>QUSF01000092.1:981353-994447 GCA_003676055.1 Chloebia gouldiae | reverse complement strand
CCCCGAAACCTCTCTGCACATCCCAACCTGACACCGAACCACTTCACTGTGGCACCATGAAGCCGCATTAACCCCAAAACCTCCGCGCACCCCAACCTGACACCAAACCACTCCACGGTGGCACCACGAAGCCGTTGCTCCCCAGCAGACGGAACCCCAGAGAAGGCTCCGGACCTGCTGCAGGCGCTGCTCCAGGCGCAGCTTGGCCTCGTCCAGCTCCCTGCAGCGCGCGTCGAAGGCCCCGGCGGTGGCGGCGCGCTGCATGCGCAGGTCCTCGGACGCGTCGCGGATGAGGCTGTTGATCAGCGAGCGCAGCTGCACCGACGCCAGTTTCTCCTGCTCTGCCCTGGAAATGTTGTCGTGGCTGAACTGGGCCCAGGATTTGGGTGTGGAGGCGCTGGAAGGACAAGGAAGGAGGGAAATTGGGAGTTTTGTCGTTCAAAAGTTGTTCTTACCCCGGAAAAGCGCGATCGGCTTCGGGTTGGTTCGGCTCTTGCGGATTTGTCATGAGGGAGAGGGTGAATGCTATAATGAAAATTCTCAACTGAATTAGTAAAAATACTGGATAAATATAAATAAATAAATAAATGAATAAATAAAAGTATTCTGCTAGATCAATTAAAATCCTCGAATAAATCAGATCAATCCTCCAATAAATTAATAAAAATTCTTGGATGAATTAATAGACTATTCTAATAAGCCAGTTAAAATTCCCAAATAAATTAATAAAAAATCTTTTGATAAATTAATAAAAATTCTTGGATGAATTAATAAAATGTTCTAATAAATCAATAAAAAGCCCCAAATAAATCAATAAAAATCCTCCAATAAATTAATGAAGATCCATGGAGCTGCCTGGAAGCTCTTTCCATGCCCAATCCCAGCAGGGCATGGAAAGAATGGAAGAACCCAAGGATGGAGTTTGGAGCAACCTCAGATGGTGGAAAGTGTTTGGGTTGGAACTGGATGAGTTTTCAGGAAGTTCTAACCCAAAAATTTCAGGTAGGACATCCAGCACAACTTTTCCATCCATGGAGCTGCCTGGAACCTCTTTCCATGCCCAATCCCAGCAGGGCATGGAAAGAATGGAAGAACCCAAGGATGGAGTTTGGAAACCCTGAGATCATAGAAGGTGTTGGGTTGGAACTGGATGAGTTTCCAGGTACTTCCCACCCAAATATTCCACGTAGGACATCCAGCACAACCTTTCCATCCATGGAGCAGCCTGGAAGCTCTTTCCATGCCCTGTCCCAGAGGGATTGAGCATTCCAGGCGTGCTGTCCCTGGGAATTACTCACTTCTCCTCGAACTTGACGGAGCTGGGGTGGAACTGGACGTTGGTGCTGTCGGTGCAGTAGCCGACGCATTTGTCGTCGATGTGATACGTCTCCACCTTATCCGACCAGTCCAGCTCGCAGTTCTCCTTCTGGATCCGGTTGGATCTGGAAAGTTGGGATCACAGCTCAGTGGGAAACAAGAGGATTCCCACCCCATCCCTCTCTGGGAAGCACAGCTCCAGCCTTTGAGTTCCTCAGGGAAATAAAACCACGAAATTCCTCACGGGCTGGAAAATCCCAAACTCTCCCTTCCCAATGTCATCCCCTGGAAGAGGAGCCTGACTGAGATGGGATTTTGGGAGAAAATTCCAGTGTGAGGAGCCTGACTGAGATGGGATTTTAGGAGAAAATTCCAGTGTGAGGAGCCTGACTGAGATGGGATTTTGGGAGAAAATTCCAGTGTGAGGATGCCTTGAAGAGTCTGACTGAAATGGGATTTTGGGAAAAAATTCCAGTGTGAGGAGCCTGACTGAGAGAGGATTTGCGAAAAAATTCCAGTGTGAGGGTGCCTGGAAGAGGAACCTGACTGAGATGGGATTTCGAGAAAAAATCCCAGTGTGAGGAGCCTGACTGAGATGGGATTGGGGAAAAAATTCCAGTGTGAAGAGCCTGACTGAGATGGGATTTTGGGAAAAATTCCAGTGTGAGGAGCCTGACAGAGATAGCATATTGGGAAAAAATTCCAGTGTGAAAGTGGAGAGGCCCTGGAACAGAATTCCCAGAGAAGCTGTGGCTGCCCCATCCCTGGAAGTGTCCAAGGCAAGGCTGGAGCACCTTGGGATTCTGGAAGGTCTTTGCCCATGGAACTGGATAATCTTTAATGATATTTAGGATAAAGTTGTTGATTTGTTGTTAATTAGAGTCGCTCAGTTAATTAGAATTATAACGGTTCTAATTACAGAATCCTTGGGTTGTTATCAGCTGATAACACCAGGTGTCACTCTCAGACAAGGAATTGGGAATTCTTTTGGAAATTTGGAATAAAATGAAGTTAAAATGGGACTAAAACTGGACTACAATGGGATTAAAATGGGGCTAAAATTATCTTAAAACAATTAAAACCCCCAAATTTAACTCAGGCTCCTCTCATGCTCTAATTAATATATCAGAGCTACTTTATATAAATGGGCATTTACAGCCATTTTTTAAAAATCAGCATTTCTTTTATCAGGTAGAACAGGAACAGGTTATTTTTTTAAACTAAAATATGAAGTTTCCAGCAGTTAATTCCTTTATATTTATAGATTTTAGGATAGAACAACATCTTTCCAAAGGGTTTGTTAGAAATCCCAATGAAATAATCCTTTGGAATGGCAAAGAACAGCCGGCCTGGCACAGAAATTCCAGATTTAAAGTTCACACTGACATCTGGTGGCAAAAAACTTCCTCTTGGAAAACTCTTTTGATCCCAAAAATCCCTTTAATAATACGAATATACTCCCAAGAAGATAACCAGATAATATTTTTACAGCACTGGAATTTAGTGTTGGAAAACAAATGTAACACAGCTGTGGAAAGCAGGAAAATTTAAATCTTCCTGAAAATCCGGAGGTTTCCAGGTTTAAATTGAATTCCCAAGCTCCTAAGCCTGGCCTGGCTGAGATCTGTGTCCACCTTTATCCCAGGAATTATTTGGCTGAAGAATCCTGGGAAATGTTTTACCTTATCTGGGTGGCGGCTTGGATGATGGTTCTTTTCAGAAGATCCCGGATATCCCGGATCAGATCCGCTTCCTACAGAAAAACAGGGACACTTCCATGGATCCTGAGCAGGAAACACAATCCTGAGGAGCAATTTGTGGATAAATGCTTAAACTTCCTTATCTACTCTCGCTTTGTTATGGTAAAACTTGGAATTTTGGGGTCACCGGATCCTGAGGGAACTCAGCTCTAAACTTGTGGAGGCTGAAAAACCTGGAATACTTCAAAAGCCTGGGAATTCTATGAATTCCCTGAAAAAGTCTGGGTGTTATCCTGTTATGGAAGGAATTCTTCCCTGGCACAGATTCCCAGAGAAGCTGTGGCTGCTCCATCCCTGCAATGTCCAAGGCCAGGTTGGACAGGGCTTGGAGCAACCTGGGACAGTGGGAATAGTGGGAAGAGGTGGGAATTGATGATTTTTTTTAAGGTCCCATCCATCCCAAACCATTCCAGGATTCCATGATCCCATCAGATTAAATGGAATAAATGAATTCCCTTCTAAGTTTTGAGATAGGGAAAAATAAGGGAATATCCCCATGCCTGGAACCAGATTAATCAGGATGGACTTGATGAGCTTTAAAGTCTTTTCCAACCTAAAAATTTCACTGAATTTTGTAACAATTCCCACGTGGAAACATCCTACACCAACTCTTCCCTGTTTATATTTTTAACTGGAATAACCTCTTAAATATTGATTATAAATCAGAAATTACACTCAATTCCCATTCAAAATATTCCTAAATCCTATCATGCCCTCTATGTGGAATCCTAGGACATCCTGAGTTGGGAAGGATCCACAGGGATCAAGAAATTCCTGGTTCTTTCTAAAATAATCCCCAAAACTCCACCAGGTTTAAACATTTTAATCTGATCCATATTTTTTTAATATTAATCCTATGGTTTAATGAGTAACTGATTGGGAACTGACTCTGATTGGAGGCTGCAGGTGAATAATCATTAATTAATTTATGGGACATTGGAATAGGTGTAATTCCAGGATGGAAAATACCCCAGAAAATGTGGGTTTTGTAACATCCAGCACAAGAATGACACTGGAATTTGACAGGAATCTCGGTGACAGGGTTGAATCATCACCTTGGCAAAACTCGGGGAGAATTAGTGACAGAAACTACCAAAATTTGGTCAGTTTGAGCATGGGAACAGCCAAGGAACATCCCAGTGTGGATTGTGGAGTTGTAAAGTGTAACCTGCAGAGAGGAGGGGATTTCAGGGCGAGTAGAGAATGAATCGATGCCAGAATAGAATTTTTGTGTTGGTGCAGCAAAACTCCGGGTTGCTTTGGTTGGGATCTGAGCTGAGGAGAGGGAACTTCTCTCCTCCAGCCACACTTCCCAGAGTGATTTGATCACTTCCCGAAGCAATTTAATCACTTCCCAGAGTGATTTGATCACGTCCCAAAGCGATTTGATCACTTCCCAGAGTGATTTGAACACTTCCCAGAGTGATTTGATCACTTCCCGAAGCGATTTGATCACTTCCCAGAGTGATTTGATCATGTCCCAAAGCGATTTGATCACTTCCCAGAGTGATTTGAACACTTCCGAAGCGATTTGATCACTTCCCAAAGTGATTCGATCACTTCCCAGAGTGATTTGATCACTTCTCAAAGCTCTTTGATCACTTCCCGAAGCGATTCGACCACTTCCCAAATCGCTTCGAACCACTTTTTTCAACACAGCAAGGACTCGAAGAACTCCTTGGGAGCGCCGGTAGGACCACCAGAGCTCGGGATGGCGGGAGACGCTTCCAGCAGCCGCAGCTTCACCTCCTCGTCGCTGTGGCCGTCCCCTCGCCGAGGCGCTGCTCACCTTCAGCAGCTGCCTCTCCACCTCATCGATCACCAGGTCCGGGGGCTGCCGCCGCTCGCGGCACTCCAGGTTATCCACCACAACCGCGTAGGGCACCTCGGTGGCATCCAGCGCCCGCTCCAGCCGCAACTTCTGAGCCGCCAGCAGCCTGGTCTCGGCGTCCAGCTCCATGATCTCCTTCTGCAGCTCCATCCTCCAGAAGTGGACGTCCTGCAGCCGCTGGCCCAGCGTGGCTTTGGAGCGCTGCTGCGCTCGCTGCGCGCTGGCGGCCGCATGTTTGACCAGCTGCGTGGCCTCGGCGCGGCCGCGCTCCGCCTGCTCGCCCGCCCTCAGCGCCTCGTAGCAGACGCCCGCGTTGCGGCGGTGCCACTCGGGCAGCTGGTATTTAGCCGTGCGGAAGCCGGCCATGGCCATGCCGCAGCAGGAGCGAGGCCTCTCGCTGCGGACCACATCGCAGATCTTGCTGGGCAGCGGGCAGGAGGCAACGACCGGCGGCTGAGGCTCGTCGGGCTGCGCCATAGCGGAGCGAGCGTCCTCCCCTCGCCGCGGCGACCAACGCCGAGGCGGCTTGATGGACAGCCGCGCGCGCCAATCAGAGAGCGGATCCGCCGTGAGGGACGACGCTGATTGGTGGGTGCGTGTCTGTGCCCGCCCCCACGCGGCTCGTTGCCGCGGTAACGGGAGGCGGTTGCCGTTAAAATGGCGGAGGCGGCGGTGGCGGCCCCGAGCCGCGGAGGGGCTGAGGGGAAATGCTGGGGGTTTTTAGAGGGTGAGAGCGCCTCGTTCCAGTAAAGAAGGGAGGTGTTGCCCCGATTCTTAATATTTTCTTAAAGCCTTCTGAGTTTACATTCTTGTAGAGAACTTTCTCACACAACTTTCTGTAAACCATCTATTGTTTCGCATTCCTCCATAGAGGCGGAGAAATTTGATGTACCGGTAGTTTGTCCGGTGTCATTGAAGAGGTGGCGCATTCACCCTCCAGTCCACTGTCACCTTTAGAAAAGTATAAATGCTGGAGTCAAAAAATAAACTCCGTATTTTTCACCTTTGCAATAGCAGCGTCTCGCGTCGTGTTTTCACGTGTCCCGTAGTGACAGTTCAGCTCCGCTCCTTATCAGCACTCGGAGCCTGAAATCTGGTGTTGGCTGCCACCGCCAGATCCAGAAATTTCTCGGTTCCGGCACCGCCCAAATCCAGCAATTTCCCGCCGCTGCCCAGATTTGGTAATTTGGCGGTGCCAGGACGCCAGATCCAGCAAATTGCTGGCGCCTGCACCGCCCAGATGTGGCGTTTGCCAGCAGCGGCGCCGCCCAGATGTGGCAATTTCCCGCTGCTGGGGCACTGGGGGCTCGGGCTGAGCAGCAGGGGTGACCCTGAGCCAGGATGTCACCGTTCAAGAACACAAATAATCACGGGACAGGATCATCTGCAGGTGCTTTTATTGGAGAGCCCTGGGAATCAGGGGCACAGACCCAAATCTGACTCGGACACGGCTTTCAAGCTGAACGTATTTTATATTCTCTCGCTATATAACTTCCATATTAATTATTAAACTTATATTGTTCCGTTGTATACATTGACCTTTTTCAACCGTGAGTTTCTCGTGATCTTTCTCAAGCCCCTGACCACAGTTTCTCGTGATTATTCTTACGATTAAGCAGTAATTATATTTAATTACTAACCAATCGTCACATCTAACAATTATATCATTTATCATATACTAATTACAGGTGCAGTTCTAGCAAGCACAAGGCCTATACTTTCCCAGGGTATTTTCCCAGGGCCTAATAAGTTTAATTTTCCTTCTAACACGTCCTGGTGTTCCTGTCCCTCATCCCGGTGCTCCCATCCCTCATCCCGGTGTTTATGTCCCTCATCCCGGTGTTCCCATGTCCCTCATCCCGGTGTTCCCGTGTCCCTCATCCCGGTGTTTATGTCCCATTCCCGCTTTTGCCGGCACGCATTCCTCCATGTGCCGCCGGTGCCGCCGCCGTGCAGGAGCCGCTCGCCCACGCAGCTCCAATTCCCCGTCTGGAGCAGGGGAAAAAAAAAACCTGGAGCCATCCCAATCCCAACATTCCCGGCTGGCTGCTCCCGGTGTGGGGGGATGGGAGGTGAGGGGGGCATTTCCAAGGAATTTTTGGGGTTAAGGAATGTGGCCGTGCCACAGGGAGGGATTTTTATCCAGGCTGGAGGGGGATTTGAACACAGGGATTTTATTCCCGGCGTTTGGAGCAGGAGATTCTCCGGGATAAAGGGAAAAGTCAGATGTGCTGGGATTTGGGGTGAGGACAGGAAATTTGGAATTTGGGGAAGGAAGGGAGGGAGGGATTTGAATATTCCAGGTGTTGCTGGCTCTGATCCCAGCGCTGTGCCTGGAGTTTTGTGGGATTCCTTGTTTTCCATACAGGGAACATTCCTTGTTTTCCAAAGCAAATCCCTCTTTTGGGAGAGGCCACACGGAAAAGCAGGAAAGGAACGGGAGCTTCCCTATAAAATATTCACTAGTTCAGCTCCGCTGGAGCCTCCTGAGGAATTTTGGGATCTGGGATAATGAGGATCCACTGCTCTTCCCGCATTTCTGCCTCCTCCTGGCTCATCCCTTATTAATGTGCCCTTTCCATGACTTTTCGGGATGGATTTTCCTGCAGGAGCTTTTGATCCCTTTGTTCCTGCTCGAGGAAGGAAAAGCACCCACTGGAAAAAATGGGAGAAGGGAATTTCCTTCATGGAATTTGTTTGGATTGATGGGATTTTATGGAGCATCCCATTGCAGCCCTGCCATGGATGGAGACACTGGAATTTTTTATTTCCAGCCTGGAAAACATTTTTATGGGAAAGAAGGAGGAATTCTTTTCCTGGAAAACCTTTCCAGTTCCAGGGGGAACCTGGAGGCTCCTGCTGCTCAGATCATTCCCAGGATGGATCATTTATCACAATTCCATCTTCTTTTTTATCCTAAAATCCCCCCTTTTTTTGTGGGACTGACTCTGGAATGGTCAGGCCAGGATGATCCTGGATTGCTCCTGGAATGCTTTGGAATGGGAAGGGATCTTAAAGCTCATCCCATTCCAACCCCAACACTTCCCATTATCCCAATCCTCTTCCAAACTTTCCTAGGACACTTCCAGGGATCCGGCAGCAGCCACAGCTTCTGTGGGAATTCCATCCCAGCCCCTCCCAGCCAGGAATTCCTTCCCAATATCCCATTTATCCTCACCCTCAGGCAGCTGGAAGCTATTCCCCCTTTTCCCATCATTCCATACCCTTGGGAATATTCCCTCTCCATCTTTCCTGCAGATTTCAATCATTCCCCCCCTCCCAGCTGAGGGGATTTTTCTGGGCAAACCAGGAAAAGCGGCTTTATCCCACTTTTTTAAATGCCGGGAATTCTCCATCCTTGGAATGGAAAGAGGGAAATCCAGGAGAGTGGGAACACCGGGAATTGAAACCGAGGGAAAACCGGGAGTGGGAGCGATTCCAGCGGGAGTGAGGTCAGCGGGAATCCTCGGCAGGAAAACCCGGCCGGTTCCCATGGAAACGCCCAGCCAGGATTTCACACTCCACCGGTTTAAAGTCAGCATTCCATAAAAAAAAACGGGAAAAACCCAGGGAGGGAATCCTGAGGGAACCCCTCCAGCACCGTTATTTTTCCTTCATGGAATGCGTGGTTAAATAGGAATATTTGGGAGTGGAGCACAATTCCAGGGAGCTGCTCCCAGTTCAGACACCTCCAGGTGATTTTCCAAGATTCCAGAGGGTTTGGAATCATTTTGCCGTGGGATAATCAGTGGCACAAGGAGCTCGTTGGAAACGAAAGGAATTTTAAGGGATAAATGAAAGAAAATTAAGGGGGAAAGGGAATAAGAGGAGCTTGGAGGCCAAGAATTCATAAATTCCTGATTTTCTTCTTGGGAAAAATATGGAATTGCTGGATTTGGGAGGAAAAATGAATTTTAAACAATGAGAGGTTACCATGGGCAACCAGAATTCCAGCCCTGAGGTGGGAATTTGGGAATTCCTGAGTGGAGCAGGGATTCCCTTCCAGCAACAAAGCCCATGGAAGAGGGAAAATCAGGGGATGCAGCTGGAAAATCCAATTAGAAAGAATTTAAAAAGGCAAAATTCCCAAGTTGGAGCTATTGTGGATCCTGAAGGGTTGGAATTGTGGGAGAAAATGGGAAGGGGTTTTCTGGGATGGAATGGGAATGGGAATTGACAAAAGTATTCCATAATTGACCCTCGAAAAGTCAAATAAACTGGATTTTTGGGGATGATTCCCAAACTCCAGTGGCAGCGCTGGGCTGGGCAAATTTGGGAATTCTCTCCCCAGAGAGAATTAAAAAAAAAAATCCATGGATTTACCCATAAACCAGGAGTAATGATGAAACTGGATTGGGAATTCAATTATTCCTTATCTCCTTTGGGATACACCAGATCAATTTATTGGAGCCAAAATATCCCAAAAATCCCCTTTAAACGGGAAATAAACCAGGAATGAACCCCAGGGAGAGCCCGGAATCTTGGGAAGCTACTCCAGCTTTCCCTGGGAATCCTGCTGGAATGAGAGCCCCCTGCAGAGCAATCCCAAACCTTTGGAATCACGGAATTAGGGAATGGTTTGGGCAGCAGAGCTCAGCCAGCTCCATCCCAACTCCTTCCACAATTCCAGATTGCTCCGAGCTCCATCCAGCCTGGCCTTGGACATTCCCGGGATGAGGCAGCCACGGATTCTTTGGGAATGCCGGGATTTTAGGGAAGCTGTGCATTCCCATCATGGAAAACGCAGCTCCTGAGGGAATCCGGGGTGGAGGCCGGGCTGGACACCGGGAAGAGGAGGAGAGCGAAGCAGATAAAAGGAAAATTCCCAAATTATCCTTGGAATGTGGGATGGGAATGGGAAGAACCTCCCGGGCCCGGAGGGAGCTCATTCCTGCCTTTCCCAGTGCCTTTCCCGTTATCCTGCTTTTCCCTGGCTAAAACTCCCTTGGGGGAGGCTCCTTTCAGCCTCTGGATCGCTCCCGAAGATTTGGTCTTATCCAGGCTTTTAGAGGCAAAGCCAGGCTTTACAAAGCTGGGCTTTAAAGCCAAACCCAGGCCCTTGGAGACAAAGCCGAGCTTTTAGAGCTACAGACGGGCCCTTAGAGACAAGGCAGGACTGTACAAAGGCAGGCCTTACCTAAGCTGGCTTTTGGAGCCTAAACTGGGCTTTTCGAGCCTAAGCCAGGCTTTTAGAGACTAAACTGGGCTTTTACAGCTTAAGCCAGGCCTTTAGTGCCAAAGCCAGGCCTTTAGAGCCAAAGCCAGGCGTTTAGTGCCAAAGCTGGGCTTTTAGAGCCTAAACCAGGCCTTTAGAGCCAAAGCCAGGTCTTTAGAGCCTAAGAAAGGCTTTTAGGGACTAAACTGGGCTTTTAGAGTAAAAGAAAGGCTTTTAGAGCCAAAGAAAGGCTTTTAGAGCCTAAGCCAGGCCTTTAGAGCCAAAGAAAGGCTTTTAGGGACTAAACTGGGCTTTTAGAGCTTCAGCCAGGCTTTTATAGCCTAAGCTGGGCCTTTAGAGCCTAAGCTGGGCCTTTAGAGCCTAAGCCAGGCCTTTAGAGTCAAAGCCAGGCTTTTAGAGACTAAACTGGGCTTTTAGAGCCTAAACTGGACTTTTAGACCCTAAACTGGGCTTTTAGAGCCTAAACTGGGCTTTTAGAGCCTAAGCCAGGCCTTTGGAGCCTAAGCCAGGCCTTTAGACCCTAAACTGGGATTTTAAAGCCTAAGCCAGGCTTTTAGAGCCTAAGCCAGGCTTTTAGATACTAAACTGGGCTTTTAGAGCCTAAGCCAGGCTTTTAGAGCCTAAACTGGGCTTTTAGAGCCTAAACTGGGCCTTTAGAGCCAAAGCCAGGCCTTACCTAAGCTGGGCTTTTAGAGCCTAAGCCAGGCTTTTAGAGGCCTCCCATGAATATTTTAGGCCAGAGCAGCACAGGGATGAGGCCGGTGAGAGCTGCAGGGATGGGAGACGCTCCAGGGGGAATTTTCCGGAACCTTCCGGTTGGATTTGCTGGGATGAGCTCGGATCCTCCAGGATCAGCCAGGGAAAGCTCTGGAATGGGAAATATTTTGTCTTCTGCAGTTGAGATCAGCTGTGATTTCATTGCCGTGTGGGGCTGGAGGCTCCCGGTTTTCCTGGTTTTTTTGTGGATTTGGGAGGGAATTCCCAGCTCTGCAGCCCCTCTGCACCAGGCCCTCAGAGCTGGGGCTGCGTCTCCTCATTTCTATCCCAAAAAATCCTCGGGATAACTTGGCCAAAAATTGAGCTTCCGGATCTCTCACCTCATTTTTCGGGATCACCAAATAATTTGGGTTCGTTTGACCCCTCCTGCTTCTGGTTTTTAGAGGCCAGATAAGGAGTTCATCCCAATTATCCATGGAAAAGATGATTTCCCTTTTTTTCCTGCTTCATCCCTTCCTTGTTATCCCAAAAAAATGAACATCCAGTCCAGGAGACCAAGGAATTTCCCAGATAACAAAGAGAAATTAAATTACTTTATTCCCCCCTGGCCCAAGGAGGTGAATTCCTCCCTGAACTCATCCCTGAGGATTATCAGGAATAAACTCCCACTTTTCCAAGGTTTTTAACCTGGCCCAAAGGTTCCCTGACCTCATTCTGGGCTGAAAATTCCGATTGGAGAAGTGCTGAGCTTCCCAAAAAATAATCACAGCTTGGAAGTGGAATTCTGGGAATTGGAGGTGCCGACTTGAATTTTGGGAATGCAAAGTTTGGATGAGGGAAGGAACTTTGTAGGGAATATTTAGGAAGGGCAGGTGGTTTGATTCTGGTTATTCCCAATATCCAAAAATCCCTTTAAAACTGGATTTCCTGGAAAACACTAGCGTTGCCTTCAAATTTCCATCTCCTGGTTTTCCCACGTTTCATGAAATTCCTGGAATGGTTTAAGTGGAAAAGGGATAAAGCTGATCCCACTAAAAATCCCAGGTTGCTCCAAATCCCTGGCCTGGGATTTTTCCAGGGATGGGAAATCCCAGCTTCTCTGGAAAACAGGGAATTCCTGCCGTGGCTCTTCCACTGATTTTGGATATCACCTGGGATAAATCCCATAAATCCCTGCTTTTTCCTCATTTATTTCAGGGATAGGGTGATACTGAGGGCTCTTGGAAACAGAGAATTCCAGGGATTGGGATGCCCGGGATTCAGGGGCTCCTGCAGGATCCAACTGGCTCCAGAGGAAATCCATGAGCTCATTCCCCACTCCTGGAAATTCCCGTGAGGATCAGATCGTATCCAAGGATTTTCCCATATTTGAAGGGCAGCCCCAAATCCTTCCCGGCCGGGTTTTCCCGGGAAAAGAGGCTGCCAGCAGAGGGCACACAATCGATGGAGATGGGATCCTGCTCCCAGCTCTTCCCGAACCCCTTTTCCAAGAGGACAAATGGAGACAGGAAGCGGCATTCCCGAGGTTGGAGAGGGTCGGGAACGGGATCTGGGATCCACCAGAACTTCCAGGAGTTTGGGATGTGATTATGGATCAGAAATCCCTGACTGCTCCTTCCCAGGGATCTGGGATCCCTCAGAACTCCCAGGGGCTTGGATTTTAGGATCAGAAATTCTAAATTCTAATTTGGGATGCTCAGTTTGGGATGTGATTAAGGATCATCAATCTCCCAGGCTGGGTGGGAATGCCATAAATCCCAATAAAACCAGTGGAGCATTAAAGGAGCCAGGAGTGATCCATAAAAAAATCATGGAAAGAGCCGGATGTGTTTCCCAGAACAGGAGCAAATCCCAGCTGTTGTTCCCTGGCACCTTTGGAATGTGGTTTGTCCTTCCTGATCCATCCTCAGCTGGAACATTCCCTGCTCCATCCCAAACTTTAGCAGGGATGCAAATTCCCCTCTGGATGCGCTCCCTGATCTTGGATTTGACTTTGAGGCTGGAAGGGAAAATCCAGACAATTTCTGGGATGGAAAAGGGATTGAGAGGCTCCCCAGATCCCAAATTCAATCATTCCCCCTAAAAAATCCTGAATTTATTCATCCTGACATTTCCTGGGTGGATCCCTGGCTGGGTGAAGCCCTCCAACGCATCCAGCTCTCCATCAGCATCCTGGAAAATTAATTTCAGGAATTAGCAGCAATTCCTTTGGATTTTGTGCCACCAAGGGTGAAAGGAAAGGAAAGAAGGAAAGGAAAGGAAAGGAAAGGAAAGGAAAGGAAAGGAAAGGAAA
>QUSF01000092.1:902437-981343 GCA_003676055.1 Chloebia gouldiae | reverse complement strand
AGGAAAGGAAAGGAAAGGAAAGGAAAGGAAAGGAAAGGAAAGGAAAGATTGCATGGGAGATTCCACACTTTGCTCCCAGCTGTTTAGGACAAATCCTAAATTCCAGAGGGAAGATGTGGCTGGGAGTTCATGGAGCTCTTCTGGACTTTCCCACTCCAGTGTTCTCCAGCTCAGGACAGACTTTTAGACGTGCCTTGACCCCATCCTAAAGGCAGGCAATAAAATTACCGACTTTCCAGCGGGGTGTCAGGAGAGCAGGATGGGAATGCTGAATCCATCCCCAGATCCATCCCTGGAGGAAAGGAGCCCACACTTTCCTGGCATGAGGATTTATTCCCTTCCATAATTCCTGAGGATCCCACAAGGAATTGGGAGGAGCAGGGCAGATGCTGCTCTGTTTATTCCAGAGTTAATTCCATTGGGTTGGAATGAGTTAAAAAGTTGATTTTTCTCCACTCACACATCTTCCACTATTCCAGGATGCTTCAAGCCCCATCCTTGAACAATTCCAGGGATTTGGCCGGAGCAAGGATTCTCCTCATCATTCTGGAATTCTCTTTCCCAGAGTCAGGAATCCTAAAAGCTCGGGAAACAATTTGGCTGAGACCCCCAGGTGAGCTGGAAACCCCAAATCCTTCAGAATTCCCACAAACGGAAAACATCGGCAACAAGGGCAGGAAACAGAGGGAATTCAACCCCAGGGAAGGAATTCAAGCGGAATTCAACTGGAAGGTGATTCCCTTTGGATTTTCCCTCATCCCAGTCCTTCATCCCATATCCCTCCTATCCCCGTGGCATTCCCACAAGCAGCCCCCACAGACAGGATGGGTCACCCCATCCTGAATCTTTAGGAATGCTTGGATTCCATCCTCGAGGTCTCTTCCATTCCTCTCCCTCCTGCTTGGCCGGGCTTTTCCCTTTGTATGCCACACTAAAATCGCCACACCCTGGTCATCCCAACCAGGGAACATCCCATAAAACCTTGGCATCGCCGCTAGATCCCGGCTCTTTAGGAGCCCCATTAGGCTCAGCGTTGGGTGCTTTGAAAGCCGCCTGACCTCTCTTCCCAATCAATTCCCAGTTATTAACCGGGAGGAACATCGGGAGCTGCATTTGCAAATGGAATGTGCTGCTGGATAATGAGCTCCTGAAAACATTCCAGGGGACGGGAACCCATCCACTCCCGGATTTCAATCCCATCCCCGCGCCCCCAACCCGAGAGAATTCACGGAATTCCAAGGAATTCAAAGGAATAAAACTTCCCGAGCGGAGTTGAAGGGCTGGAACCTGTGAGGATTTCCCTGAGCTGTTTCCTGGGATCCCTGGGAGTTTTTTAGGAGTTAAGCCCTGGAGCAGCTGAGCTGCGAGCTTAGAGCTGAGCTTAGTTATTAAACCGCTCCTACCTCCAACCTGGGCTCAGCCAGGGGCTGGGGGAGCGCCGGGAGGGGCGATCCCCCCTTTTTTAGGGCTCCATCTCCCTTTTTAGGGGCTCATCCCCCGGTTTTTGGGATCTCCCCCGCCTTGGAGGTGCCGGAGCCGCGCAGCCCTCGCGGGATGGAGCGGAACCAAACGCGCAGCGCCCGCTCCAAATCCTCTCCGCCCGCCCGGGGATGCTTTGGGAGGGTCCCCGGCTCGTTGCCCCCCACCCATGGGTGCCCTCCCGTCCCGCAGCGCCGCGCGGAGCCCGAACAAAGGCGGAGGAGGGGGCGATGCGGGGCAGCCCCGGCTCCTCCCGGCCCCCGCCCCCGCCGCCCTCGCTCTCCCCTCCCCTCGCTCTCCCTCCTCCCCCGGTAAATCCGAAGTTTCCTGTTGGGCACGGGCGAAGCTCGGCGGAGCTGCCTCCTCCTCGCTCCTTGGGATTTACCGTCGGGAGAGGCTCGGGAAAAGGCCCCCGCCACCTCCTCTTCCTCCTCCTCCTGCTCCTGCTCTTCCTCCTCCTCCTCCTCCTCCTCTCCCCAGCCTTCCTCCATCCTCCATCCCCGCGGGCGGGCGCCGCACGCCGAGCCCCAACCCCTCCCTTCCCCCCCGCTGGATTTTGGGGGTGTCACCGTGCCTGGGTGGGGTGGGGGGGCTCGGCCACCCCCCCGGAGCCGCGATTGTCGCCGGTCCCATGTGAGCTGCAAGGCACGGCTATGCCCCTGGGGACACCGCGCTCCGCCCAGCTAAGGTAGGACACCCCCCAAGAATCCGCCATCCCCCAAAACCAAACGCCAGAAGGCTCCTCCAGGGTCTCCCCGAAGGGTGGGGGGCACCCCCGGCTCGCTTTGGGGGGCGGGAGCGGCCGCGCCCGGGCGGAGGCTCGACCTCCCCCCGCCCGCCTTTGTTGTGTCTGGAGCGCCGGGACCCGGCGGAGCATCCCCGGGAGCCGCGGGGCCGGGGCCCCGGCCCTGACCCGCTGCCCTCGCCCCGCAGGTGCCGCTGGCCGCGACCATGAGCGCCGGCGAGAGCCGAGAGCCGCCGCGCCCGGCCGAGGTGCGGGTGCCCATCACGGCGCTGCCGCCGCCGCCGCGCCGCCCCGCCGAGCAGCCGCCCGAGGATGCCGGCAGCGGCTCCGGCAGCGGCTCCGGCTCCAGCAGCGGCTCCCCCGGCCGAGAGCCGCCCGCCGAGCTGGGCTCCGAGGAGGAGGAGCAGGTGCCTTACCCGGCGCTGGCACCCACCGCCTTCTTCTGCCTCAAGCAAACCACCCGCCCGCGCAGCTGGTGCCTCAGGCTGGTCTGTAACCCATATCCTTTCCCTCGGGACACCCCCCGGGACACCGCGGCACCCCCGGGACCCTCCCCGTGGCCGGAGCATCCCGGCGGAGCTGCGCGTCCCCGCTGCCGGGCAGCGCCCGGGGATGCCACGGAGCCACCCGCGTGTCCTCGGTGTGTCCCCAGTGCCGGCTCGGAGAGGGGGACAAGGGGGATTTGTGGCAGCGGGACACGCAGGGAGCCTGTCCCCCGTGTCCCTCGTGTCCCCCGTGTCCCCCGTGTCCCTCGTGTCCCCCGTGTCCCCCGTGTCCCCCGTGTCCCCCCGCCAAGGTCCCGCAGCGGCTCCGCGCGAGTGTCCGGGACGGGCAGGACGGAGCCGCTCGGGGGGTGCGGAGCCGCCGCCCCCCGAAAATTCCCAGCGGGAAAAATCCCTCAACTCCACTGGCTGCCCGCTGGGATGGGAATCCTCGCAATTCCAAAAGCGACCTTGATTTTGTTGGGATGCCCGGGGGGGATCAGCCCCTCCGCTGTTTATATAAGAGCCGCGAGTGCACGGGAGTTTTCCCGACGGGGAGAAATGGAGCTGGAGTTGCTTTGGGAAAGGCAAATTCCCGAAAAGTCCCCTCTGCTTTTGTTCTGCTGCAACTTATAGGGAAGGAAGGGAACAGTGAATCCCTTAAATCTCCGCCGTTCCGGGTGTCCTTTCCCGGCTTTAGGGATGTTAAATAATCATCCAGCAGCGTTTTCCTCTGGCTCGTGACATCCAGGAGATGGAATTTTCCCCGGAATGCTGGGTGCGAGCGAGAGTTGTCAGTTTGTGCCCGGAATCTTTGGGAAGTGAGCTTTTAGCACGGGCATTGTGTGGAGAATTCCTGCTTTTCCCTGCCTGCCTCTCTCCCCGCTATTTATTCATTTATTAGCCCCATTATTTATTAATAAGCTGATTATTGATCTGCCTCAGCTCCCCACACAAACCCCTGGTTCTCTTCAGCAGCCGACCCAGCAGGAATTGCACATTCCTCCTGGGAATGCTGCCCCGGGCTGGGAACTGCAGGAATATTCAGAGGGGAAAACCCCATGGTTTTTATGGATTTGGGGCTCCTTTTGTTTTGCACAAAATGCTGACCAACTTTGGTTCAGTAGGATTCCTCAAAACACTCAGGGATTCATTAAAGGTTGGATTTAGTCAGGGAAAATCCCTTTCCCAAATTATTTTCTCTGGAAAAGGGAGCTCCATGGCCCCAGCTGATTTCTTGGCTCTGCTCTCATTGGGTGAAGTCTCTGCCTGCAGCAAATCTGGGTTTAAATTCCTCTTCCTGAAGTGCTCCTTGCTGGTTAAGCCAGGCCTAACATCACCAGTGCCCTCCTGGGTGCTCATTCCAGCATTCCCGAGAGCCTGGGTGCTGGAAAAAAGGGATCTGGGGCAACTGCACTTGGGATTTCCAGCCCTGAGGGGGGAACTTGGACCATGCAAGGCTGGAAGGGAGGAACGGATGCTCAAATATTCCACAGAATGAGAATTCCATGAGAAAAATGGGATGGAGCTGGCCTTGGGGAGGGCACTGTGTTGTCACAGGCAGGAGTGAGTCAGGATGGATTTATTCCCTAATCCAGGTGCTGGTGATGGAAAACTTTGGGAGTCTGTGGGAGGAAAAGTCATTTCCTTTGGCTTTGGGGGAGTCTTTGGGTTTGGCATTCCCAAAATCTCCTCTGGCAGGAGGAGAATTCCAAGGCAGGTGTTCTGGGAGAGGGTTCAGGTGTGCTCAGGCTGGGCTTGGATTTTCCTGTTGGGAATTCCCAGCAGAGCACCTGCCTTTCCCAAACCTCCCCATCCGACAAAAACATCAGCTGGAAATGGGGATAGATTGTGAACAGCCAAGAAGGAATTCATAGAATTCCCAGGATTTCAGTGCTGGTGTGCTTGGATGGCAGCAGGAGGGGTGAGCTGGGATTTATTCCCATTTTCCCAGTCTCCAAAATCAAATCCCTGGATTAATATTTTCAGGAAGAGCTGGCTGGGATTTTTGGAGCCCCCTCAGAGCAGGATCTGGGTCTGGGTGTGTTGGAAACACCTGGAATCTGGGAACTTGAGAAAAATTCCATGGAGTGGGACACTTGGGAAGCAGCTGGATGAGGAGCACGGCTGGATCAATGCAGTGAGGGCTGGAATTCCTGGGAGATTTTCCACAGGGAAAAGATCCCACTGAGGGAATTTGTGGCTGTGTGGGTTTGGATTCTCTTCCTGCCTTTCCTGAAGCACAAATCCGTAAACCAGGAAAAGGAGTGTTGGGTTTTCCTTAGGATTTATGGAAGGGAGGGATGGGAATTGGGAATGCTCCTAAAATCCTTGAATCTTCCCAAGGTGCCTGCTTGGATGGGGCTTTTTGGTTGTGTTTTTTTCTTTCCAGGGAAGTTGTCCTTGCTCCCACTGGGATTGATTTGGTGGGAAGAGGGAAAGGTCTCGCTCCGTGCCCTCCAATTCCTATATCCCTCTTTTCCCTGTGCTTGCTGGTTTGGGAATTCTCCTCCTGTGAAATTCCAATTCCAGGGTCCAATTTCCAGCAGCTCCTTTAGGCTGATCCCATGCTGGGAATGGAGCTGCCTTCGGATGAGGCACCCAAAATTCCAACTGTGCTTCCACCCAGCAAACCCCGTGGGGATCTCCCTTCCCAACCCAGATTTTCCAAGAGCTGCCAACCACTCCAGATATTTTTGGGAATCGGAGCTCTCCCAGCCCTGTGGCCCAGAGCAGGTGGGAATCTTCCCAAAAAACGTGATTTGTGTGGAGCTTAAAAGAGGGAAGAGGTCACTGGGAGGCTTTGGAATGGCTAAAAAAAGCTGGAGCCGGGTTCTGGAGGGGACAGGTGGGGTGGGATCGGTTTACAGAGCCCGGAGCATTCCCGGGAAACATTCCCAGCCAGAGGCATCCGCGGGAAAATGGGGATGGGGCAGACGGAGGAGCTGCACCTCGGGCTTCCTGCCTTCAGGAATGCTGGGAGAAACCTGGGAAAATGATCCTGGAATGGTTCCTGCTCCCAGAGGTTTGGGTTAATGACGTATTCCAGGTGAGAATTCTTGAGGAAAAGCGCTGATTTTATGGGGTGGGAGCACTAATTAGAAGTGTGTTAATTCAATTAATCCGAGCAGGGACACTCTGCTGTCACCTTTGCTCTGCAGTGGCATTCCTTGGATTTATTCCTGGATTTTCTGAGCTCAGGAATCTCTTCCCGAGCTCCAGGGTCACCTCCAATCCCAATTCCCACCCCAAAATCACGGCTCACAACATGCCAACAACCCAAACATCATTTTTGGGATACAAGCCCTGATCCAAATGGGATTTTCCCTCAAACCCAGTTGGATTTTCCCTCTGTTTCCCTGCTGTGCTTTGAATTTCCCTTTTTCTTTTTTTTTTTTTCTTTTAAATCCACCTAAAATTGGGAGCAAAGTTCTTTATTTTCCTTCGGATTGGATCTCCTACGTCTGTTTATTTCTGGAGGGCCGTGGGCGGCGTTTTGTGCTGTTCCCGTGGGGATTTGGGATTTGCCACCCCTCAGGGTCATTCCCTGGCTTTTCCCCAGCGGATCCTTGGAATGTCAAATGGGGATTCCTTGAATATTTGGGATCAGCAAGGAAGGGGTGAATCCCTGGATGTCCTCGGGAGGGGTTGGAAGCACCTCCTGGATTTTTGGGTCATGGATGTGACCCTGGGTGGGCTCTGATGTGGAGGAAAGCTTGGAATCCATCCCAGGACATCTCCAAGGGGTTTTCCCTTTGGAAAACGGGGGACAATGGGATGGAGGCATGGGAGGCACAGCACCGGGAATCTGCTCCCAAGCCTGGCTTTTCTAGGATCCCTTTATCCTAATCCATGTTTTATTGCCAATGGATTCCAGCGTTATCCATCCCTGCATCCCCAAATCCAGGGTTTTTCACCAAAAATAGGAAATCAGTGATTCCAGGGTGGTTTTGGGAGAGCTTTTCCTCTTCTCCTGATTTAAGTGGTATATTTTCCTGGGCTGGATATTCCCTGGAAAATCCCTTCCAGTGCATCCCGTTGGATTTTCCTGAAGATTCCTCATAATCTCTGGGAAATATCCTCAATTTATTTCCTATTCCAGACTAATTTCAGGGCAGTCTGATTCCCATTTTCCATGGTATTTATGGATGCATGGATTCATGGAAATCCCAGACTCCACGTGGCTTTTCCTGTTGCCTTCAGTTCCTCCCCTCAAATTTGCTGGAATCAACAAATCCCGTTCCAGATTGGAGATTGGTTTGGAATTCTGGGATGTGGGTTGAGTCCAGGTGTGTTTTCCAGCATTTCAGGATGGCAAATTCCTTGGAAATGTGGACCAGTGTATCCCAGGAGCTGAACTGGGAATGCAGCAGATCCGAGGCTCCAGCTCATCCCTAGGGTTCGATCTGGGGCAGTGGGATCCCAAATTTTCTGTGGATATTTCCTGAATGACCATCCAGCCTCTCTGGGGTGTTTTGCTGGTTTTTAGGGATTTTTTAATGGAAAAATGGGATTGGATTGATTTAAACTTAGCTTTCCCTTGGCTTTGTGTTTGGGCACTCGGGCTGATCCTGTAGGATCCCTGATTTTTCCATGCTCCAAGTGGAATAATTCCATTGGGACAACTGGGATCGCTCTTGTTTGCAGTCAGTAAAGTGGGAATTGGGATTTTCTCCCTGGTTTTGCATGGATTTGGGATTTGTTTCCCAATCCCTGCAGCAGCCAAGAATTCCTGCTGCTCACTCAGAGTTTTCCCTGGATTTCCCCGCTGGTTCCCAGTCTGGGATCTCCTCAGGAAATTCAGGAGGAATCCCAGGGATGCCCATCCAAAGCCATCCAGGTGTGTTTTCCTTTAATCCCTCAGAATTCCATCCCCTGGAGTGCCTGCCCAGCATTCCAAGGCTGGAATTCCTCATGTGAGGAATATTTTCCAAATATTTACACAGATGTTGGAAATTCAGATTTTGCTTTTAATTCACAAGGCAGCAGCTGCTGTTTGGGGCAAATCCCTAAATCCCCAATCCTGAAATCCTTGGGATTTTAAGGAAAATGCAGTTTAGAGGGAATATTTTGCTCCCTGGGATAGGAGGGAAGTTACTCCAGGGTTATTCCATGATCCCACCTAGGAGTTAATTCCAGAACTTCCAATCCTTTTCCTGAAGCAGCACAGCAAGAGGGTGACGAGCTCCGTGTCCAGGGCTCTTCCCAACCTCCCTGGAAATCTGGGAATGGTCACTTTGGAGCGGACTTTGACAGAAAACAGCTGGAAAAGACAATTTTCCCTTTTTTCCCCCAGATAAAAATCCGGTCTGGGCTCTGCAGCAGGAGCAGGGATTTGGCAGCGGATGAAATGCTCAGCTCCAGAATCTCATTTTCCCTCTTTCCATGGACAGATGGGAATTGTGTGAGCTCACAATGCTCCCAGTATTTGGTTGTTTTTCCCTGGAATTCCAGAGGAATGGGATGGCTCTGTGTGTGTGTGCAGCTATTCCAGGCAGGAATTCCAGCTGGGTCTCTGCTCCCAATCCCTTCCCTCCATCCCAGCGGGGAGGATTTGCCCGGATATCAAAAATCCTGGGAGATCTTGCTGGAAGCAGGAGTTGCAGTGTGGATTTTTGGGATATCAGCCCCGTTCCCGAGGGATGGAGGCTGTTGGATGGATGTGACAGACAGGGATGTTTTGGGAAGAGCATCCCGTGGGATTTGTGTGGAACTCGTTGTACCCAAACTCTTTGATCCTCTCCGCCTGTTTGTTTGGATTTTCCTGCTGTCCCAAGAATCCCTGGGAGATTTGGGATCAGAACACGGGTGTTTCCATGGATTTCTGCTCCTGTCTCCGAGGATATGGAGAGAAGGAGGAACTGACACCTCCTTTATTGGGAATGACAGGGAGGGAAGGATGGGAGACAAAGCAAAATGTGGGATTTGGTGCCACAAATGGGAATTCTTTGGGATTGGAAAAGGGCTCCTTCCAAGGGCTGCCAGCTCAGGTGGAATGGGGCTGTTGAATCCCAAATCCCAACCTGCCAGAGATCCCAAATCCATCTCCAGCTTCCCTTGGGACAGAGCTGAGGGCAAACGAGGCAGGATCATCCCTGCTGGAGTCACTTTAGGCCCAAGTTTAAGCCAGGTTTAACCCTGATTTCCTGAGACTCGGGAATCAGGGAGTTGGGAACAGGGAAACTCGGGAATCAGGGAGTCTCAGGAATCCGGGAACCATCAGGGAATGCTCTTGGCCCGGCAGCGTGTCCTGATCCCAGCTCCTGCTGGATGTTCTCCAGGATTTCTGCACCTTCCAAAGGCTCCTGGAGCGCTCTGGTGCCAACAATTCCTGCTGCTCCAGACATCCCTGGGATCCTGTCTGCCTGGGAATGCTGGACCAGAATCCCTAAAAAGGCTCCAGGGCTGGGGCTGCCAAGAGGGATGAGCTCGATCTGGCTGTGCATCCTGTGGGGTTGGTTTCTCAGGAATTCTGGGATGTTCTGCTCTTTCCAGAGGCTTGGGAAGCCAAAAGCTCCGTTTTTTCACCAGGAGCCTGTCCCGAGCTCCTTTAGGCTGGATGTTGGGAAAAACTTGGTTTTTCCATGGAAGTTCCCGCAGTCTGTAAATATTACCAGGAATGGGATCTCCCCAGGTTGGAAGCAACCTGGATAAATGTGGAATTATCTGGGAAGACCTCAATGCTTGAATTTACATCCTGGCAGATCCATGAATTTCCAGATGCTGTTTGCAGAGGGCTGGGGAATTTTGGGACAATGGCAGGAATGACGGAATTCCCACCAGAGGGGCGGGGCTAGATTCCCTTTGGAATAGTTGGAATTTCTCTATCCCAGGTCACCAACTGGTGGCCCAGGCCAGAGCCAGCAGCTCCTCCCAGCCTTTAGAATACGGATTCTGGAATATTCCCTCATGTGCCACTGTTAGACACAAATCCTTTGGATCTGCTCCAGGTATCCCAGATTTTCTAGCAGTGCTTTTTGGGATCAATGCTTGGGATCTGAGCATTTTCCACCTTCCTTCCCGGTGTTTTGGAGCATCCCTTTTATCCCAGAGCATTCCTGGTTTCCCAGGGAATCCCTTGTATCCCAGACCAGGCTCGGAGAGAAATCCCAATTGTTCTAAAACTCCTCTGGAGCAGTTCATATTCCAAGCACAGCCTAATTCCTTGAATTCTGTAGGGAAAATCCGAGGAGCGGGGTTGGCCTTAGCTCTGATTTGGGAAAGGTTTTGGAATTCCAGAGGTTTAATTCAGAGGAAAAACCTGTGGAATAGGAGGAAAAGAAAGTGAGGAAAAGGTTCTTTTCCAGCTGAGCTCAGCACAAATTCCATGGATTGATTCCTGCCTGAAATTTTGGGGATTGAAAGAGGCATAAAAGTATGGAAGGGACCATCCTTCTTCACCCTTCTTCATCTCCCTTTTTCCACCTTTTCCACATCCTGCTCCTCTTGGAACCCCACCCAGCTTTTTTTTAGGATGAGGAGGGAATTCCCAGTTTGAATCCAAGGAGATCAAATTCATCCAAGGAATTGGGACTTGGCAGGACATGAGGGGACAGAGGAGGGAGAAAACCATGGAATTTTTTGCTTTTCCTCAGTTTTCATGGCAAAATCTCATTTTTCCCTTTGAAAGCAGCTCTCAGGCCACAAAAAAATGGGAATTATCCCTCAAATCCTCATTTTATTTGAAATCCCAGCTGGAAAAGACAATTTGGGGACACAAGTAGGAATTTTGGTGCTGTTCCTTCATCCGTGCGCATTCTCGGTGAAATTCCCGAAGGATTTTCCACCCCCACGCCCAGGAAAAGTTGTTTTAGGTTTGGGTTTTTTTGGGATGGGGGGAAGGAAAGGAGGAATTAATGAGCTTGGAGCCGTTGCTATGGCAACCTGTTGCTAATGGATCTCTGGGGTTTCCTCTCCACCTCCAGCCACTTTCCTGGGAATATCATTCCCATAGCAACGGATGGCGCTGATCCCTCCTGGCCACCGCCTTGGAAGGGCACAAAAAAGCTCCTTTTTCCATCATCCCAGGAATTTTTAGTGAAAAAAAAATTCCTGCTATTCCAGAGAGGTTTTTTTGGTTTTTTTTTTTGAATGCTTGGAGTAAAAATTCCCAACTTGATCCTGTCTTTTTTTGGGAGTTCTTCATCCCAAATCCAGCCCTCACCTCCCATGTGCTCTTTGCTGCCTCCTCTTCCTCGCCCTCCCCTTGAAGTTGGAATTCTGGGAGAAAAGCCTGGGAAAAGTGGGAATTTTGTGGTGTGGGATAATGAGGCACAAGGGGATCCCCTTGACCTTGGAATCTGGGGAGAAAAACCTGGGAAAAGTGGGAATTTTGTGGCAGGATTCTGAGGCACGGGGGGAACTGCTCATTCCTTTGAAAAATTCCCGCTCCCTTTCTGTGTTGGCTTTCCATCGCCTTTGGATGATGAAGATTCCATCAAATTCCTCCCAGCCTGAGCTCTTCCCTCTTCCCAATCCAAATGGATTTGGATCCAAATGGATTTCTTTGGATGAGCAGCACTCCCAGGAGCTGCTTTTCCAAGGAAAATTGGGTTTGTTTCTCTTTCAATCCAGGGACAGTCACTTGGAGTCATTTTCCTGGAAATTCTTTGGGATTTTCCTGGAAACCACTTCCGTCTCTCCCATCCTTTCTCCAAAGTTTTCCTGTCCCGTGGCCATCTCTGGTGGATTCCTTGTTTTCCAGAGGCTTCTCGGGAATGGATGGCTTTGCTAGGGAGCCTGGAATGATTGGATCTTTATTTAGCCTCTTTATTTCCAGAGGTCCTGGAATTCAAACACTTTTCCAGCCTTTCCAGAGGCTCCGGTTTGATCCACCCTGGAATCCCGGGAGAATCAGCACCATTCCAACAGCAGGAGGATTTTTAGGGATTTACAACCCAATCTGGTGCTTCTTGCTCTTCCTTTTCCCAAAATTATTCCTGGGACCCCGCTCCCAGTCAGTGTGGTCTCGCCGTTTTCCGTGTCCATTCCGTGCCGGATTCCCGGCGGTGCCTGGAGAGGAAAGGTTGGATTTGAAGGAAATTTATGGATTCTGGCAGGTTTTCCAAGGATGTTCTGGCTTCCTTGACCTTGGAGGAAAAGCTGGGCAGCACTGCAGGTTCCCACTTGGCTCCTTGGCGTGAATTCCCAGCCTGTCAATCCCGAAAATGCTGATGTTGGGATTTTAGCGGAGCGTTAAAAATCCGGGATAATTACCTTGGAATTAGATCATTCCATGGGAGAGGTTCACAGCTGCTCCTTCCTAATCTGAGGTGCTGATTTAGGCTTTATTCCCAATTTCCTCTCCGATTGTTTAAAGGGAAAATAAATTGGCTCCATTAAAAAAAAAAAAAGGTGGAATTCTTGCTTTTCTGGCGAATCTAGGCCGTGATTAAATCCTTCCATGGTAAAAAGAAATCATTCCAATTATTGGAGAGGGAATTTTTTCCATCCAAAGCTTAAGTGGTCACCCTCGGCTAAATTCCACCTTTTATCAACTTAATTGGAAAACATTCATTCCATGAAATAATCTGGGAATGCTGGGAAGGAATCGCCAGTTGCCAGGACAACCCATTTCTCCCTGGCTCCCTTTTTAATCCTTATTTTTTTCCTCCCCCCTTTCTTTCTCCAATGTCACTTTGGATCATATCATCCTGACGGGAGATTTCATTATTTGGGAATTCAGGCAGCCTGGATTGAAAGGCAGAGGGATTTTTGGGAAGTTAATGGAATTTAGGGAGCTCTTCTTGTATCCGTGCCTGTCCTCCACGGAAGGTCACGGGGAGAAGTGGGAATGACCGGGAAAGCTGGGAAATCAGTGCAAGCAAACAAGAGGCATCTCCTCCTTTATCCCAACACCTCATTCCAGCAGATTCCAGCTGGGAATGCCCCTGAATCCAAGTTGGATTTGTGACATGGGACACAGCGTGAGATCCATGAGATCCATGAGCTTCTGGTCAGTGAAATTCCAGTGGAAGAATGAGGGTGGCTCAAAGTCTGCTGGATCCGGGATTTTCCTGGAAAACCACTTCCCTCTCTCCCATCCTTTCTCCTCCCCACTGGAATAATTGGGATTTCAGGTTGGGATGGAATTTTGGTTCATGAAAAAGGAAATAATTCCGTAGGAAGTCATGGATACAGGGCTGGATGTCACCTCAAAGGGAAGAGTTGGTGGCAGGTCCGTCCACATTCCATAGGAATGGATTGGACATTGGGAAAAGGAGCCCGGGCAAAATCCCGACAAAGATCCAAAGCCTTCAGTGCAGCTTGGACCAGGCCAAATCCCAGAAACCCCTGGGTTTGGTCATTCCAAGGAAACCCTTGGCTCAATGTCCCAAGGGTTTGATATCCTGGGATGAGCTGTGGCTGTGTTGAAAATCCAAGGACAGGATTCCTTGTGCATTGCTGGGAAAAATGGGAAAAGCTCTGGAATACGTCCAGGAATGGTGCAGCAGTGGATGCACCAGGGAGATGATTTTGGATCTGGATGTGGGGGCTGTTCCTACATTCCTCCGTTTTCCCACAACTCCCGGGCTGCCAGCCCGGATGTTGGAATTTCGGGGGGAATAGGATGCTGTGGAATTTTTGGGAATAGACACCTGACTTCAGAAGTTAGCTGAAAAAGAAAAGCCTCGAAAATAAGGTGATTCCTGAAAAATCTTGGATTACTTGGAACCCACTGAAATCCCAGCCTCCCCTGACTCTGCAGCTCCGCCAGGGATAAATCCATTCATTCCGGCCCCGTTCCTGATCCATTATTTATGGCCCAACATTTGCTCTGGAAAACATCTCCGTGTGCTCACTGCCAGAACCTTTGGATCCCGCGGGATTTTCCCTGTTTAATGAGTCCCGGCGGCGGGAAGAGGGGTCAGGAGAGGGGGAGACTCTGAACGTCTCCGCTCGGGTTTTTCCTGCTCTGGGTTGCTCCAGTTTTGTAGGAATTCTCCTCCCACCCAGCGAGATCAAAGGAAAAAGGGAAAATGAATCCGTGGAGCCACTTGTTGGGATTTCCCTTTGGAGACACCTAAATTGCAGCTTTGCTTTTCCATCTGCTAATTATCCATTGTTGGATTTTTCCATTTAATTTGTTGGTTGTTCCCTTTTATTTTTTTTTTTCCCTTTAAATCCACTTTTTTCTGGGAGCACTCGGTACTTCAGGAAGCTCATCCGTCCCATCCCAAGGATGCTCTGGAATGAATCCATTTAGGATCATTCCCATTTTTCTGCCCCCCTCCCTCGCCCTCGTGGCTCTGGCTCCAATGGGATGATTTATTTTCCATTTGCCAAAGGATGGAATAATCCATATCCGTGTGCCTCCGGCTCTAATCCCTCTTTTTTTTTCCCCCTGGCTGATTTCATTCCGTGTGGGAGGGGCTTTAAAGCTTTTTTTTTTTTTTTGTGGTTTTTTTTGGGATTTGGAATTAAAAACCAGGCTGGAAATGCAGAATGGAATGTGAGGAATATTTTGCTTGAATTTCTCCTTTCCCTTTGACTTGAATTCCAGATAAATCCGGGAATTGCTCCCTGCTCCCATCATTCTCCCAACATCATCGGCCAAGGGTCAAAAATCCAAATTCCTAAAAAATCAAGGGAGTCAGTGAAGCTTCCTGGCTCCATCCCCTCCATCCTGGAGAACTTCTTCCATGAATTGTGTGGATTCTGATTTCCCTTTCCCGCTAATTTTGAGGGAATGAACCAGTCAGGCTCCTGGAAAAGGCAACTTTTCCATGCTAAACAGAGGGAAAAAAGAAGATTTGGAGGAATTAGGGGGGAAGTTCCCAGCATTCCAGATCCATTTGCAATTCCATGGGAATGTGGCAGTGCTGTTCAATCTGTGCAGCCTCATTGATTCCCAATAAATCATTGGGATCGCTTGATCCCATTCCGTGTTCCCAATCCAATGTCACTCATCCCACATGTCAGCTCCAAACATCCCAGGCAGCTTCCAGCCCTTCCCAGTTGTGGATCTGGACTCCCAAAAGCCTTTTTTATCCAGGTATTTCATGGAAAAATCCATCATTATTTATTTTTAATCTCAATTTCCTCGTCAGATTTTGCGGTTTTGGTGGTTTTCCTTTTCTCCCAGACTTTTATGGTTGGATGCTCCATCCGCCCTGTGTTAAGCAGGAAAGGCTGATGCTGGGATAAGGAAAATAAGAAATCCATGGATTTGGCTTGGCACAGGGACAGTGACCACACCAATGACACTTCCAGGGATCCAGGGGCAGCCACAGCTTCTCTGGGAATTCCATCCCATCCCCTGCTCACCCTCCCAGCTGGGAATTCCTTCCCAAATCCATTGAAACCTCCTGTCTTCCAGTTTAAAGCCTTTCCTGGGGGGGGGGGGGGGGGGAAGCTTTTAAAGGAAAAAGGACTCTGGGAATATTTAAAATTTTTCCCTGTTTGAGCAAAATTCCTCCAAAATCTGATATAAATCCTGGATAAAACCACGTGATTCCACACAAACCTTGGCTTTTCCCTGTGCTGGGCAGGGAAGGAGCAGGATTGGCTCCAAGGAAAAGTTTGGGAAGAGCATGGAGATGTCAGGGCTTATCCAACGGAAGGGGAAAAATGCCTGGAACCCTTCGGTGTTCCCGAGGTTTGTCAGGAAATCTTTCCTAACGACTTCACTCCGCCTCTCCACCTGGAGTTCCGATGGGTTTGGAGGGAAGGACATCGGAAAAGATGGATAAGATCGGGAATTCAACAAGGACTCCGGCCAATTTTCCTTTGCAATCCAATTTCCACCGGCAGGATGTGCCGCTGGAAATGCCAGGGCTATTTATGGATCCTGGGATCAAGGGGAAACCTAGAAAAGTTTGGAATTTCGGCAGCTTTATCGGGATTTGGGAGGAGGGAGAAGCTGTTAATGTTGGGAATGGTCTGGAGGGAGCTGGGGGACACATCCAGCCCCATTCCCTGGCTGAGGAATCCCAAATCCTGCTCCTTCCTTGCCTTTTCTTCTCCCTGGGTCATCCATATATGGGGCTTTTCCAGGAGAAACCTCCCAGCAGGGCTCCAATCCAAACAGTGGCAGCATCCCAGGATTTCTGCAGCTCCAAACTCCCGGAGCAGCTTCCAGCTGGAATTAGGAGCCCTTGGGAATTCGGAATCCCAAGCAGTTCTTTTGTCATTGTCAAACTCCCACCTGGAATTTGCTTGGAATTTGCTCTGGCTGTATTGGAAAGCTGAAAGGAAAAAGGTCTGGAATGCAAGAGTTCCTGGGATTGGAGCATTTTGAGGAGTTTTTCCCATTTTTCCCAATTTTTTTGTGGCTGTACAAAGCTCCCACATCTGGTAGTTGATCTCTCCATGGATCCGTGTTTTGTGCAATCCAAAATCTGCACCTGCAGGGATCACACTCGGAATTCCTGCTGGCAGACTCAGGTGGTGCATCCAGAATTCCCTGATTTTGGGGGTTGGGTCAGAAAGGAAGAGGAATATTCCCTCTGCTCCACGAGTGTGTGAACAGGGAAGGGCTGATCCATGGGGAAAACTGGCAGAGATTCCCAGGAAAGCTGTGGTTGCCCCTGGATCCCTGGAATTGTCCAAATCCAGGCTGGAGCAGCCTGGGATAGTGGGAAATGCTGGGATTGGAGCTGGATGAGCTTTAAGGTCCCTTCCAATTCCAAACCACTCTGGATCAATGGTAGCATCCAAAACTTCCCAGTTCCACGGGATCATCCCCTGGATTGTGCTGGGGGATTTGGGATAATTAGGGCAGGATTTGATCCTGGATATGTTGCTGTTGTATCCATGGATATCAGCTCCTCCTAAGGGACAGGAGGAAAAGCAGGAAAAGAAGTGGGAAAACCAAAGCTTTTCCATCCCTGCTGTCCCTGTTTTCACAGGATGGAAATATCCTGCTCCAACCATAAATCCTGAGCCGCGGGGGGAATTTTTTTCCCTCTGGAAATGGAATTTTGTGCCGGCATAACCTGGCAACCCACCCACGTCGGAGGCCGAGTTATCCAATAATTATTGGATATTGGACTGGGAGCAGCTTCCTCTGCATCCCTGGGCTATTGATCCTTGGAGTATCCCGGGATTAGAAATGCAGGGAAGGAAATGGGAATTGGCATTTCAAAGGTGGGGATAAAAATGGGATCATTTCCTCTGGAACAACAGCAAATCCAGGTTGATCCATCAGGGATGGGGATGTGGTGTTTGGGGCTGGACTGGGGAATTCATGGAATCATGGAATGGTGTGGGTGGGAAGGGGCCTTGAAGATTATTTTGTTCCAACTCCAACACTTCCCACTATCCCAGGGTGCTCCAAGTGTCCAACCTGGCCTTGGATGTTCCAGGGATGAGGCAGCCACAGATTTTCTGGGAATCTGGGGCCTCACCACCTTACCAGCCAGGAATTCTTTCCCAATATTCCATCTAAACTTTCCCTCTGGCACAGAGGCCCCATCCAAATCCCCTGGACATGCAGGAATTCATTGCTTAAAATGAGCTGGGAATTTCATCCCAGAGTTAAATTTCAGTCAAATTCCCATTCTCAGGAATTTTCTGGCTGGTTTGGAGAAGGAAAAGCATCTTAAAATCCAATGTTATTGACTCATCCTCTCCCACACATCCTGCAAATCTGGCTTTGGGAAAAACTGGAATTTTGTGGATGGGAAGGATCCGTCTGGAGCAGGAGCTGGCTCCAGGCTGGCTCCTGTCTCCCATGGGATGATGGTGCTGAGGATTTTGGGAATATTTGGGTTCAGAGGCTCTGGAAATCCCCACTCCAGAACATGTGGAGCTGTTTGCAGTTTGGTATTGGAGCTTCCCGCTGATCCTGGCTTTTGTTAGGGATAACTCCGGCCCTTGGGAAGCCAATTTCTTTTGGAATTGCATCCAGTTGGTTTTAAACTTTGGTAAAATGTAGATTTTGGCTGTGGAGATGCTGGATTTGGATGACTTTTTTTCTGGAAATGGGACATTTATCCCTGAAAACAGTCTCTGGTGCTGTGGGTGATGTGAGATTTCTGCTTTTCCATGCTGCTTTCCCAGGCTGTATCCATTAAATCCCAGAAGGAATCTCTTTTCTCTGCTCCCCTGTGATGCTTCCACCTGATTTTTCCTTTCCCTTTATCCTTCCATCCCCTCTCCCGCCTTTCCCTGCTCCACTTTTCCCAGGAGTTCAACCCCTGGTCACAGCCAGGTCAGAGCAGGACTGAAACGAGGCCAGGCTTTGTCCCAGTTGGAAAATGAGGAATATTTTTGCTCTTGGAAAACATTCCCGATGTCACTTCACGTTAGACATGACACCACTGCCAGCACATTCCTGGTGTCTGCTGGAAAATCAGGGATTTCTGTAGGAAAATCAGGGATTTCTGTAGGAAAATCAGGGATTTCTGCTGGAAAATCAGGGATTTCTGTAGGAAAAACAGGGATTTCTGTAGGAAAATCAGGGATTTCTCTAGGAAAATCAGGGAATTCTGCCTTTTCCAAGAGAAACCAGGTGCTCAGCAGGCAGGAATTTCTCCTCTGCTGCTTTTCCAGGTTATTTTTCCTGGGAAAAATCTCTCCTTCAGGAAGAAGGGATGGGATGGCTGGGAATGGGAGAGTTTAAAACATGCTGGGACTCGAAGATTCGGCCACGACCAAATTCCTGCTTTATTCCTATTGGGGTTTTTGGGAATCATTGAAAATCCCGTGGGATTTAAGGCTGAGGAGGGGGAATGGGGAGGGAAAAGAGCATGGAATGTTTGGATTGGGATGAAAGGTTGGGATCAGCCTAACCTGGGCTGCTGATCCCAGGCATCCCAAATCCCCCTTTTCCATGGAGCAAAGGTTGGGAATGCAGCTCTGCCAGGGGCTGCTGCATCTGCCAGAATTCCACCCCAAAATTCGGAATTCCATCCTTGAAGCTGGATTTCCCTGGATTTGTGGTGTCCCCCAGGGCATCCCGAATTCCATGGCTGATCTCCCATCCAAAGGGGCTGGAGAACAGCAAAAAAAACTCCTTTGATTCCCAAATCCAGGCCTGGATTCCCAACTCCTCCAGGGATCTTTAGGAGGGAGCAGCAGTTTTGGAGCTGTTTGATAGAGCAGGATCAAAACAACTCCAGCATTTCCATGATCCAAGGTTTCTTTGGGAATATTTTGGTGATAATTAATCCCCATTCCCAGCACTCCCAGACTCTCCAGGTGCTGCTGGATCTCCAGCTGCTCAGAGCCATAAATATGGAATTTGTGTCAGCTTTATCCCTTCGGATTGGCACCCAGAGGAGGGAAAATGCCTGATCCAGCATTTCTGTCCTGGAAAAAAAAAAAAAATCCCAAAGCCAGCGATTTTGGATGTCAGGAAAGCCTTTGGTGTCCCAGGCTGTCATTTTGATCTCCTCTGGTTTTCCTTTCGGAGTGGAAAGAAGTGAATGTGCCCTGGAAATCTGGGAAGTGCTGGGAAAATAAATTTTTTATCACCCTCTTAGAGAATCTGAAAAAAAACCACCAAAACAAAACAACAATTTCTGGGAATTTTGAGAATTGGATTTGAGGGGTGTGGGGAGTGTCCACGTCCCACCTGTGGGAATACTGGGAAGCACTGGGGCACTGTGGAATCCCTGGAAGAGGAAGAAGCAGCAAATTCCCACTTTTTCCTCCTGCACCGCTTAAAAGTGGTTAAGGAAGGAATTGGGGGAAATAGAGGAAAATCCAACTGAGAGCTCTGTTCATTCCCAAGCCTTAAAATTCTGGAAAACAGGGACTTAGAAGGCAGCATTTGGAATTATCCCACTGTTTTTTTGCTTTTTTTTTTTTTTAATTTTTAAATCAATTTCCAAGAGGAGAACTCTTCCCTTCAGCAAAATGGAGCAAAAGGAAAAAGATCCCAAACCCTCAGGCTCCTGGAGCATCCTCATTTTCCAGCCCAGCAGAGTTGGCAAAGCTGCTGCTTTTCCTTCATTTCCCATTTTCCTGGTAAAATAAGGATTGGGAGGTGACAGGGGGGAAGTGGGAAAGGCCTGGGATAAAGCTCTGGCATTCCAGCTCCTTCTCCCGTTGGATTTGCCTCTTCCCAGGTGCTTCCAGGTGGAAATGTTGCTCCAAAGGGAGATTTGGATGGGAAGTGGGAACGGGGCCGAGCCTGGGTGTCCGTGTGCTCATCCCTGAAAATTCCAGGAATGCCCGTGGATTTAAGGGATGAGGTTAAAGCTGGGTTTGAGCGCAGGGGCAGCTCCCACCTGCAGAATTCCCTATTAAATAGTGGGAATTAAGGAGTGATCTCTGCATGGAGGCAGGAGAAGGATTTACCCACCCTCAGCTGGGTCCTGCTTTTTGCCAGGAGTCAGAGGCGGGCTTGGATCAGAGAATTCCAAGAGTTTTAAAATATCTTTTTTTTTTTTTTTTTTGGCTTGGTTTCTAAAACAGGGCACGGAAAATGCCATGCTGGAGAATTCCATGGAATTCCGAGGTGCTGCAGGGAGGGAGACTTTGGGAAAGGCACCTCCGAGGCAGGAACGGGGAGCAAAAGCTGGGCTGGGGAGGGAGATCCCCGGATCAAATGATCCAGGCTTAAAGGATGGGAATCCCAGGGAATTCTCTCTCCCTCCTCTTCCCATAGGGAAAACTTCTTCCCACGCGTGGATTTGGGACGGGATGCAAATCCAAAGGGCCTTGGGCTGGGGGAGGCATTTGGGATGGGGACGAGGTTTTGGTGTCGCCGCCGCCACCTGCCCAGACATTCCCAAAGCCCGGCACAGCCCCGCGCCTCTGGAATTGTCCCAGAAATCCGAGCGGGAGATGGAATCCTCGGCTGCGCCAGGGAAAAGCTCAAGGTCACCGCGAGATTTCGGCTCTCCCCTCCCGCTCCTGGAATTTTTCCTCCCATGTGGAAGTGTCGGGACGGCTCCCGGGCAGCCCCGTCCCGGGAATCGCCGCTCCGGGGCTGCTCCCGAAGGAATGCGCCGGGCGGGCTCCGCGGGGCCCTTCGAGCTTCGCCAAGGGTAACACAGAAATAGGAATCAAATAGAAATAGAAAATAAAGAGAAAATGCAAAAAGAAATAAAAATACTAATGTAAAATGAATATATAAATTAAAATAAATACATCTATAAATACACATATAAATACAAATACAAATACAAATACAAAACTAATATAAACTAATATAAACTAAACCTAAACCTAAAACTAAAACATAAATAAATATAAATATAAATATAAATATAAATATAAATATAAATATAAACATAAATACAAATACAAATATAAATACAAATACAAATATAAAACTAATATAAACTAAACCTAAAACTAAAACTAAATATAAATATAGATATATAGATATAGATATAAAACTAAATATAAAACTAAAACATAAATACAAATATAAATATAAATATAAATACAAATATAAATACAAATATAAAAATAATATAAACTAAACCTAAACCTAAAACTAAATATAAATATAGATATAGATATATAGATATAGATATATATAGGTATAGATATAGGTATAAAACTAAATATAAAACTAAATATAAAACTAAAACTAAAACATAAATATAAATATAAATACAAATATAAATACAAAATAATTCTATACCTTAAAAATAAACACGACTATAAATATAAATATAAATATAATATAAAAATAATTATAAAAATAAGTAAAATGACAAATATAAAGCAAACATATAGAATAAAATAAATGCAACTGTAAATAGAAACACAAATATAAATGCGAATATACATATAAATAAAATATAAAAATAAATTATAAAAATAAATAAAAATACAAATATAAAACAAATAAACAAATTAAAATAAATACAACTATAACTATAAATATAAATATAAAATATAAAATATATAGCATTACAAATATAAAACAAACATATAAATTAAAATAACTACAACTATAAATATAAACACGAATATAAATAAAATATAAATATAACATAAAATATAAAAATAAAATATAAAACAAATATACAAATTAAGAGAAATACAACTATAAATATAAATACAAATATAAATGTGAATGTCAATATAAATACAGATATAAATATAAATATGAATACACCTATAAATATAAATATAAAATAAATATAAATTTAACTACTACTATAAATATAAATATAAATATATTTATAAATAAAAATATATTTATAAATACAAACATGAATACACTTGTAAATATAAATATAAAATATAAATATCAAATTTTAATTAAAATTTTTATCAATCATATAAACCTTTATGAAGGAACAGTTTTAGCAAATTAGATCTTATTAATTTAGCTGAGTTAACAGCTAAGATATTAAGTTCCCATAAGAAGAAAGTGCTAAGAATGAAAATCAGTTTACATAATAATTTATTCTTGAAAGAAAAACAGTTTAGAGCTAAAAGATAAAAAAAAATCAAATAAAAATCTAAAAAAAAAATCTATCCCATGATAATTCATTTAAAAAATATAAACTATCTGGGAAGATAAAAGTGTAATAAACATATACACTAGTTATTTATTAACCAATAAACAACATTTTAGTAGATTGCGAACTAATTAAATTTAACCCGGTACCTTTTAATATTCCTATAAATAAATATAAACTAGGAAAGTAAAAATTTAACCTTTTTATATTAAAAAAAAACAAAACCAAAAACAAATATCTCAGCCATCTCTGTATTACACAGCTCCTCTTTTCCACCGCTTGGAAAACCTTGGAGAGGCTGGAGCAGGGGGAATTCTGCATCCCATTGTGAAAAACACGAATTATTTGTGGGTTTTTTTTAATCTTAAAAATTTATTAGTAATAAAATAGTTATAAACATAGTAATCAAATCAGAGTAATAAAAATTTGGACAACGAGGATCAGGAGAGATAAATTAAAAGAATTTTGGATTTCCGGATGGTTTTGGGCACCAAAACCACTCCTTGGGGACAAAGGGATAACCTTAAAAACAGCACCTGATGCATATTCAGAGATCTTGTACTTGATGCGTAAATTTCTCACAAATTCAGAATTTTTCTGGTTTTTGTCAGCTTCTGCTTAATCCTGGCGGTTCTATAAAGATGGAGAGGAGGAGGAAGAAGGTTTTTTGATAAGGAGGCTGTAAATCTTTATGTGCCCTGTCGTGCGTGAGGAGGTTTTTTATTATCTTATCCCTTTTCTTGAGCTAGGAAAAAAATCTTATATTTTATGTATTTTATAAAATATATTTATATATATATTATATATATAATATATAAAATATATTTATATATAAATATATTTTTATATATAATATATATTGTTCTATATATAAATATGTAAATATATATATAAAATATCAAATATATATATTTATAAAATATATGTTTTATATACATTTTTATATGTAAATATATATTATATATTATATATATTTTAGTATATTGTATATATGTATATATATTTTATATATATTTATGTATTTTTAAATGTATATGATATATATTATATAGTATATATTTTATATATATTTTTAGATATTTTATATATATTTTATATATATTTTTATATATTTATATAATTTTAATATATATTATATATTATATATATTATATATATTTATAAATTTTATAAAATATATATTTTTAGATATAATTTTTATATATATAATATATATAAATGTGTATTTTATCATTGTGTTATAACCTAAAACTGTATTTAACACACAACTTAAGACAATTAATCCAGCATAAATACCATAATTTCTATTTTAACATTGTTTCATTACCTAAAACTGTATTTAACACGCGACTATGGAGAATTAACAGGGCACAACTTTCTGCCGTTCCACGTGTAACATTCACTGTAATATTTGCGAGACGCCGCTCGTAAAATCCGCGTTTTCCGCGCCGTCCGAGGGGAAATGCGGAGCGGGAATTCGCGGGAGGCTCATCCCAGCAGGGCAGGGAGCGGGGCAGGGACAGCTGCAGGGGGGCAGGAATGTCCCCAGCGGGATTCCCACCATCCCCGCCCCGGCGTGGCGCTGGGAGCAGCTGGATCCTGGAATGCTGCTGGGCTGGGAATTGCTGGGTGGGAAGGAGCAAAGCCCGTCCCAAAGCGCCTTTGGAGTCACTCACATCCTTCTGGGGGGTCTCCGTTGGGAAGGGACAGCCTCTGAATCCAGGGAATATCACTGGGGGGGGGGGTGTCCCTGTTTGGAACCTTCTGGAATGCCACGTGGGTTCTGTGGCAGCCCTGGCACAGATTCCCAGAGAAATTGTGGATTCCTCATCCTGGGAGTGTCCAAGGCCAGGTTGGACGAGGCTTGGAGCAATTTGGGATAGCGGAAGGTCCCTGCCCATGGAACTGGATGAGCTTTAAAGACTATTCCAACCCAAACCATTCTGGGATTGTTTTTTCCAAGCAATCCTCTGCCCTTTTGCTGCTGCAAATCCCGCTGTGATCCCGCTCTGCTCCCGTCCGGATGCGCCTGGACACAGGGATGTGGGACACTCCGTGCCACCAGGGCTGCCCCCCGCTCCCCGGATCCGTGTGAAACTTTAAACTGGATTTGGGGAAGCAGAGCAGAGATCCCAATATGTGGGAAATGCATGGATATCAAAGAGGGAGAGATTCTGTTGTGCAAACTGGGAGATTCCCACCTTTGGAGCTGGGATATTCCCACCTTTGGAGTGGGAGATTCCCACCTTTGGAGCTGGGATATTCCCACCCTTGGAGCTGGACTCATCCTGATGTAGGAATACAGGATTTTTCCAGAAGTTTCCTTCCTCCTCTTCAATCCCTCCTTTTGGGATTGCTCTGGTTTGACTGGGGGAGCTCATTGCTGATTCCTTGTCCTCGTGGATATTCCCAGCTGGGAATTCCTGCTGGAATGGCTCAGTCCTTGCCTTAACCTCAGCCTAAAACATCCCTGATGTTCCCACCCTGCAATTCCCAGCTGGATTTCACACTTTGGGATGCACTGGAAGAGATTTTAGGGCTGAGGGGTTTCTCCCAGCAGAGAGGAAAATTCCAATCCTCATTTCCCTGGTGTAATCCTGTTTTCCTGCCTGTTCCATCCCTTCTCCCTGTCCTGCTCCCTGCTGGCAGCTGGGATGTCTGATCCATAGGGAATGTTGGTGTTCCATAGGGAATGTTGGTGTTCCATAGGGAACAGTGCCAAGGCTGCTGTTGCAGTTTGCTCCCTGCTCCCATCATCCCACCTGTGTTTTTCCATGCCTTGGAGCCAGGATTTGCTGCTTGAGCTTGGCTTGGGAGCCTCGTGGTGGGATGAGAACGATGGGAACTCGGGTCAGGAATCCTGGGAGAGGCTCAGGGCCAGCTGTGGAGGTGATTCCCAACATCTGGGCACAGAATTCCCTCAGAATGGGCCAAACTGGGAAATTCCCACTCCTGGTGGCTCATTCTTGGGCATTTCCCACTTCGGGAGGTGTCCAAGGAATATCTGGATGTGGCCTTCAGTGCTCTGGGCTGGAAAGGTGGGATCAGCAATCCTGGAGGGCTTTTCCAACCTCAGCAATTCCAGGATTTTATGGAGAGGGAAAGCACTGCTGGAGGCATTTCTGTCCCTGTGCGCTCTGGGCTTTGCAGCAATCCCAGGATTTTTTTTCCCCTGGATTTCTGGCGATATCCAGTAGCCAGCGGGTTTCATCCCCAGCCAATCTTCCCTCTGGATCTCACAGAATCTCTCCTTCAGCCCGAATTCCAAATAAACATTGCCATGTTTGGAAATCTCCCTGCTGGGCCCCCCCTTTCCTCCGGCAGGAACTTTGGCTGGAGGGTGACTCATCACAATCCCTTCCCAAACAGCAGAAATTCCCCAAGGAGGATCTGCAGGAGCCTTTGGATACCACAAAATCCCAGCCATTCCCACCCCTTTGGCCTCCAGATGGGATTTTCCCCATTTTCCCCCCCCATTTTTGGATTTTTTTGTGCACTCGGAGCTCCTTTGCCAGCAGCAGCAGGAGCAACACCCTGGATGTGCCATTCCATGGGGTGATCCCAAGTTTGGGAACACCTTTTTCCCACTTCAATTCTTTCCAAGGCACACCCAGGCTGGGTTTATCCCTCTTTCCTTCCATGGAGTGGATTTTAATGAAAAAATTCACTTTTCTTGGAATCCTACCGAGCAGGGGGTTGGGGAAGTGGCTGAGAATAACAATTAGTGCTGGTCAGCCTGGCTCGTTAAGTAATTAATTAATTAATGTGCTGCAAATTGCACTTAGATGAGGGATAACTTTCAAGGTGTAATTAGAGGGGTGCAGTAATTAGGCAGGCTGGGGTGGAGGGCAGAATTCCCAACCCAAGCCGGGATCCAGAGCTGCCTTTGGCAATCCACAGGGACAAATCTCCGCTGCTTCTCAGATCAGATCCAATCAAATCCATTCCCAAAATTCCTGGTTTTCCAAAAATAGGAGAGACGATGAACCAGCAGCGGTGAGGCAGGGTGGATTGATGGGATTTTGGGAAGGAATTCCTGGCTGGGATGGTGGGCAGCCCTGGCACAGATTCCCAGAGAAGCTGAGGCTGCCCCTGGATCCCTGGCAGTGCCCAAGGCCGCTGTTCCATCCTTGTGGTTTGGGCTTTTCCTTACTCTGGGAATGCTGGGATGAGTCTGACTTGCTCCTGGCCTTTCTCTTTGGACACTTCCACAAAGTCCCAGAGGATTTGGGGGTTCCCTAAATCGTGGGATGCTATGGAATCAGGGAGCCATGGAATGTTTTGGGTGGGAAGGGACCTTGCAGCTCATCCATTCCCATTCCATGGGCAGGGACACCTCCCACTATCCCAGGCTGCTCCAAGCCCTGTCCAGCCTGGCCTTCCAGGGATCCAGGGGCAGCCACAGCTGCTCTGGGAATTCCATCCCAGACCCTCCCCACCCTCCCAGGGAATAAGTCCTTCCTCAAATCCAATTTAAGTCTCTTTATTCCCTCCTCTCCCAACCCTGCTAAGTTTCTTCCCATCATCCCTCCCAGCTCCAGAGCCGTGATTTTGGAATATTCCTGGGATATCTCACCCGAGCTGCCTCGGCTGATGAAATCTCCTTGTCAGGGGCTGCCAGGAGCTCACATCCCTTTCATCCATTGCTATTCCTGGAAAACACGATTTTCCAAGGCTCGGGAGCTGCATTTGGGCAGTTCCTTTAAATAACCCTGATGATAAAGCGTTATCCATGGAAAGGCCATCTGTTCCTTGTGCTCCCAGAGCAGCTCCTCACGCATCCCTCCCTCCTTTCAGCATTCCCAAAGTTTCCAGCCCAGGCTGTCCCCAACCTGTCCCACCCATTCCAAACTTTTTTTTTTCCCATATTTTTGCATGCCCCAAATCCAGCTCTCCTCAGAGGAAAGGTTGGATCTTCACCTAAGTGCCGCTTCCCTTGGAATTCCTGCCTCATTCCAAAGGGCTCTGGAGCAGAGGGATGAGTTCACCTCAGTTTCCTGTCTTCCCACACTGTGCAAGGCAACTTCTTCCCACATCCCTTCTTCCCTCTAGAATTCCCGAAGTTTCCACCTTGAGCTCTCCTACCTGTCCCACCCATCCAAACCCTTCCAGGCCATTTTTCCCCATTTTTTTGTCTGCCCAAAATCCATCTCTCCTTGCAGGAGAGTTTACTCTCTGCCCTTGAAGTGCTGGGATCTGCTTCCCTTGGAATTCCAGCCTCGTTCCACAGGGCTCACGTGGGGCTGGGCTGGAGCAGAGGGAGCAGTTAACCTTAATCAGGGCAGCCACAGGAAAGGTTGGGAAATAATTCCGTTGGAATGTTTGGATTCGGAGAGCTGACATTAGAGCGAGTAAATGTCAGAGGGAGTTTAAACAACGGAACAACTCTTGGAGGGCCACGTTTTCCTCTGGTGGATTGGGCTGCAAATCCACTTCCTTCCCACCCAGAATTTCTAAGCAGGGCTTGTATTCCCACTTGGAATTCTGGCCATGAACCTGCTGCTCCTTCTCCCCCTGCAGCCCAACTTTTCTCCGGATCCCACTTGTGTTTTCCCAGTTTTTTCCACCTTTCTGTGTTGGCTGCGTCCCTCTCCAATGCATTTTCCACTGATCCCACCAACCTGGATTTTCTGGAGCATTCCAGGGTCTCCAGTGCCATTTCCCACCTGGAATGGCCCGTTGAGGATGAGCAGGGATGAGCTGGAAAGAGGAACTCCCATTTTTGGGGCAGGCACCGTTCCCGCTCCCTAAGGGACAGGCTGGGATGGGGGATTGGGATTGTCCTGGGCAGGACCAGGAGTTGGATTTGCTGATCCCTGGATCCCAGCTCAGGAGATTCCCTGGTTCTCTGTGGGAGCAGAGAGCTGGAGCTGCTCACGGGTGGAATCTTGGCAGAGCGCTGGCAGGGAATTTATGGAATGTGCAGACACTGGAAAGCCATTGCTGTTCTGGGAAAAGGAAGGGGCTGTGTGAGGGGCACAGGGAGGAGCTGGGTGGGCTGGGAGCATCGGATAAACCCGGATCCTTGTCTGATAACCCATTCCTGGTGGGCTCCATGGAATTCTTTGGAATGAGATAAGGACTGGGCTTGGAATAACCTGATCCCATCCCTGCCAGATGGGATAAATATCCGTGTTCAAAGCTGGAGCTGGGCATGATCCAAACCTCAACTGATTTCCAGCTTGTGCTTTTTGGGACAGGGTTGTTTTCCCAAGGGTTTTCTGTTGAGATTCCCTGAGGAATTTTGGGATGGCTTAAATTTTGCACACCCTTCCCACCCCACCAGATGGATTCTCCCTCCTCTGGATGGGCAGCTCCGGCCTTTGGAGCCCCAGGGAGGTTCCTGCAGGATTTGGGATGGGTCTTCTCCACCTGGTTTTAGCGTGGAAGGGAAAATTTGGGTGGCATCAAGAGGAGATCACCGAGGTGGGAAAGGTTATCCCACCAGGAGCACCCTCACCCCAGCATTCCATCGCTCCATGGCCACTTCCCGAGTCGTGTGTTATCCTGGGAAAACAACTCACCAGCCCCGCCATGGACATCCCTCAGTTTGCTCCTCCCAACTTCGAATTTGGGGGGACCCCCCTTCCAACTTAGAATTTGGGGGAATTCCCCCTCCAGGAGCAGGATCCCCCCTCCAGGAGGAGGATCACTCTTCCAGGAGCAGGATCCCCCCTCCAGGAGCGGGATCCATCCTCCAGGAGCAGGATCAATCCTCCAGGAGCAGGATCCATCCTCCAGGAGCAGGATCCCCCCTCCAGGAGCAGGATCCCCCCTCCAGGAGCAGGATTCCCCCTCCAGGAGCGGGATTCCCCCTCCAGGAGCAGGATCCATCCTCCAGGAGCAGGATCCCCCCTCCAGGAGCAGGATCCCCCCTCCACGAGCAGGATCCAGCCCCCACGAGCCGGATTCCCACTCCCAGCTCATCTTCCAGGGTTTCCCCGCTCGCTCGTGGCTCCCATCCTCCATCCCTGCTCCTGGCAATTACTCAGCTGTTTCTCAGCTGTTCCCTGGAGCGGCAGGGATGAGAAGGCAGCAGAGCTATTGCTCCCAGGTTTTTTTTTTTTTTTCCCATATTTTATGGCTGGGATAAGCTGCTCCCGAGCCGTTGGAACAGCTGTGGGTCGGCAGAGCCGCGTGCCGGGCGCGGCTCCGGAGGCAGCGCCGATCCCAAAGGCTCCAGGTGGTTCTTTATGACCCCTGCTCCCGGTGTTCCTCGTGGCTGGGGGGGGGGGGCTGATTGCCAGGCTTTTCCAAACGAGCCTTTTGGGAGGTGTGGGATTAGGGAAAGGCTGGGAAGACAGGACTGATCTCCTCAGGCTCCAATCCTGACAAATCCCCACGCCTCCCTGGGCATTGTTGGTTTTCCTGCTCGGGTTTTCCCGAGGCTGATGGATCACCTGCTTCCCTCCCTCCCTCCCTCTCTTTCATCTCCTGGGATTTGTTTGAAATCCTGTGGATTTGTTTTGATGGGATTTCCTGGTTTCCCCTGGCTGAGGGTATCCCGGCCATGCACTCGCTCCTTGCTGCTGAACAGATCCTGCAGCTCCCACAGCGCAGGTTTGGCTTTTCCTGACCCAGAGCTGGATTTCCCTGAGAGAATCCCTTCCCCTGAGGTTTTCCAAAGCCTGCAAGCTCCTGATCCTCTGGGATAAATCCATGGCACAGAGGAGGAGAAGCCTGAGCAGGCTACACCCTCTTGTTCCCCTGTTGGTTCATTTGCTCCATGAAGAAGCACTGGAATTGCTATCCCGAATTTCCAGAGCTTGGCAAGGTTCCAGCAAAGCCTTCCCCAGCCCCTTTTCATTTCCCAAGCCCAATATTCCAAAGAAAATCCCTTTGCTTCCCTGGCCTGCAGGCAGCTCATATCTTGCCGTGCCAGGCTGAAGCAGAGCAGCCTCGTGTTTAACCAAATTGGAAAGGAGAATCCAAGAGGGAAAACCCAAGGATCCCAGGGCTGATCCCGCAGCAGTTTTTGGGCTGATCTGAGGGGTGCCTCGCTCCGGGATAACCCCGAGGATGCTCAGGTGCAGCTCCCACCCACGCCCCGCTCGGCAGGACCCGCAGAGCCTCGCCCACATCCCCGGGTTGCCCTTTCCAATCTGGCAGCTGCCAGGACCTTGGGAAGCGCCTCGGCAGCGTTCCCTTGGCAACGGCAGGAGCTGGGAATGGCAAGGTGTGTGGGAGAAACACCAAACCCCACATCCGGCCACTTCCTTACAGGGACAGCCCCATCCCAAAGGATTTTTCCCCCCCTTTTTTTTTTTTTTTTTTTTCACAGCCAGGGGGGTATTTTTAGCTCTGACACGTCCCAGGGATCAAATATCCCACAGGATCGGGGAATTGGCAGGGGGGAACCCTTGGGATTTACCCTGTAAGCCAAGCCTGGCCCCGGCTGCCAAGGATGAGGTTGGATTCCCCCGGCTGCTGCTCTGGCTGAACTTGGGGTTACCTCCAGCATTCCCCATCCCGAGGAATGACTGACACAGCGGGAAAAACGCCAGAGGTTTTCCAGCAGAAGGGGGAACAAATGAACTTCGTGTGCAATCCGTGGCGGTCTGGGCTGGCTGCAGCTCCCTGCCAGCTCCGCTCTCCTTCTCCTCCTCAATTTATTCACTTGTCCCTCTGCTCCCAGGGAAGGTTTTACTGGAGGGTTTCTCTTCCCTTTCTCAATCCAGGAAACCAGGAGGGAAAAAGGAGCTGGGGAAGGAATCTAGGCCATCCCATTGTTGCTCTATCTGGGGCTTTAAGCCATCGAGCTGGGTTTGTTTGAAAGGGCCCATTTCTGTCTCAGGCTCGCTCGTTTGATTTTATTTGGATTTTCCTTTGTTCAGTCAGCTGGAACAGGCGGGCGCAGAGGGAGGGGAGAGCAGAGGATTCCAATAATGGAGTTTTGGCAGCATGTTGGGCATAAAACAGCTTTATTTGGGATTTTGGTCCTTTTTTTTTTTTTTTTTTTTACAGCAGCAGCAGCAGCAGATGAAAGGAACTCGTGGAGGGGCTGGGGCAGGGGCTGGTGATCCCCAGGCTGTGTCATGTGATTTGTGTCCCACCCCAATAGCTGGGATTTTGCTGGGAATCCCTGTCCTTTTCTGCTGGGAATTATTGGGAATCCCTGTCCTTTTCTGCTGGGAATTATTGGGAATCCCTGTCCTTGTTGGGAATCCCTGTCCTTTTCTGCTGGGAATTATTGGTAATCCCTGTCCTTTTTGGGAATCCCTGTCCTTGTTGGGAATCCCCGTCCTTTTCTGCTGGGAATTATTGGGAAGCTGTTGGTGATTGATCCATGGCTCCAACCTCGATGCATCCACCCCACTCCTGTGCCCACTGCCCCCAGGACATCCCAAACCCTGGGATAAACACAGCAGGGAGTTGAATCACGAACTGGGGTGGATTGGAGGGGATCTGAAGGAGCACCTAGATCCGGTTTGGACTCCTGTTCCCGCTGTGGGATTTGGCTCCCAGCTGGAAGCCACCCAGACCCAGCTTTTCCCTCCCGGAGTTTCCTTTGGGTTTTGCTTCCTGCAAATGCAGATTTTGCTGTTTTGGTGCTGTTTCCCTTTTCTGCAGTCTCAGAATGTGCTGATGGAAATCTCCTGTTTGGTCGTTTTAATGATGTTGGGAGCCCAAAACTTCCCAGATCCCTGGGATGGGATTTTGGGATGCGTGTGCTGTGGCAGGGTGGGATCAGGGAGTGCTTTGGGTTGGGAGGGATCTTAGGGATCATCTCATGCCACGGGCAGGGACACTTCCCACTATCCCAAGTTCCAAGTTCCACCCCTCCCCTCTCCAATTCCTCCGGTGTTCCTGGATGGTCTTTCAGGCCCTTTCCAACCCAACCCATTCCGGGATTCTGGGAATCAAAGCTTTGCTGTCTGATCGTCCCTAACCAGCAGCCAGGGTGGGAATCAGATCAACTGAGTTTATCCTGGGCTCAGCTTGACGGGCTCGAGCCTAAAACCGTTGTGCACGTGCTGAAGAGCTCGGCTGAACAGGAACCCTTGGGAGCGAGCAGGCACCGGAATGTTTTTGGGAGGAATCATCTCAAATGTCGAGCTGATCTCCAAATTCCTGGTGGGAGTAAATGTCACTGGAATGGCTGAGCCTGTGCCAGCCGTGGGGGGAGTTTGGGAAAGGCTGGAGTCGATTGGAGCAGCTCCAGCAGGCAGCAGAAGTGGGGGGTAACTCCAGGATCCCATGGAGAGCAGCATTCCCGGGATGGTGATGGTGACAGAGCCAGAGCTCGGGGCTCTCCAATGGGTTCCTCCTTCCTTAGGTGTGAAACCACCTTTGGAAATCTGGGATCTCGGAACAGTGAACTCTGGGGAGGTTTTGGAGGACGTCTCTGAAGGGTGAGCTGCAGACTTTGGAGTTTTCACCCTTGGTTGTCCCATGGGATGAGGGGATGGGTTTGGAGCAGCCAGTTCCGTCAGAGCGATGGCCACGCGAGGTGTGGATGGGGAAACGTTGGGTCCCAAGTGTGAAATTCCCTGGGAGAGGCAGGAGTTGGGCTCCTCACAGGACAGGGGGGGATTGTTTTAAACTTAGAGAAGACTTGTTTTGGATATAGGGAAGGAATTCCTGGCTGGGAAGGTGGGCAGGCCCTGGCACAGATTCCCAGAGAAGCTGTGGCTGCTCCTGGATCCCTGGGAATGCCCAAGGCCAGGCTGGATGAGGCTTGGACCACCCTGGGATGGTGGAAGGTGTTGGGGTTGGAACCAAACGGGCTTTAAGTCCTTCCCAACCCAAACCACTGCTTTTTGGTGGGAATTCTCTACATGGACATCCCTTATCTCAACCTCAGCTGAGACAGCTCTTCCCAAATTCCAGGAGGGTGCTGAAGGAGCCTCCTCATCCTCCCTGCACTCATGCTCATAGCAGGAAACATCCCTTGGAGTGGCAGCTCCCAAAGAAACTTCCCAGAGCAGCTCAGGGCTCCCGGCAGAGCCCGGATCTGCAGCAGGAGCCGGCTCCAGCTCCGTGCTCAGAGCAGATGGAAGGAGCAGCATTTCCCTCCCACGCTCCTCCCCAGGAGCCCCTTTGGAGCGATGACATTTTTCCTTTAACCCCCTGATATTTTTCCGGGATCTGAATGAACAGCCCACACACAAGGATGGGGGTTTTTTTTTGTCTTCCCTTCCTTTTCTTTTCTGTCTCTCCCTGGATTCAGGGAAGGGGCTGCTCCGAGTATTTCAGTCATTTGGATAACCAGGAAAAGCCCACCTGGCAGCTCTGCTCAGGGTGGATTCCTCATTAATTGGAACTCCAGGAAAAGGTGAGAGCTGAGGGGAGGTAATTTTGGTGCTCTAGGTGTGGACATCACCTTCCCAAACCCCCCACCATCCTCAAGTTCTCCCTTCCCAGGGACCATCCCCAAGGAATGAAGGATTCCATTTCACCAGACTTCCCAGGGTGTAGTTTTCCATGGAAGAGGAATATCCCTGGAAGTATTTAAACTTCTGCTGCTTATCCCTCGCTCACTAAGTCCCAAAGCTCATTAAATCCCAAGCTTTGGAGAAATGGTTTAATGTCTTAAGCCCTGACCTGAATTACCTGCTCTGTGTCCTAGGATTAGGAATGTTCTGGACTGGGAAGGGTCCTCTCCTCCTCCAGCTTTCCCGTGTTCCAAACAGTTCTGCATTTGGAAGCTGGATTGATTTGAAGTGCATTTGGGAGCAGCAATTGGACTTTTCCTGATTGGAAGGCTTTTCTCCTGTAAGCAGATCGGGAGGGTTGGAGTCAGGCTTTAAAAGCCTTATTCATCCCTAATCCCAAATAATTCCGTCTCCGTGGCTTTTAACGTGATTAAATCAGGGCAGGCTGTGACGACACCCGGCAATTCCGCTTCCCAAAGAATATTGGATTGAACCCGGAGCGAGGCTCCACGAAAAGAGGAATTTGGTGCTTGGGTTGGGCAGTCCCGAGTTCAGCCCCCTGTTCTCCCCTGCAGAATTCCAGGCTGGAAAAGCGGAGCCTTTTCCCGTGGGTTTTGCCTCATCCCTGGATCTAAAGCCGTCCGTGTTCCCTGCTTGTGCTGCTCCCCACATCCCAGGATTTCCTGGCGCAGAGCTCTTTGTGGATGGATGGGATGGAAGGTGGAGTGGGGTCACCTGGATTGTCATGGCCATGGATTTGTCTGTCACCAAATGCCCAATCCCTGGAATTGCATCCCCCTGGAATTGCATCCCCCTGGAATTGCACCTCTCTGGAATTGCACCCCTCCACCGCCCTCCTGCAGGTGCTCCCCTCTGGAAAACCCCAGGAATAATTAGCTCCCTGTGTGATTCTTGTGCCAATCACTCACCCTCGTTATATCCCAATTCCTTTGTGCTGAGCCAGCGGATAATCCAGGAATGGACCTTTCCAGAGGGTGCTGGGGGATAAACCCATGGGCAGCTCTGAGGTGCTGAGCCACGGGGATATCCCAGAACCCTGGGAATACAGCAGGGAAAGGAAGTCCTTGGGGAAAAATGGGATTTAATTGCTGCTCCTTGTAACAGAGCTCCCAGTAAGTCACAATTCCCAGACAAGGAAAGCCCCAGGGCAGAATTCCCCACTGGTGAGAGGGAATCCCGGGATGGGGTTTATATCTGCTCCATAAACTCACATTGCTCTGATACATTCCCAAAGCTCTGCAAGTCCAAATCCCTCATGGATCTAAAAATGTGTCATTTTCTAGGTCTATTTTTTTCCCCAGTCCTGCCAATCCCTCAAAAAACAAAAAGAGAGGGATTGAATGAGGGGGGGGACATATCCAAGGATTGGGGTCAGGACTCTAATTCCCAAAGCTCCCAGGCAGTTTGGGAAGGGAGACACCACTCCCATCCAAATGTGCCTCAGTGTTGTCACAGCTGCACCAGCTCCCAAAATTGAAGCTGGGGACACTTCCAGGGATGGATTTTTTTGAACCAGGGTGTGCTCCATGCTTTATTCTGGAGTCTGGAAAGAGGGAGAACAGGCTTGGAATTCCTCATTTCCCTCAGATTCCTGATCTGCCTGATTTACCCTGTGGGGATTTCGCATAAGTCTGGCTTTACACTTTCAAATCATTTCTTCACCCCACAGCAGCCACATCCTTTGGCACCACTTTCCCCAATATCAAAATATTCCCTCTGCACCTTGGCCTCCATCCGAGATTTAATGTGCAGGGAGCATTTGTGAGGGAAAAAAGCTTGGATTTTTCCTTGATTTCTCCTTCATTTTTAATCCTTCAAAGGGCTGTTGAGTCCCGATTCAAAGGGGCCTCGTGTTTCTGTGTTTTGGGGAAGATGCAACTTTGTCGTGGCAAAACAGCTGCAAGGAGATGTGAAAACAGAATAAATGTGGGAACAGAATAAATGGGAGAACAGAATAAATCAGGAGCTGGAGAAAGGAAGCAATGGGATGCTTTTATCTATTCTAACATTGTCCCCAAATGTTCTCATTTTCTGTCACTCCCAGCTCCTTTCAGATCTGCCAGATGGGGACGTGGCACTGCAGGGGATGAGGAGAGATAAGGCAGTGGGACTTGGTTAATTATTAATATTAATATTAATATTCCCAAAGAATCAATGGGAGCTGTGGAGGGCTCTGAACTTCAGGGGGCAAAGCTCAGTTTTCGGCCCCAATATTTAGAATTCTCTCATTTGGGAGATTTAGGCTTATCCTAAAGGCAAACTGAACTTGAGGCTTGCTGAGAACTTGAGCTGCTTTTGGAGGTTTCAGGGCAACAAATCCCTGGGGAAAAGCTCTGAGCCAAAATTCCCTTATCCACATTGCAGCCACTTCTTCCCAGGTTTGAGTTAAAAGCAGCTCCACCCTGGTGGGGAGAAGGGGCCGAGGTGATCTCCATCCAGAGCAGGAGCACTTTGTCCTCCTGCCGGCCTTCCCTCTCCGCAGGCTCGGGGGTTTCTGGAAGCACAGGCAGTGTTTAGGTTTAATTGGAATCTCCTGAACAAACCATCCTCAGCAAAGATGGAAAAGGGAGATCTGCGGATGCTGCTGAGCTCCAGCGAGGCGCAGGAGGTGGGAGGTGGATCCATATCTGCTCCAGCCCTCGCTGTCCCTGCTCTGCTGCAAGCCCAATTCCATCAAATCCTCATTTCCTTCCTATGCTGATGCTCTGATGGAGCTGCAACAGGAATTTGCAAGGGATAATGGAGATTGGGAGGGATAACGGGGGTTGGAGGCAGCTCTGCCCCTGTGGGGTTGCTGGGGAGGGGAGGGATGCTCCTCTCAGCATTCCCAGGAATCCCTTCCCAGCTCCCCCATACCTCGGGAAGTTGGGAATGGTTTTGCTGTGCTGTTGCCAGGCTGTGGCTCTCACTCAGCAGGGTGGGATGGTGCCAGGGTGGAAAACCCCAGATGGGAACATTTGGCTCCCTCATCCATCCAGGAGCTGGGCTGGAAACGGGGAAGCAGGAATTCCCACTTGAGTCACGCCTCAGCTGGATTAGAGAAATCCCACAAATCCAGTGCAGGGAGGGGTTTGGAGTCTGGGCTTTGGTCTGATTTGTTATCAGGGGATTTCGAGGCCTTCAGAGAACCCCGGAATGGTTTGGGTTGGGAGGGACCTTAAAAATCATCCAGTGCCAGGGCAGGGACACCTCCCACTGTCCCAGGCTGCTCCAGCCTGGCCTTGGACATTCCAGGGCCAGAGCTGCCACAGCTTCTCCAGCCAAATTTGTCCCAATATCCCATAAAATCCCATTCCAGCAAACCCCAACCACCGGGCCCAAGCGCTGCTTTGCCAGAAATCCTCATTTTGGGTTCATCCCGAGGTGCTGTCCCATTTCCTGCCCTTTTGGGTGGCCCTCGGGTCATTCAAAGGATCTAAACAAAAAACTACAAAGGACTGGAAGTATTCCAAAATGAAGTTGAGCCACTGTGAAAAAAAGGACAGAGAAGCAGAGGCAGGGAACGACAGATTGCACCAGAGCTGCAATCCCCACCATCCATCCCTTCCTCCGAGAGGATCCACACTCACATCCCATAATCCAGGCTTCCCTACAAATCCAGCTGGACTCGTGAACATGTCGGGAAGCTGCGGTTCGGTAGGAAAACAGGGAGATAAATCAGCAGCTCCTCTGTTGCCCTGCTTGCACGGCGCCCGTGTACACGGGAGCTGCTCGGGGAGCCTCATCACAGGCAGTCACGGACTGCCACGCTGCTTTTTTTTTTTTCCCTGGTTTTTATTCCCATTATTCATCAGCTGGAGGGAAAAGAGGAGCTGACAGGCGAGGCAGAGCCGGTGCCTGGCGGGCAGCGTGGGTGGCACCTCCTGAGTGGGCACCGAGCCACCCAGGGCACCCTGAGCGGCGGCACGGTGCCCGCTGGAGACTGGCCTTAGCGATATTTTCCGAGGGTTTCTTGGGAAACAAAAGGCTAATTCCCAAATTTAGCTCCGTGGCGATTAACGGGTTCTAATCGGCGAGGAAATGGTTTTTTCTTCCTGCTTTTTTTTTTTTCCTTCCAAGTTCATCTATTCCTCCACCTGCTTTAGTGCTGGAGCATCCAAAGAAATTCCAGCCTCTGCCACCTTTTTTACTTTCTGGTTTTTCTTTTTCCTTCAAATTCAATCAATTCCTCCACGTGTCTTAGAGCTGGAGCATCCAAGGAATTTCCAGCCTCTGCCACCTTTTTCTTTCCCAATTTCCCCCCCAAATCCCTTTTCCCCTTTTCTGTGCAACCCCCTTGGAAATGTTTTTTCTTGCTGTTTTTTCTTTTTTCCTTCCAAGTTCATCTATTCCTCCACGTGTTTAAAGCTGGAGCATCCAGTGAACTCCCAGCCTTTGCCAGCTTTTCCTTTCCCATTTTTTCCCCCAGATCGCTTTTTCCCTTCCCTGTGCAACCCCCCCGGGATGAGCTGCCCCGTTATCCCATCCTGGCTGTGTTTCCCAGTGTTTCTGTGGGACTGAGCTGCTTCCCAGAGATCATCTAAGGCGAGAAAGGCCCAATTAACTTCCCATTCTCACCTAATTAAGAAGGGAATTGAGGGTTATTTTTACTCAGTCTGGAGACAGCAAAATATTTTCCTCGCTGGGGAAGTTGTTTGGCGCAGTCAGAGAGGGACAATCCAGAAAATTCCAGCTGGGAAGCATCAGGTCATGGCAGGGATTGAGGGATTCCATCATGCCAAGCTTGGTGTTACAGCTGCTGCAACATCCTGGGTGGGAAAAAGGTGGGAAAAGGCTGGAAAAAGCAGTGGCAAATTCCCATGAAGTGCTGAGGGGTTTCTGCTGCTTGCAGCTGGATCTGAGGAATTTTTTTGGGAAGAATTCTGGTTTTCCTGGTGGTGGTGGTGGTGGTGGTGATGCCGTTGTTGTAGGGTTTGGGTTTTGCTTGAGGCCGGGGAATTTTCTGCTGGATTGGTGGTGGGAAGTGGGTGTGTGGAACCCATGGGTGTGGTAGGAAGCTGAAGGAGAACTGGGCAGATCAATCCAAGGCCTGGATGGGCTTGGAGAAACCTGGGAATGGTGGAAGCTGTCCCTGCCCGCGGCAGGAGGTGGCACTGGATGAGCTTTTCCAACCCAAACCATCCCAGGATTCTCTGAGCTGGACACAACCAGGCTGGGGACCGAACCCCTTGAGATGGGCAGGTCCTGCTCTCCAAACTGGAATTTGCAGTGGGAAACATGGAAAAGTCAGATCCTGCTGTTCAGACCAGGAGAGGAGGAGCCTGGAGCTGTTCCCACCTCGTTCAGGGCATGGATAAGGACACGGGAATCTCCTTGGATTTGGTGTTGGATGCCTTGGAGCAGTGGGAGAGACAGGGCTTGTCCTGTTCCATCCCACATCTCCACAGATTTCTCCTGCATCCAGAGCCAGTCTGGAATATCCAACCCAGAGTCTGTAGGGATAGCAAAGACCTCCAAACCCCGGTGAGGGCAGGATCCGTGTTCATTAGGGCTGCAATTAACGCTGCTAAATGAGTCTGGGGCCCCCCAGGCCTGCAGGGCCAGAGCTACCCAGATTGGATGAGAAAATCCCAGAAAATCCCAGAGGAGCCACACATGGAAAAGCTCCAAAGAACCTGAAGCGTGCCAGGGTCTGCACTTCCCTAAGGGCTGGATTTTGGGAGAATCCAGGCTGGGGAAAGCTCCTGGGGCAGCTCAGACACAGCTCTGGGGGCTGGAGCTCAGGTGGGAATTCCCATGAGGAGAACTCGGGTGCTGTCTCTGCCATGAGCTCCAAACCCTGGATCCCTGCAGCTCAAACCTCCCAGAATTAATGCAGAGAAGTGGGCTGAGGTATTCCCTGGGTTTATTAATGACTGGAACGTGGGGTATCATGTTGGAATTAAATCCGTGAGACGTGTTCTCCCAGAGGAGCAGCACAAAGCCTTTCCAAGGATTGCCCTGGTGATTTCATCCTGGTGCCTCTTCAGATTTTTTCTCAGCCTGGCTGTGCTTGGAAATGAATTTATACCTGACTTTTGTTGGGATTTATATCTGAGAAAAGGAGTTTGGCACAGACAGCTCCAGAAAAGTTCAGCCTGAGGTGGGAATTGCTGATAGGAGCTCGTGTTTGTTGCTGGCTGTGCTCAGCCTGGAGCTCTGGGAGTCCTGGGATTCCTTCAGCTTTGATTCCCAGCCTTGTTTTAGCTTTGCTCTGTTACTGAGAGGGGGGAAAAACAATCCCTGATTTGAGTAGTTCTTTCTGCACACAGAATTCCCCAATTCCAGCTGAAAGCTTGGAGTGATTCCCTCCTGGAAATCACCCCCAGCAGCGTTCTTTGGAAGGAGGAAATGGAGATAATGAGCAGTGCCCTGGCACAACTTGGGGAATTCAGGTTCATCTTTGCTGGGCCACCAATTCCCGTCCTTCTTTGCTTCCTGGGAGTTCCTCCCCTGCTCCATCACATCCTCCCCTCCTGCTGCTTCATCCTCACCTTCCATTCCCAGCCCTGCCTGCTCTAAACCTGGGTGAAATTCACAGGAAAACGTTGGTTTAAATGCTCTGCTGGCTTTGGGCCAGCTCTGGTTGGATTTACTGAGGGCTTGACCCAGGACTAAACCCTAAATGCCATCACTCAGGGCTGCAGCTCAACATCAAAATATCCATCGGTGCTCAGAGCAAAAATCTGTTCCTTGCAGCACCCTCGGGATGCAAACACGTGGGAAGATGGGACAAATCCACAGGATTTCCATCCCAGTTTAAAGCCTGGCTCATCCAGGCCTGGCTGGGACCTGTTGCACTCCAGGGCAAACATCCCTGGAATTTTATAAATGATGCTTTGGGAGTTTTCCCCAATTTCAGACACCAAGCCTGCTGTGACCCCCAGCCCTGGAGCTGCCCCTCTGTGCCAGCTGCAGCTCCCTGAGCCCCCTGCTAATGAGCAGGGCCTTAATTAGTGACAGTGCCTTAATTAGCAGGAGGAGGGAGAAGCTACTCCCGAATTCCTCTGGATCCAACCCCACATTTCTTTGCTCACTCCGTGGCTCTGCTCCTCCTGGCAGCACCTGGGAGGGGCAGGAACGTCCTGCAGGGAAATCCTGGGGATGCTGAGGGACCCGAGGTGGGAGAGCTCAGGAAAAATGTGGGGAAAAGGGATTTTGTCACCTCTTTGCAGCTCCCACTCCTCGTGTGGCACCACAGCCTCGCTTGTTTGGGTTGCAAACGCCGCAGGGGGAGATTTTTCAGGAGCTTTCTTTTATTGCTGTGTGAAAAGAAATAAAGAGGGGGGGAAAAAAAGCAGCCCAATAACTTTTCCATTAATGCTGAGCTTTGGGAGGCTTTTGTTTGGTGGCTTTGTTTACAAAACCTCTTGGAGCTGAGCTCTGGGAGACCTTTCCTTAGAATTAGAGCTCGGAGCCATTCCAGGTTTTTTGGGGAGAATCCTACGTGTCAGCCCGGAGTGGGAATGGATGGGGCTGGCTGAGGGAGCAGCCACTGGGCCTTGCTGGTGTTCCTGGGATGGTGATTTTAGATGGGACAAAGGGAGATTTTTTTTAGGGAGATTTATGGAATGACTGAACTCGTTGGTGTGACAGGCACAGATATTTGGGGAGTGTGGTGAAGGAAATCCCATCTCCAGCAGCACTTTTAATCCCAGATTCCCTCACCTCAGGATGAGCTCCCAGCCTGTCCTGCTCAGATCAAGCCCTCAGTGGGATGTGTATCCCTCTTTCCCAGCTGGCTTTTCCTGGAGCTGTTTTCCAGCTGCATACCTGGAATTTTGGGTTAGAAACTCCACAGCTGAACCTCGTGTGGCCTGGAAATCTGCTGGCTCCTTTCCCTCAGCTCCAAAGGGCTCCTTCCTTTCTGCCAGCTGCACCTCGAGATGGTTTTTTGCTTTTATTTTTGGGAATATTCCAGTTGGAGGCTGGAGGAAGAGACAGCACAGGGAGAAGTCCAGGCTGGTGGGAGCTTTTCCTGCTGTGGCCACCCAGGACAGCTCTTGGGTCACAGATGGCTGCAAAAGTCACTTCCAGGGATTTTTTCCCTCTTCCCACTGCGACATCCTGATCCCAGAGCTGCTGGGATCCCGTTTGGAGGTGGGATTCCAGTCCCTGGGAGAGAATTCCAGGAGGGCTCTGCAGGAGGAGGCTGCCAGAGGCACTGGGTGGGGTGTTCTCCCTGGGATTTGGGGATATTTGGGGATATCCACAATGCTGCTGGTGGAACATTTTTGGGATGGGGAGCCCATGGATTTGTCCTGGTGACAGATTAAATCCAGGAGTTAAATCCACCATGGATCCGGGTGTGATCCGTGCACAGCTGGACTGGAGGATCCTGGTTGGATGTTTCGTATCCTGTAACCTCCCAGAGCTTTGGGATAAAACCATCCCAATCCTCAGTTTCCCTAAATTAATTGATTCTTCATTCATTTGGAACCTGGCAAAGATTCAGCTCCAGCGAGGAACCCAGGGATTCAGAGCTGCCACTCTGGATTTCTCCCCAAATTCCTGTACCCACTCCCTGTGGAGCAGCTCCTGGGAGGAGATTCAGCACCAATTCCCTGCTTTTGGGGTAGATTGGATGTGGGAGCTGCTGTGATCTCGGATCTCCCTGCTGCATCATTTCCTTTGGCGTTTGGGGCCGTGTTTGTCATCCTGGCAGAGCCGGGATAAAAGGGAATAAATCCAGAGGGAGGAGAAGCTCGGGGAGAGGATGAAAGAGCGTTTGGGGTGAGGAGCAGGGAAGTGCATTACTCACACAGAGCATGAAAGATCAGGAGCCTGTCTGGGATCCCACAGCAGCCTGGGAATCCCCAGGATAGAAACAACATCGCTGGGATGTGTGGGAATGTGTTTATGTTGGGATTGTGCTGCTGCAGCTCAGGGATGTGTCACAGCGCCTGGGCGGATTCACCCATCCCAAATTCAGCTCCAGAAAAGGAGGGAGAACCTGGGAATCCTTGGGAAATATTTACCCAGGAATCCCAGCAGGGACAGAGGTGGCTTTTTGTGACCCGGAGCAAACCCCCAGGCAGGAATTCCAGGTGCTTCAGCTCCAGCAGATCCTTAGAAATTCCTTTTCTCAGTGGAGCCCTGGTGGAATATTTGTGGGACCCCACACTGGGGGCACCCCATGCTGCAGGTTCTGATCCCTTTGGGGGGCTGAGGATTGGGGTTCAGGATCCCTGGGATTCCTCGGAGCTTCAGTGGGATGTGTCCAGTTCTTTCCATTGGCCAGCTAATCCAGGATGGGCAAATGGGATGGAAAAAATGAGATTTCCATCCCACCTGGATTTATCAGGAGAAGTTCAACCACTCAGCATAAAATAAATGGTTTGGGGAGGGTGAAAATCCTAAAGTGCTGTAGGGATGATTCCAGGTGTCACCTCTGTCCCCAAAATGTGGCACAGGGACCCTGCGTGGCCTCTCCATCCCCTGCCCAATCCCAGGTCGCTCCATCCTTGAGGTCCTTCCCGAGCTGATGGGAATTTGGGGAATTCCTGCACTCCCAAGTCAAAAATCACAGCTGAGAATAAAGCTCAGCTTAACTTTGAGCCCGTTTAAATGTCAGCCCAAACTGCCCCTGGAATCAAAGCTGCTCCAATTATCCTGAAAAAATAATTAGCTCTGTTCCTCAGGAGAATGTGCCAGGGATCCCAAGTGGAGCGTGAAGGGCTTGGTTGGGAATTTGAGTTTATTTTTCCCTCTTTTTGTCACTGTTACAGTCAGGAAAAAAAAAAAAACCGAGGCCAAACCCTTTTTTGGTGTCAGTGATGCTCTGTTTGAAGGGAGAGGTCAGTCCATGGAATTGCAGGATGGGGTTGGTGTAACCTGGCAGGGATGGATGCTGCTGCTCCTGCAAATCCATCCCAAGGTTCCGGCTCTTTGGGAATGGCATTGGAATTTTCCCAGCTGAATTCAAATCAAAATGAAAAAAAAATCCCAGGGTCTCCCTTGGAAAAGGGAGCCTGGAGGGGGAAGACCGGGAGGAATTCCAGGGTTGTTGGGTCATAGGAGCGTTATGGATGGAAAATTCCTGAAAATCAGAATCCTGGAATCTCCTGGGCTGGAAGGGATCCCTGAGGATCCAACTCCTGGCCCGGCACGGACACCCCGAGATCCAGATGTGTCCTGTGGGAGCCCAGGATGCTCAGGCAGGGAACAGAAAGTTGGAAAGCTCCAAAATCCCATTTTCTTTTGCCCCTTGTCACCTCTTTTAGCCACACTCATTCCCAGACTCAGCCCAGCTTGGGAACACCGAGGGCTCTGCTCCAGGTTCAGGGCTGGAAAAGCTCCACTGAGAGCACATCCAGAGCCAGGGAAAAGTTGGGAAAAGAGGGCCTCCAGGGAAAAAATCCCTGGGGAGCAGAGGGGGGAAAAATATCCCTGGGGAGGAGAGGGGGAAAAAAATCCCTGGGGAGCAGAGGGGGGAAAAAATCCCTGGGGGGCAGAGGGGGAAAAAAAAAATCCCTGGGGAGCAGAGGGGGGAAAACAGGAGCTGCCAGAGCTCAGGGCTGAGCAGGAATTTCTCCTCTACACAAGCTCCATGCTCTGGGAGCAGCTCTGGGTTGGCTTTGCTGAACATTTTTGGGAATTCCACACGTCCTGCCTGGGAGGGGACACGTGGCTCTGCTGGCCTTGCCTCCAAAATCCCAGCTCCTGCAAAGATTGGCATTATTATTATTGTCCCCTTTTTTTTTTTTTGATTCTTGTCACATTTTTCAGCCATTCCCAGGGACCTCTCATCCCCAGCTGGGGCTGTCCTCAGCAATTTTGGGAGCAGGTGTAATATAATAATAAATAATTATTATTAATTATTCCCCTCTGATCTGCTTTTCCCGCTCTTTGCCTCATCCCGCTGTTCCTTGGTCTGTGACTCCTCCTCTGGATCATCCTTGTCCTTTGTTCATCCCTTTGCCATTATTAACTTGATGATCATCGTTATTATCATAATTATTAATTGTCATCATCATCGTTATAAGCATTATCTGCACTGCTATTTTATTATCACGTTGTTATGGTATGTTACTATTATCTATTCTTGTGGCTTTTCTATTATTTTTGGTTTATTTTTATTTGCTTTTGTTCTATTTTATTTTATAAGTGGTATAAATTTTAAAAATCATTGATTTCAAATAAATTATAACTTACAATAAAGTATAATAATAGATTATTATACTTTATAATAAATAATGATGAATAATTATCATATGTATAATTTATTAGAAATTTCCTTTTCTCCCCCCTTTTCTCCCCCTTTTCTCCCTTTTCCTTTCCCACATTCCCCACGCAATCCATGGAGCAGGAAACCCCTGGAATGCTCTGGAATTCCCAGGATCTCAGTGTGTGTATTCCATGCATTACTCACATCTCAAACCACCCAAACTGAAATTCCCTTGGCCGCCTCTCCCATAAACATTTGGTTTTTCCTCTTGGAACCAAACTGGGATTTACAGCTCCGGGATTTTCCTCAGCCTTCGGGACAGATCCATAATAACCAGGATCCTGCCAAATCCCAGGGGTTAAAATCACGGGTTAAGTCTCCAAAATCCCCTGAGTGGCTTAAAAATAATAAGATTATGGGGAAATAGTGCCATGATCTTGCTTCTGTTCAGTTCCTGGGTGTCAGGCCTGTGGCTCCTCACACGGATTGAGGATTGGGAATTTTCAAATGGAGCTGCTCCCTCTGGAGCACCTGGGAATTTGGGAATTGTGTCCTTCATTCCAAGCATGGGATGAAAGCTGTGAGTTTGTCACAGTGGTGATGCCATCACAGATTTTGGTTTTGTTTTGTTTTGTTTTTTTTTTGCTGTTGTGTATTGCAGGAATATTTGTAGGATTTGGGAGAGGGATGGTGGAAATCCGTAATAACCAGGAGGCTGCCAGATCCCAGTGGGAAATAACGGGTTAAAATCCAATGAGTGGCTTAAAAAATAATCTTACGGGGAAAATAAATTCCACAAATCCCAGATGAAACTGGCAGGGAGCATCAGGGATGGTGGGGGCAGAGCCTGGGTTTTGTGGTGCTGCTTTTAAATTCGGGATTAAATCCCAGTCCAAGCGCTGCTGCCCACCCCTCCGAGAATCCAGGAGCCCTGGAAAAGGAATCAGTCTGGGAATTTGAGCTCGGCCCAGGTGTTCTGAGATGTGTTTTCCCTGGAATTTCTGCCAGAGGAGGAAATACCGAGCAAACCCTTTGGGATCCTCTGTGCCTCCAGCGCCGATCCCCCTCTGGCTCTTTCCCTTTCCAAGGATTTGGGAGCTGCGGCGCTTCCCCAGCCGCCGTTGCCATGGGAACTGCCGAGTTCCCGTTTTTAGGGGATTTGCCGGGAGGATCCCGGTGCCCAGAGGAATTTGTGCCATCCCTCACCTTCCCGGACTCCCCTGCTGGGAAAGCATCCCCGCGGATGTTCTGTGGGAATTCCCTCTCCAGTCACATCCTTGCTCTTTGTGCTGCTCCAACATTTTTTTTTTTGCACCTTTTCCTCATTTTTTTTTCTTTCTCTGGGGGTTTTCCCGTCCTACCAGAATTGGATTTTTTATCCCTGGTGGATGTTCCAAGCTGCTCTGAAGGATGCTGGGAATGTGATCCCTAACCCCACCCCAGGGGATTTTTTTGGGGACATCTCCATGGGGCTGGATGGCTTTGGGAGGCTCTGGAAAAATGGGAAATCAGGTTCAATCCCAGTTTTTGAGGGTCCAGGGATAAGGAAGGGGCAGTGAACTGAAATTCCCTTCAATTCCAGCCCCGTTAGGGCAGCTCTCGGCCGAGGGATTTCCCTGGCATTAATCCCATGGGGAAATAAATAGGGCAGGAAGGGAATTTGGGCTGGAGGGGCTGAGGGAGGACAGGAACATCCCTGGAAATCCGGGAACATCCCTGGGAATCCCAGCCCTGAGCAGGAACTTCTTCCCTCCCCCGTTCCGTTCTCCATCCCAAGAAAAACTTTTTTTTTCCCCTTCCTTTTTTTTTCCCTCCCCCTTTTTTCTTCCTTCCCCTCCCTTTTTTTTCCTCTTTTTTTTTCTCCCTTTTTTCCCTCCCTCCTTTTCCCTCCCAATTTTCCTTTCCCCTCCAAACATCCCTGAGCACAAAGCTCTTGAAAATCCAAACATTTCCTCTGCCACCCGAAAACCCCCAAATTCCAGCTCTGGGGACAGCAGTGGCTCTGTCTGGATTTAAGGAATTAAGGACCAGATTTCAGCTCCAGGGACAATTCTTCTCCTGCTGGTGATTATTTAGCCATTAAAAAAAAAAAAAGCATTTTTAGATTAGTTAGGAGATGGGAAAAAAATGAATTTTTGGGGGATTGGATGAGCAGAGCACCTGATCAAAGGTCCAGGGAGCTCCGTGGAGCCTTTGAACAGTTCTAAATCCACAGGCTCTGATTTTTGGGACTTTAAAGGAGAAAAAAAAAAATTGAAAATAAGGGAAATTTATGCAACTGCAGGCGCAGGAGGCTTGGGAATAGCACAGGAGCCCTGTTTATAGGGAATTTCACATGGATCCCATCACTCCACAGAAATATTGGCAATGGGATCTGGCCGTGGTTAGGGTTTTGGGGCAGGATTTGGGCGTTGACTCTGTGGGGTTGGATTATCCCTGGGCTTCCAGTCAGGGAAAAGCATCCAAACAGCTCCTAAAGATGGGAAAAACCAGGAAGGAGTCATGGAAGGGAGGGAGAAATTAAACCAACACTGGAATTTCAGCGATGGAAAAATCCCATCAGGAGCTTCTCCTGCTTCATTCCCAGGGTGTCTGGGATTTTATTTCATTTATTTCTCGGGTTTCCTACATTTATTTCCATTTTGAACAAGTGGTTTCCAAGCTTTCCCCATTGGTTCCTAGCTCCAAGGTCTTCCCAGCTCTGAGTTAGATTTTATTTTGTTAATTAATTTTTTAAATTAAATTATATTTATTTTTCCAATTAAAGCCCCTCTAAAATAAGAATTCAGGAGCAGATTTCAGGGAACAGCAAAATCCCACTGATTTTTGCCTTTTTTTTTTTTTTCATCTGGATGAATAAGAAAGTGCAAAACCAATTTGAGACTGAAGCTCTGATCTGCTGCAATCAATTTCATCCTGAACGGATAAAATCCCAGATAAAATATTCCTAAGGAATAAACATGGAGGGTTTTTCATCCAGGATTTGCTGTTCTCAGAAATAATTCAACGTCTGTGCCTCTCTCTGCCTCCCCCAGGTGTGGGTTTGGAAGCACAAAGGTTTATTCACATCCAGATGTTTCCAATTATTTTCCCTAGAAACAGTTCTCTCGTTCCTGCTTATTTTGTGGAATTATTTCATCTTTTTTGTGGGATTTTTAATTGTCCTGCCAGCAGCAAACAGCAACTTTGGGCCTATTGTGCGCTGATGCAAATCACCACTTCCCACTTAGATTAATTAATCGTCGGTTAATTGAGCACTGGCGGATCCTGTCAGGAATATGGGGGAATTCTGGAGACTGGAGACATCCAGCTGGGAGCCCTTTCCTTCTTTTTCTTGCCCTCTGGATCCTGAATCCCAACATTCCCATCCTTGGCCCCACCAGCTTGGCTCTGTTTTGTCTTTGTCCATCGGGATGCGAAGTCTGTCATTCTTTGGGGTGTGGAATGAAATTTTTCATTTCTTGGGATGTGGAATGAAATCTGTCATTCCTTGAGGTGTGGAAATGAGAGGAGCTCATTCCCATCAGGATGTGGATCTCAGAATGGAATCTGTCCCTTCTGGAGATGTGGGAATGGGGTTGGAATTGTCAGAACTTCATTCAGGATGTGGACCTGAGTAGAATCTGTTGTCCCTTCAGTTTTGGGAATGGGGTTGGAATGAGAACCTCGTTCCCATCAGGATGTGGATCTCAGAATGGAATCTGTCATTCCTTGAGATGTGGGAATGGGGTTGGAATGAGAATCAGATTCTCATCTTGGAGTGGAATCTGTCCCTTCTGGAGATTTGGGAATGGGGTTGGAATTGTCAGAACTTCATTCCCGTCAGGATGTCGATCTGAGTGGAACCTGTCATTCCTTGAGACTTGGGAATGGGGTTGGAATGAGAACCTCATTCCCATCAGGATGTGGATCTCAGAGTGAAATCCATCATTTCTGGAGATGTGGGAATGGGGTTGGAATGAGAACTTCATTCTCATCTCAGAGTGGAATCTGTCCCTTCTAGAGATTTGGGAATGGGGTTGGAATGAGAACCTCATTCCAATCAGGATGTGGATCTGAGTAGAATCTGTCATCCCTTCAGTTTTGGGAATGGGGTGGGAATGAGAACCTCATTCCTGTCAAGATGTGGACCTCAGAGTGAAATCTGTCATTCCTTTGGATGTGGAAATGGGGTTGGAATGAGAACCTCATTCTCATCAGGATGTGGATCTCAGAGCGGAATCTGTCATCCCTTGGGATTCGGGAATGGGCTTGGAATGAGAGAACCTCATTCCCACACCTCCAGAGGGAAACGAGGAGAGCAGGGCTGGAGCAGGGAACCGGGCGCTCTTCTGGTGCTGCCCTTAAGTTGCTCTCCTGCTGTAGGGTGATTCCCTGCCGAAACTCGGGATGTGGAGCTGGGAATAGCCCGGGAGGAGGGATTGGACGTGCTGGGTGTCCCCTGCCGAGGCTGTGCTGTCCTTAACCCGCTGTCACCTGGTTCGAGCACGTGAGCATGCTGGTGATCCTGCTCAACTGCGTCACCCTGGGCATGTTCCAGCCCTGCGAGGACGTGGAGTGCCAGTCGGAGCGCTGCACCATCCTGGAGGTGAGGACCCGCACTTCCCTGGCATTTCCGGGGTGCATCTGTGGGGTGGCCGCTCTTTTGTGTCCGTTTTCCCCGGGAAAAGCTTTCCCACAGGGATGGGCTCTCCACAAAGTGGAGAGCCCATCCCTGTGGGAAAGCTTTTCCCGAGGAAAACGGACACAAAGCTTGGCTTTGTGGAATGAGGGAAGCCGTTCCCAGCCTGAGGAATGTGCCAGGAGCCGAGGAGCTGCCCACGCAGCAGATGCCCCAGGATGTGCTTCCAAAGCTGCTCCAGCGGGCAGACGGCAGCGAGGAGATGCCAGGAGGGACGAGGGGACAAGCCTGATGTGCCCTGAGCTCGGCGTGGCCAGCAGGGATGGGGGTTCTGGATGGAGACAATTCCCAAATGTGCTTTGGAGGGGAGCAGGGACGGGCTCATCCCGCGCTGTTCCCTCATGGAGAAGGGCAGGGAGTGGCAAAGGCAGTCCTGGTGCCACCTGGCACGGAGCAATCCCAGCAGGAGCTGGCTGGGATGGAGCCAATGATGGGAGGGAGATTCCCCACCGTGGAATCCTGGAATGGTTTGGGTTGGAAAGGACCTTAAAGGTCATCCAGTGCCACCCTGCCATGGGGGACGCCTTCCATGGGTGCTGCCAGCCCTCTCCAGGGATGGGAGCACTCAGGACTGACTGAAATCCTCTTTTCCCTTTTCCTAGGCATTTGATGACTTCATTTTTGCCTTCTTTGCCGTGGAAATGGTCATCAAGATGGTGGCCCTGGGCATCTTCGGGCAGAAGTGTTACCTTGGAGACACCTGGAATCGCCTGGACTTCTTCATCGTCATGGCAGGGTCAGCAGCCACCTCATCCCTTCTCCCTGAGGGCAGGAGAATCCCAGGGAGCCAAAGCCAGCCTTGTCCTGCCTGGTTCTCACAATGTTGTGGGAGGCAGAATCTCCCAAATCTGATTTTTTTTTTTAATCCTCACCCCAAAACCGCGCTGGGTTTGGGGGTGGGTTGTGAGTATCAGGCAGAGCTGTGGGGGTTTGGAGCAATCCTTTAATCCTAACACACCCTGAGCTGATCCAGAGTGTCCCAGTGCTGCTGCCTCCAAAAAAAAAAAATCAGCTCAGTCCCACTCCTGCCCCGTGCCAGCAGCAGGGTGAGGCAGGGACAGGGCAAACAAGGAGAACTCAGCCCAAAAACCCCATTGGGAAGGTGGGACTTTCAGTGGGAAAAGCTGGCTGGGAGTTCACCCAAATTCCAAACTCCTCCTGCTTTTACAGCTTCATTCCCTCTCCCCCAGCTGCTGGTTTGTGCAGGATGTGTTAATAAACAGCTCCGAGGATGATCCCACTGCTTTTGACACCACTTCCCTCACCCCCACGGGGAATAACTGAGTGGAGTAAAAGCTTGGCAAAGCTCAAACTTTTTTTTTTTTTCTTTCCTCCCCAGTAAATAAACAGCTTTGGAAAGCCCAGGCTCTCCTACCTGCTCGGTACATCCTGGGAAGGGATGGAAAGCTTTAATTACTGCATGACTTGTGAATGCCTGCGTTCCTAATGACCAGCCCGGGGTTAATTAAAACATCCTTGGAATATGTTGGGGTGTTTTTCCCTTTCCATTAGTGCTGTGCCATCTTCCCTGCACTAATGGGGTTTTGTTGTGCTCCGTGTTATTTGTCTGGAATACAATTAGGAATGGTTTTAGTGCTCTGAGTAAAACATGAGCTCTCCTGAGTGGAGCTTCCTTGGAACTTGGGTGTAGTTCCAGCCCGAGAAGGAACATCAGGGACAGCAAAAAAACCCTTTATTATTAATTATTTTTACCTTAATTATGTTTTGTTCTAAAGCTGCTGTGGTGTTTAAGGGAGGAGTGGTAGGGGAAGAGCGGGGAAAACTCAGGATCAGGATCCTGGTCAAGGAGCTGAGGGTGTTTTCCACGTTGGCTCTGTGGGATGAGCAGAAAATCCCCAAGCTCCTCAGAGCTCCCCCAAACCTAGGATTGGGGCATCCCATGGAGGCAGAAGGGCTGAGCCCTCTGCTCATCCTCAGGGGCAGTTCCAGCAGTGGGAATTTTGCAGTTGGAATGAGGGGGAAAGTGGCTAGTGAGGGCATTTGGGAGTTTTCCAAGGTTTTTCCGCACCTTCCATGGCTGGAATATGTTTGGGGAGGATGAAAACAGCAGGAGACCCCACTGGAGGTGTGGCATTACCCAAGCTGGAGATGAGGAGAAGAACAAATTTCCCCTCTTTCAGTGTGAACCCCTTGTCCCACCACCACAATCCCAGCTGGAGTTTCCCTCTCCAGCTTCCTTGGAAGTTTCTTCACATCCTGGAAGGAAAATCCTGCTGTCCAAAGTGTTCCCTGTGCTGGCAGTAAAGGAACCTTGCAGCTTGTCCTGTTCCACCCCTGCTGTCAGTGCTCAGGAACACAAAATCACGGGATAGGATCATCTGCAGGTGCTTTTATTGAAGAGCTCTGGAAATCAGGGGCACAGACCCAAATTTGACTCGGACACGGCTTTTGAGCTGAACTTATTTTATATTCTACCATTGTGTAACTTCATATTAATTCTTAAACTGATATTGTTCTATTGCATACATTGACCTTATTCAAGCATGGGTTTCTTGTGATCTTTCTCAAACCCCTGACCACAGTTTCTCGTGATTATTCTTATGATTAAACAGTAATTAATTTAATTACTAACCAATCATCCTATCTAATAATTATATAATTTATTGTATTCTAGCTACACAGGTGCAGTTCTAGCAAGCACAAGGCCTACACTTTCCCAAGGTATTTTCCCAGGGCCTACTAAGCTTAATTTTCCTTCAAACTCCCCAAATCCCCATGATTTTAAAACCCTTTTACTGTCACTGCCACGAGCAGGGATAACTTCCACCATCCCAGATTGCTCTGACCCCCTCCAGCCTGGCCTTGGGCACTTCCAGGTGTGGAATTGCATCCGTGGAATTGCAACCAAGCACCCCTGGCCTTGCAGGCAGCGAAGCTTTCCCTTTCCTGAGCCTCAGCATGCCCATCCTGACTGCTTTGCTGCTTTTCCCTGCAGGATGATGGAATATTCCCTGGATGGACACAACGTCAGCCTCTCCGCCATCCGCACCGTCCGCGTCCTGCGCCCGCTGCGGGCCATCAACAGGGTCCCAAGTAAGTGACAGCACCCCGGGCATGGCTCTGGGGCACTGGGAAACCACGGGAATAACCCCCCAAAACACACCTGGAATCTGAGCTTTGAACCTGGGAAAAATGGAAAAATTTGGGAGTAAACACACCCCACCTCGATTTCTGAGCTCAGTCTGGGAAAACTGGAAAACCATGGGAATAACCCCACCCCATTTCAATTTCTGAGATCAGTCTGGGAAAACTGAAAAACTTTGGGAATAACCCCACCCCATCTCAAATTCTGAGCTCAGTCTGGGAAAACTGGAAAACCATGGGAATAACCCCCCCAAAACACACCTGGAATCTGAGCTCAGCCTGGGAAAAATTGAAAACTCTGGGAGTAAACCCACCCCACCCCACCCCATCTCAATCTCTGAGCTCAGTCTGGGAAAACTGGAAAACCATGGGAATAACCCCCCACACACAAACAGCTGGATTTCTGAGCTCAGTCTTGGAAAAATTGAAAAATTTTGGATTAAACCCACCCCATCTCGAATTCTGAGCTCAGTCTGAGAAAAGTGGAAAACCATGGGAATAAACCCACCCCACCTCAATTTCTGAGCTCAGTCTGGGAAAACTGGAAAACTTTGGGAATAACCCCCCCACACACCTGGCTGTCTGCTCTGTGTAGCTGATGAGAGGAAATTAATTAATTAATTAATCAATTAATTAAATTTTTAATGGCGAGTTAGAGATGGCCATTATCATAATTGGTGTCAGGAAAGGGTAAGGGAGCAGGGGATTGACCCTCGGAGCTGTTCTCCGAGGTTTTGGTGACTTTTCTAGGGAAAACAACTCTCTGGTGGTGTAAAGTAAACAATGTTCCTCCAAAGGAAGGGAAAAGGTCACTTCCAAGAGGGTTCTTCTTGCCCTGCTGGGTTCATTTTCCCTCCTCAGTGACTTAAGATCTTTCCAGGACTTTATGTTCAGGATTAGCAGCTCCGGAGCTTCCCTTGCTGCTAAAACCCCAGGGAGGGTTTGCTCCATGTGAAACAAAATTGGGATCATCCTCGATAGGAAGTTCAAGTGGCTCCTAAATCCATTTTCAAGTGGCTTCAGCTGCTTGGCTTCTAAATCCAATTTTAAATCCGAGCCACCACGTTGGAATAATTCCCTGCTGGAATCAGCCAGCTGCTGAGCCGGCTTTGCAAGGTGCTCATTCCACAGCAATTCCATCCTTTTCCACCTCAATCAAAATGCAGCAGCACTGTATGGAAATCGCAGGGATGCTGGCAGGAAAAAATAAAAGGAAAAAAAAAGGGATATTTCCTGTTCTGTTGGAGTGAGCCAGCCCCAAATCCTGCCTGGATTCAGCACACCCAGGGACATCCAAACAACTTCCCTCAGAAGGGGTTTGATTCCGAGGAAAACGGGATGGATGTTTACACCCAGAAACCTCAGAAATTTCTCTCAGAAATCCCAGTTCCACAAGGTTTTTTTTTTCTCTGGAAAACAAGGAATAAAAACAGTGAATTGCACAGAGAGGTCCTTAGTTAAAAACAGGGCTGCAAAAAGGAGAGGCCAAAAGGCTCCAACCCTTTGGAGCTTTGTTTTCCTAGCGAGGTTTTGTTGCCAGGGCTTTGGAAAGCACAACACCAAGTTTCCCTCTGGGATTTGTGGTTCCAGCAAAGTTTCCCTCTGGAATTTGGGGTTCCAGAGAAGTTTTGTCTGGGATTTGGGGTTCCAGAGAAGTTTCCCTCTGGGATTTGGGGCTCCAGAGAAGTTTCCCTGTGGGTTTTGGAGTTCCAGAGAAGTTTTGTCTGGGATTTGGGGTTCCAGAGCAGTTTCCCTCTGGGATTTGGGCTTCCAGAGCAGTTTCCCTCTGGGATTTGGGGTTCCAGAGAAGTTTCCCTCTGGAATTTGGGGTTCTGGGGATGGAGGGTCCATAGGCTGGATCAGGCTCCCTCTGAACTCCTTGAAACCCACAAGACCCTTCAGCATTCCCATGGAACAGTGGGAATCTCGAGCTGGGATCCAGCTGGGCTGAGGCAGCACCCGGGGGAATTGAAGGATTTGCTCCGAGCTCCAAGGATCCAAACAGATCCAGCTTGAGGTGGAATTTCGCTCCAAGCCCAACTTGTGTTTGTCTCCCTTAGTCCTTCCAGGCTGTTTGCACTGCACTTCCCATGGGATTCTCATCCTTTTCCAACAGGCAGGTGATGGGAAATATCCCATTTTTTATTAACATTCCGTGGGATGAAATCCAGCGGGTTCAGTCCGTGTTTGGAGTGGAGGTGGCGGAGGAGCAGCTGGGCTGGGCTGACACCACCAAAGGGGATCTGAGCACCAGGATTAGAAATTATTCCCAGAAATATCCCCATTCCTGGAGGGTAAATCATCCAGCCTCCACTTTTCCAACCCCACCCACTCGGAACATCGGGAATTTTGCTGTTTCAGAGTGAAATATTCCAGAATCTGTGGAGAGGGGATGGGAAAATCCCTGGATTTTGGTGGATTTTTGTGGTTACATTTTCCACTCATGATGGCACAACTCAGCCAAAGGATCTCCTTGGAATTCCCATCCCAGCATCATCCACGCCATTCCCAGCTCTGGGATTTGGGAATGGGATTTTCCACCAGATCAAATTTACAGCTGGATCCGAAGAGATGAACCTGATGTGAAATGCAAGGAAACAGGGAGAAGCAGCTGGAGATTTATCCCTGGAATTCCTGGGCTCTTCCCTGGGATCCAGCCAGCACCAGCAGCTCGTGGCTTCCAGGCACAATAAATTCACCCACGAGATTTGTTAAGAAAAGAAAGAAGAACCCCGGCCAATAAAAACATAATTTCTATTAGAAATTATTCCTTCCAAACCACTGGAAAAATGGAATTCCTGCAATTTATTCACTTGGCAGGAGACAGAGATTTTTGTTTTTTCAGCAATGGTCACTAGGTTGGGGTTTTATTTCAAATCCATTTCACTGCTTTATTTTTACATTTATTTTTATATTTATTTATATTTATATTTATATTTATATTTATATTTATATTTATATTATTTATATTTATATTTATATTTATATTTATATTTATATTTATATTATATTTATTGTATACTTTTTTAATACTTATTTTTATACTTATTTTTATTTTTATATTTATTTGATCCTTATTTTTATACTTATTTTTATAATTTTTATAATTTTTTCTACTTATTTTATACTTATTTTAATTTTTTATATTTATTTTGATCCTTAGTTTGATCCTTATTTTTATACTCATTTTTATACTTTTAATATTTATTTTTCTACTTATTTTCTATTTATTTTAATTTTTTAATATTTATTTTTAATTTTGGGGTGTGTTTTTTTTTTTTCATTTTAAATGTTATTTTTGTGTATTTTTAAAATTTATTTTTATTTTTCTGCTGGGGGTGAGGGGTTTTAAACCAGGCATGCCACAGAACAGGAATGAAAATCCTGCAATGCTCTTTTCCCGTGGCACACTCGGCATTCCAAGGAGAGCCCGGAGAACAGCTGGATTCAATCTCTGGGATTGATGATGCCACTAAACAACACCAAATACCAAAAGGAGCTGAGCAGGAAAAAAAAAATTGTCTGACATGGGGAGAGAAATTTTACCCATTTTTGGAAAAAAGAGGGAGGATATCAGTGAGAGAGGGAAAAAAAAAAAAAAACAGGAGAAAATCCTGGCATTGTCTTTCCAGGGGGAATTGAGCCGAGTGTGGCCTTGCTTTTCCTAGGATGGATTTACCAGGAAAATGTGGGATTGCTCCTGAGGGAGTGACAGCGCTGGGCAGGGCCAGGAATTCCAAACCCGCTTTGGGAATAAACACCAGGAATTCCAAACCCCCTTTGGGAATAAACACCAGGAATTCCAACCTTCATTTGGGAATAACCACCAGGAATTCAAACCTTAATTTAGGAATAACCACCAGGAATTCCAACCTTAATTTAGGAATAACCACCAGGAATTCCAACCTTAATTTGGGAATAACCACCAGGAATTCCAACCTTAATTTAGGAATAACCACCAAGAATTCCAAACCCCTTTGGGAATAAACACCAGGATTTCCAACCTTCATTTGAGAATAACCACCAGGAATTCCATCCTTCATTTGGGAATAACCACCAGGTATTCCAATTCCCTTGTGGGAATAACCACCAGGATTTCCAACCTTAATTTGGGAATAGACACTAGGAATTCCAAACCCTTTTGGGAATAACCACCAGGAATTCCAATCCTATTGTTGGGAATAACCACCAGGAATTCCAATCCCTCTGTTGGGAATAACCACCAGGAATTCCAGCTCCCTTTGGTGTGGGAAGGTCCCCACAGCCTTGGGGAGGGAAAGGGAGCAGAGCTTTCCTTGCAGGAAAAGCATCCTACTTTCCATCCTCCAAAAAAATCAGAATTTCCCTCCTTTCCAGCAAGGAAATCTCCATGGGAAAGGAGCTGTCTGTGGTGGGGGCCCAGCTCCCACCCCAGGCTCCGTGGTTTTTAGGGAATAATTCCTGTGATCCACGAGGGGAGTTTGCAATGTTTACAAATCCGTATTTTAACAATTCCTCCAGAGGGTGACGATTCCTGGGAGCATTTCTCCAGGAAATTTTGTCTTGTAGGTTGTGTGTCCTTGAATGCTACAGAAAACACCTGGAAATCCCATCCTTGGATCCACCCTCTGGAGATTGCTGTTATTCCCATTTCCTGCCAAACCTTTGGCATTTTCCCCTCCCTTTTCAGCCTCAGCATTTAGGGGAAAACACCAGATCCTGATTTTTCTGCACATCCAAGGTGGGAATGGTGATTTCTGCCCATCCTAACGTGGTTTTCCCTTCTCCCCCAGGCATGAGGATCCTGGTCACGCTGCTGCTGGACACTCTGCCTATGTTAGGCAACGTCCTCCTCCTCTGCTTCTTCGTCTTCTTCATCTTTGGGATTGTCGGGGTCCAGCTCTGGGCAGGGCTGCTGAGGAACAGGTGCTTCCTGGACAGGAATTTTGCCATGTAAGTACAGCAAAACGAAAAATTCTCCACCTTTTTCTTCCTTTTTTCCTCCACCTTTCTCTCCCTTTTCCTTCCTTCTCCAGCAGGGGATTTTTCTGTCCCCTGCTGGAAAAAAAATCCCAGCGCTCAGCAGGATCCTTTTTGTCTGGAAAAAATCCCATTTGTCAGCAATTTCCTGAGGGTTTTGTGAATTCCTGCTGCACCTGAAGGACGAGGATGGGGGTGGGCTGCATGAGCTCTGCCTGAGATCCCTGACTCGGGGAGCTGGAGGATTTAGAACAAATTCCCAGCTCTCCAAACACTTCAGGTCACCGAGCACACCCCAACCCCTGGCAGGGGCTGGTGATGTGGAGATGCGGCTGAAACCCAGAGATAAATCCTTGTCAGGGATTTAAGATAAGAAACTGGATGTGAGGAGCATTAAAATCATTTGGAGACAGCTCTGAGTGTGGGACAGGCGTCAGGGATGGGCAGGACCTGAATCGTTAAGGCTGGAAAACACCTCCAGGATCATCAAACCCAACTGAAAAGAGAATTTTCGTTTGGGTTTTTCCAGGCTGGGCAGCCATGTGGAGCAGCCCCTGTGAAAATAAACCTTCATTGCCCTTCTGAGCCTCATCTGGGACCCCCCAGCCCTGCTCAAGGCCCAGCTGATGGATTTGAGCCCAGCCCAGGCTCTCAGTCCTGGTTTGGGCTGTGCTGCTGGTGTTTGTCTTTGCTCCTGAGCTCTCTGGGTAAATCCTGGATCTGCCTCATCCTTTGGAGCCTGCTGGGTTCAGAGTGGGATCGTGGAGGTGCTGCTGGAGCTGGGACGGGCTCCTGGCTCATCCCAGGCTTTGGGGCATCCCTCGCTGCTCCCTGAGCTGGGGCTGTCGTGCCCCTGCCCCTTCCCGGGGTGAGAACACACCTAGATGAAAACCAAGCACGGAAAAGAGGGATTTTCCTGGGAAAACCCTTCCAAAGGCTCCTGTCAGAGACGTCAGAGGTGAGGAAATGCCCCAGCCCAGCTCTTAGGGCAGCTCTAACTGCGAGAGGAGACGGAGCCTGTAATCACATCCCTGGGTAATCATCCACTGTCTGCGAGACAGGCAGGGATCATCCCTCAGGTCCTGCTCCTGCCTCTCACTGCTCCCTCCTGGGGCTCCCTCAGCCTCTCCCCATCCTCTGCACCAGCTCTGGTGGCGTTTATTCATCCCAGCCGAGTGGGAAAATCCATGAGCCTTCCATGGGCGTGACCCCAAAAACCCTCCCCTGCACCCCCAGCATCAATTTGCTGCTCCCCAAAACCCTCCACGCTCCGCTCCAGCCCGGAGCTGCCATTCCCAAGCCCAAATGGTGCTGCTTGGGTGGCCCCGGTGCTGTAATTAACTGCAGCGAGCCCCTCTCCTCTCTTGCAGTCGGGTTTTTAAACGCTCTGTGATTTTCTGCCAAGTGGAGCTTTCAAGATGAACCACAGGGGAAGCGTTCTCCGAGCACAGACATTAAGCAGCAGTTATGTAATGGCCATTAGCAGCATCAAAGGCCTCGCAGGATTTTCTTATAGGGGCTTGCTCCTTGTCTGGGGAGGTTTTGGGATGAGCTGTGTTTGAAAGGGTTTGTCTGGGATCACTTCCTTTCCATTGGGATGGGTTCTGCCACCCACCCCAAAACCATCCTCTGGTTTATTATCCTCTGGAAGTTGCAGCATTCCAAAGGAATTTGGGAAAGAGGAGTGCCCATGGGGCAGGAAAACTCCAGCTTCCAGCTCAGTGTCAGCAGGAGAAATGTGGGATTTTCTGGTGCCTTCACCCCGAGTGCTGCTGCTGGGTTGGGCTTTTTGCATTAATTTTAGACCTGAGAAACCCAGCAATGATCCAGTCCCCGCATTTCCAGCTACCCCTGTTTCCTGGAGCTTGGTTTTAGGGAATCCAGATGGAACTATTCCCATTTTGTTTTATCATTTCTGACTCATTCTCTCACCCAGGTGTCAGGGCATGGTTCCCCACCCCTGCAGTGGCTCTTAACACACCAGCAGCAAATTGTAAAGGAAAAAAAAGCATGGAATGACCTGGAAAACACTTCAGGGTTCCACCTTCCTGCTGTTGGACAGATCATGGAATCCTGCAATGGGCTGGCTTGGAAATGACCTTAAAGATTCTCACTGCACCCCCTACCTTGGGCAGGGACACCTTCCCCCATCCCAGGCTGCTCCAGCCTGGCCTCCAACACATCCAGGACTGGGAAATCCAAATTCCTCAGGGCATGGAGGTTTCCCAGCCCTTCAGGAGGGGCTGGGGGTGAGATCCTGGCTCTGATTTCCTCTGCAGCCCTGGAGAAAGCGAAAACCTGAATTATTGGAGGGTGTCCCCTTGGTGCTGCTGCCAAACCCTCCCAGCTGAAACCAAAACTACTTTAAACAGAGGATCTGGATAAAATCCAGGGGTCAGCAAGGCAGGGTCCTAACCCCAAATTTTCTGGATGAAAGGAGGTGTAAGTGAGCTCCCAAGCAGCTGCTTCAAATCCAGTTTTGCCCTGCTGTGTTCTGCCCTGCAGCTTCCTGCGCCTTCAGCTCTTCCCGAGGCATCAGATGGAAGGACTGACTTTGATTTTTGCCATCATTCTTCTTTCCCCATGGAAACCTTTTCTTTTCCATCCCCCTTGAAAGTTGTCAGCTCAGAGTAAAGCAACTATTTTTAAGTCGAGCGCATTGTGAGAGAAATTTGGGGACTTTTTGGAGGTGCTTTGGGAATTTCTGCTTTTCTCTCTCTGTCTTTCAGAGCTGTGCTCTTAAGAGGGCTGGAATGAGGTTATTTAAGGATTTTTAGTGGGGATTCTGAAGGAATTGCTGGGTTGTCACAGGAGTGGGTTGGAACTGGGTCTCTGCTCGTTGGGACATGGGAAAATCTCTCCCTCCTCCCCAAAGTGATCCTTCAGACCCTGGGATTGCATGGAACAGCAGTGCCAGGATGGGCTGTGAGGGATGCCAGGAGATCCTGGCACTGGGAGCTGCAGGAAAAACTCCCCAAGGAAGGTTTGGTGTGCCCTGGTGGGAAGGACAAGCAGAGCCAGCAGCTCCTGGGTGACATCTCCAGCATGGTTTTGTCCCCCTCGGGCTCCTTCCCACCCTCCTGAGCCGCTTCCAGTGGAAATAAAGGAATTGGGGCAGGCCCAGCCTGTCTGGGCTCCTCTCCTGGGGCTGCTGGGATGCAGAGCAGCATTTTCCAGGCTGGGAGCCTTTCAAGGAACTCAGCGGCTGGGAAGCAGGAGAGGGGAGGGAGCTGGGAAGTGTTTTGTGTTTCTCTGCTGCACTTGTCGTGCAACTTTTCAGGAGCTGCTCAGTGCTGTTCTGCCTTTGGCTCCTGGGAGCAGGCTCGGGAATTTGTCTGAAAGGTGTTTAATTGCTCAGCAGGATTCCCTCGGAGAGCAGGGGATTGATTCATGAGCTCCTGCCTCCTCCTCCTCCTCTCTGCTCCCCCAGCTGGGGCAGGGCTGTGCCCAGCCCTTGGGATGTGTGCATGGGATGGATGGGCTGGGAAAACTTCCACTGGAAGCAGAGGATAATCCAGCAGCAGTGGGAGAAAAGTGGATTTTCCTGCCCCTCTCTTATCCTTCCTGCACATGGACGTGCCGAGGGACAGAGAAAGGGAAATCAGATGTGCAGGAAAAGCTGGGAGAGGGGTGTGAGTCCTCTGCTGGGATAACAGATCCATCCTGGGGCTGGGCCTCTCCTGTCTTTCCCCCACAGCTCTCCTGATTAGAGGGTTCATTAGCGTTAATGAGTGATTTGTCTCAAGGAACAGGGAAGTCAGGAAGAAGTGGAAGGTCCTGGCAGAACTCATCCATTTATTTGGGGGATATTGGGGGTTCCCTCATTCTGTGGCATTTTTCTTTCTCATTCTTGCTCTCCTTTCTTCTTTCCCCCTTTTTGGTTTTGCCAGGGGGAAAAAGAAAAAGACGAAAAATGTTTTAAGAAAAGGTCTGAAATTTGCAGTGTTTGCTGCCAGTTCAGGTCCCTTCCTCCCTCACTGGGAGCTTCCCACAGGAGTGGCTCCTTCCCAGTGGGAACAGGGAAAGGCTGGACAGAAAGTGTCCCCCAGGTGATTCATTTTGTCACAGGAACAACTTTTAATTCAGAAATGTTTTTGGGGACAGCTGCAAAAGCGAGGAGAGCAGAGGAAAGGGAGGATGAAATCCTTCAGGCAGCAGCAGAACCGAGCCAGGCTGCACCCACCCCTCCCAGCAGAGCTGGTTTTTGTTTTCCTGCTCAGATTTTCCTCCCCCAGCCACCAAACCGCTCCAGATTCGTGCCCAGATCTTCTCTGTGCAGCTCCTTAGACCCCAGCCCGGGGCTCTGTGTCCTCAGGGAGCCGTTCTTCATCCCAGAACTTCCCAAACTGAGACTGGGATGCACAGAGCCTCTCAAGCTGGGGGTGCCTCATTCCAGTGGGATGGGGACTGATCCTGTAGTTTGCCTTTTGCGAGCTGAAGTCACTTCTCAGGTGTCTCCTCTCTGCTCCTTGCTTCTTTTCCCGAATTCTCCAGCTCTTCCCAAGTTTTCCTGCATCTTGGTGTGTTTTAATCCTCTGTTTAATCCTCCCAGTGTGTGGCACTGCTGGCTGGTGTCTGTGATGTTCTCCCAAAGGGTTGCTGCAGCTCCTGGCCTGTTTCATATGGAAATTTCCTCCCAGGGAAGCCAGCTGGTGGGAGGGCAAGGAAAAGGCTCGGGGAGGAAAAACATCTTCCAGGTTTTTGTTGAAACAGCGCAGGTGATGTCACAGTTTAGTCTGGAGCTGTGGGGAGTGCGAGGAGGAGCTGCTGAACACAATTCCCAGGCAACAATTCCCAATTCCCAGGACGTGCTTCTCTTCCCTCTCCCATTCCTGAAGCGGGTGAACCCTCCACACCCACCTCTGGTAATTGGATCACGGATCAGAAGCAAATTCCCCAGGGAAATCGCTGAGGGCCGATTTCTCTCGGCTCTGCCCTGCAGCAATTGTTCTCTCCTGAAAGTGCAGCAGCAGAGCGATTCCTGCTTGGCTCCAGGGTTTTGGGGAGCAATTCCAAGCAATTGTCTGGAATAACACTTGTTAAAGCCAAATCTCTTCTCCAGATAGGGACCGTTCAGAGAGAGATAAAAATAGAGCTGTCCTGGCTGGAAGAATTACCTGGTTATCTTCTGCCCACATCTTTTATAAACGTGTCTTGCCTCTCCCTTCTCTCCGGCTGATTATGGAGCAGCTGAGATTATGGAGCTGGGAAAACACTGGATGAAATCGGCCCTGGGGCAGTGCAGCTCCTCAGCTGCAGCCCTGAGTGCTGCAGGATCTCACCAACACCGAGCCCAGAAAGTGCCAGACCTGGGACACAGCTCGGGGAAAAGCAGCTCCTGCCCTGCTGCAATTCCAGCCTTTCCTTATCCATGGGCTTTATCCAAGCCAGCTCCATCAGACATGCAGCAAGCACGTGCTTTTCCCATTAATGTGGGCTCTTCCTTTTTTTATAGAGCTACAGAGGGAGCGGGAGATGGGCTCTGGTTGGGTTTCTCCTTGTGGGAGCTCAGCCCCTCACCAGAGACATCCTGAGGGACACAATTATTGGGAAGCTGCTCTGCCACCCAAAGAAATATCTTCAAATCCTTCCAGAGAACCCAAAAGCTCCCTGGATTTTGGGGGAGAACCTGATCCGCTGGGATTTTCTCCCCATCCCCTCTCACTTCATGCTTTGTTTGCCTGGGGGGGAAACTCAGTCTGGTCTTTAGTGGGAGATCAGCGGGGCCATCCAGGGTGTAAAATTCCATTTGTAAATTTTGACAGGGACTTGCTGAAGGGATAGCAACCAGCAACTGCTGCTAAAATCAGGGATGAGCCCTTTTTTTTTTTTTTTCCCTCATCCTTTTCCTTCTTCCCCCCCCCCCCATCTCCAGGACGTACAACCTGACCTTCCTTCACCCCTACTACCGGCCGGACGAGGCGGAGGAGAACCCCTTCATCTGCTCCTCGCACCGGGAAAATGGGATGCAGAGGTGCTCCAACATTCCCAGCAGGAAGGAATCCAAGGTGGAGTGCACCCTGAGCATGGAGTCCTACAGCCCCAGCCTGGCCAGCCCCGAGCCCAGCAGGAACTCCTGCATCAACTGGAACCAGTACTACAACATCTGCATGGCCGGGGACGTGAACCCCCACAACGGGGCCATCAATTTTGATAATATTGGATATGCCTGGATTGCTATTTTTCAGGTAGGATTCTCCCAAAAATGGGATATTTTTTTTCCCTGGTTTTGTTTTGGTTGTTTTTTTTTCCCCCTGTTGATTTCCTGTTTTTTCCTGGTTTTGGGTTTGTCGTTTTTTTGCTCAGGAAGGTTTTTTGGTGAATGCAGCAAAGTTGGAAGGAATTTGCTCAGCCCTGAGTGAAACTGCAAACAAGGAAATGGGGAATAAATGAATCAGGCAAGAAATGGTGCAAGAGAGCGTTTGGAGAGAAGAAACTTTTATTTTGAAATCATTTGAAAAGAGGGGAAAGAACTTCTGGAGGCAGCAAAACTCGTGGCAAGTTCCACCTCTGCAGATCAGATAAATCCCAGGGATTTTTGGGAGCAGGATATTCATTGTTGGAGCATCAGGAGACTGCAAGTGCTGTTGAGGTTTTTAAGCAAGGTTTAATTTCATGCTAAAATGAAAGAAGCTGGCATGGCTTAGGCTTGGTTTTAAATCACAGGGTGAGCCTGGTGAACATGGAATGCTGGAAGGGGGAACAATCCGTTCTGGCCAAAATTCCTGAGAGGAAATTCTGCCCCCAGGGAATTTCAGTCTCTTCTGAGGCACTTCAGAAAAGACCAAAGTGCTTCTCACTGAGACTGGGGGAGATTTTGCAGGTGATAAAATTCTTCATAAGGGAAGGATTTTCCATGGATTTTCATGTCCAGAGGCTGTGGCTTCCCAGGGCTGCCCCAGCTGGAAGATCCCTGTGTTCTTTCCCATTTTTAATGGGCACTTCCTGGTGTTACAGCATTTCTTTGGCTCTGCCGGGTGTCCTGGTTGATTCAGTCCCCCTGAAGTGGAGGTGACATCTGTTCCTAGAGCAGAATTCTCCTTTTAGCTTCGTTAATGAGGAATAATTACTCATCCAGAGCTCTGTGTTTCATTCATGGATTTCCTCCCAGATCCATGTTATCCATGAAGTTCATCACTTCCAGCTTCCACCTGGGGAACGTTTGCTCTGAACACCTTCCCTGCTGCCCTTGGGTCACAGTGGCTCAGAAACAAATCCAGAGGGGTTCAGGCAGATCCTACTGGAATCTGAATCCCAATTTTCCCATTGGGAAAATGCTTTGGAATTAGTGAGGAAGAGAGGAGCTGCTGGCTGCTAGCGAGTGCTGGATAAAGGGAAGAGAGGGAATTCTCCTTTTCCTGCTCTTTGATGGGTCTGAGGGATGTTCCCAGGAGATCCCACCTGGTTCCTTTTCACAGGAAAAGGACACTGAGGAGGAGCAGGAGCTTCTCCAGAGGGGTCCTGCTGCCTTTTCCCTTCCCGAGCCATTTTCCAGGCTGCAAAGCTTCATCCCATTTGATTTCCTCCTCCTTAAAAGGCTCCGTTGAATTTCAGGAAGGACCCCCAGCCCCAGGAGAGGTTTCAGCTGATTCCTTTGGGCAGCACAACATCTGGCAAAGTGGGATCTCGTGTCCTCAGATGGTTTTGGCAGCTGCCAGGAGGTCGATGATTCGTTTTAGCGCTGCTCAGGCCATCCAAGGGCTCCAGAGGAATTCCAGCCAAAAAAATCTCCTCATGTGTTTGTTCCTGCTGCAAGTCAGGGCTCATTTTTTAGAAGTTGGGAATGATTTAATTCCAGGTAAAGAGGGCAGCAAGGTGCTGGCTCAGCCTGGATGTGGGAAATCAGCAGTGCAGGAGGCGAGGCGCTAAATCCAAACAATTGCTGGAAGAAGGGAACATTTAGCAAATAAATCCATGGAATTGTGGCTGGATGGCACCAGGTCAGATGGGATGAAGGCTCTGAGGAAGCAGTGCAGAAAGTCCAGCTGATGGATTTAGGAGCTCTGAGCTTCCCTGGGGCTCGGTGTTGAGTTCCTGGGATGAGGCAGGGCCGAGCCGTGGTTCTGCAGGGTGATGAATCCGTGGCTCTGTGCAGGAGTTCTGGCGTGGGGAGAGAGCCCTGAGGGCTGCCAGATCTCCCGTGGGAATCGTGGCAAGCTCAGGTGGCTGCTGGACAGAGCTTCCCTCAGGATTTATCCCAAGTGAGCCGGGAATCTTGGGTTGTGCAGCCAGGGGAAGAGGGGCCCTGGGGGGAGCTGACAGGAAAGGAGGGGAGAGACTCTTGGAAAGGGTCTGGAGTGGCAGGACAAGGGGGAACAGCTTCCCTCTGGCAGAGGGAAGGGATGGATGGGATCATGGGGAGGATGGTGAGGTCCTGGCAGGGGTGGGCTCATCCCTGGGAGTGTCCAAGGCCAGGCTGGGATGGTGGGAGGTGTCCCTGCCCACAGCAGGGGTGGCACTGGATGGGCTTGAAGGTCCCTTCCACCCCAACCCACTCCATGATTCCGTGATCTGGTGGGGTTTAGGAGCTGTCACAAGGGAGGGGGATGAAATGAGCCCCACAGGGGAGATCCAGGAGGAACTTTGCAAGTGCAGGAAGTGCCCAGGAGTTTCCAAAAGCAGTTTGATACCGTTCAGACCACAAATAAACCAAACCAAAGGCAGAAAAAAAGCAGAGTTTGCAGAAATTCTGAAGATTTCCACTCCAGAACATCCAGCAAACTCTGTCCCAAGGATGGGTGAGCTCTTCCAGCTGCCCTGAGATTTTAAAAGACATTTCTTTCAGTGGGAGTGACCCTGAACTTCCCAGAGCCAGGAGAGGCGACAACAGGAAAACAGGGAAATGTGTTGTCCACTTCTGGGGAGAACTCAGAGACAGAAGAACCTGGGGCAAATAAAAAAAAAATTAAAAATAATCAAGGGAATGGCTGCATCCCTGAGTGCTGTAAAGGATGATAATTCCTTATGTAATCCTGAAAGTGATTCATGTTTTGCTTCCCCTCATTTGTTGTGCAAGAGGCTAATTCGTGTCTGTATTCGTTACAAAGGCACATTCTGTGGCAAATTAGGTGAACTAATTAGCTTATTACAGACTAAATGAAAGGAGATGGAACCTAAATTAACTGTGAGGTTTGGCATGATATGAGGATCCCTTTATTGCACATGAATTCCAGCCCCAACAATCCGAGCAGTAATTACAGGTATTGTTGTCACACAGCAGATGATGAATTACCCACCTCAGCAAAGTCCAATTTAATTGGAATTACTGACAGTCCCAATGGAGCAACCAAAACCTTCCCCCCACCCTGACCTGCAGCCTCGGGGTGGCCAGGCCTGAGTGCAGAAATCCTGATAAAACAAAAAGGGATTGGAAGGGTGGAAGTTTGGCAAGGAAAGATATTTTAGGCTGCTTTGCAAAGCAGAGAAACTTTGAGTGGATAATTTCATGTAGGATTTGTAGGAAAGCAAGGTCTCCACTCACACTTTACTTCAGGGGTGATGCTCCTGGCAAAAGTTGAAGGAAAAAGCAGTCCCAGGCAGATCCAAGAGGAATGGTTTTCCCAGTGGCTGCAGCGCTGTCCAAAGGTGCTGTAAATCCCCTCACTCTGCCCCCTCCCAGGAGTTCTGCACAATTTGGGACAGAACCAAAAAGCTGGAACGGAAGGAAAAGGTCTGAGGTTTCCAGCTGTGCCCGAAGTCACTTTGGAGCTGTGTTTTCAGGAGCTGTCACACTGGCTGCCCGTGTTTTTAGTGTTCATTGAGCAGAGAAATTCGGGATTTGGGACCAAAAGGAATTTTTTTCCTCCAATGGCTCAGCCTTTAAATTGGAGAGTGTGTCAACAACGCTTCTCTGTGCTGAATTTGGCAAGAAAAGAGTTTGGAGCTTTTCATTCCCACTGCTTGGAGATGATGCTTTGTCACTCAACTCGAATCTGTTTTGGATCACCGAAAATATTTCCCTGGAAATGACGGGGTTTGAGCTCTGTTGCTGTTGCTTTTTTTAATTTGGTCAGCCAAATAAACAGCACTTGCTGCATTTGAAGAGCTCTCAGCCTGAATACCCCAGCTAAAAATATCCAGCCCTTTTCAAGCAGCTCGGAGAGTGCTTCCAAGAGGGATTTGTTGCCTTTGGAAAATCTTTGTTTTGAAGGTTGGGAGGAGTTGTCTCGTGTAGGACAGGGCAGAGAGGCCCTGTCTGATGCCAGGAGTGGTCCTATAACCTATGGGGGTGCTGGATGGAATGAAAACCTCCTGTAGATGAAGTGTGGACTTCCAAACCTCTGGAGTTTCTGGGAGAGTTTCATCCAACCTCAGTGATGGATTCCTGTGTTTGGAGTAGGAAGCGGGGTCCTGCAGCAGGCCCTGGCCTGAACTGGAGTCCAGTAAGGAGAGCAAAAAGCTGCTGGTTTTGAGGAACATCAACAATTGATCCAAGGGAACGGCTGGAGCGGTGCCAGGGAGGTTTAGGTTGGATTTTAGGGAAAGGTTCTTCAGGGAACAGCTCCCCAGGGAATGGGCACGGCCCCGAGGCTGCCAGAGCTCCAGGGAGGTTTGGACACCACGCCAGGCATGCCCAGGGTGGGGTTGTTGGGGTGTCAGGGTTGAACTCTGCTCCTTCCAGCTCAGGATATTCCAAAAGTCCCCAGTTCTCACAGGGAAATCTCACTTTGCTTCGGTTGCCTCAAATCTGCTCCGTGACCTTTTCCCCAAGGTGCGGCTCCTTCCCCCTGAATTCCCAGCCTGTGCACCCCCATCCTCCCAGACAGGATTTGGAATCAATTGTAAAATCCCCTCAGCTGGAAGCAAAGATCTCAGCCTGCCTTTCCTTCCCTTTCCCTCATGGCAAAGCCTTCCTGCCCCAGAAATCTGGGATTTGTGGGCTCCCTGTGCCCACAGTGCTGCAGCTGAGCAGTGAAACCCCTTCCCTTTGCCAAGGATCCTCCACCAAACCATGGGGACACGGGATCATCATCCCAGCAAACCAAACCTGGAATCTGGGCTGGGGTGGGATTTGTTGGAGCAGCAGCTGAGGGAAGTCAGGGAGGGTTTTGCTGTCGGATGAGGGCCTTGCATTGTTTAGTGTGAAACAACAATTCACCTTCCCTTCGGAGCCAAACTTGGGATTTGGGCTGGTTTTCATCCCAGAGCTACAATTCCATGAGGTTTTGGGTGACAAGCAACAGCATCAGTGATGTGTCTGACTTTACCCCACACTTCATTTCTCACTTTGCTTCTCAAAATCCACCAAGAACTGCCAGCACTGCCCGGGCATCACATTTATGGGAACAGATTTGACAGGTCAGGAGCCCAAGACATGGAAAGAAGCACAACTTCCTTTTTTCCCATTTTTAGGGCCACTTTTCAGAGCAGATTCCTGCTTTGCAAGGCTCAATTTCTAAAGAAACGACAAGGCCTCAAAGTGAAAGGAAAAGCATCTGTTCAAAGGATGTTACTCAATGTAATAAACCTGTTTTTCTGGCCACAGAGGTTCCTTAACGAGATGTTTCGGGAGGAAATAATTAAAATTGTGACGTTGGCTTCAAAAATAGGGATCTGGTTATCTGCCAAGCTCGCTCTGCCTGTGGAATATTCCCTGGAATATTCACTGGGCAGTGCTCAGGAGCCAAATCCATGTTGCCCAGGAGGGTGGAATTCAGATAAGAGGCTTTCAGAAATGGAGGCTAAAGGCCTTATAAAACTTCCTGAAGCCATCGGGGTAATTAATAACTCTCACCATTTATAGCACTGGATCCCATCTTGATAAGTCTGATGAAAATAAAATATCAAAAAAGCCTGGCAGCAGGGCCAGGGGAATGAGGAGATAAAAACTAAATGACCCCAAACGCTCACGGCCATCCTCAGAGTTGCTGTTGGGTTCAGGATAATTGATTTGAATGCAGATAATTCCCATTTTTTTCTCCCCCCAAAGGACTCAATTTAGGCCGAAGAAAAAGCGGCCGAGTGCAAATTAGAGATGTCAGTCAAGATGAAGTCTTCACATGTGGGTTTCTCTGGGTTTCCAGAGCATCTCCTGCCTCAGCCAGGCACTGAGCTCAGCCAGCAGCTGCAATCCTGGAATCAGAAGGAATTTCTGGTTGCCAGAGCTGTATTTTATCAGGATTTTAATAAGGGAGAGATGCTGATCTTGGGTGCTTGCTCAGGGAGGCTGTCACTCCAAATGAAGTTTGTTCAAGTCATCAGAGCAGGGAAATCTTGCCATGAGACAGCTCCAGGCTGGAGTTTTGTGTGCTCTGCAGTGGGTTCTGATCTTCCCAGGCTCGCTGCACACGGCGATTTTCCAACCTTCCCTCGACTGATCCGTGGCACCTGGAGGTGGGTTTGGAGCTGCAGCTCTGGCACCAGCCCTTGGTGCTTTCCAACAGCCAGGAATCCAGCCCTTGACTAATGGAAGCTGGAGTCTGAACGAGGATTTCTCCCCTGGATGATTCTTTTTGCTCTTTGTTATCTGACACCGAAGCAAAAAAATGTCCCGCTCTCGAGTCGGCTGCAGCCAAGAACTTGCAAAGATTTTGGCAGAGCTCAAAGAAAAGAGGGTTCATGATGAAAACTTCTGGGCACAATAAAAGAAATGGTTCTGTGCAAGCTTTGAAGTGACCCCAGAAAAAGCAGTGTAAACCTGCTGCCTCCCTGGGAGCTCCGAGGAGGTCTGAGTTAATTGCCAGAGTCTTTAATCTCCATTTCCCTCGTGATTTGCACTCTGGAGTTTTAGATTGACTCTGATTAGCTTGCCTAGAAGATCTGATTCTGTCCCCAATTACTCTCCTATAAATCAGACGAGCATCTTTATTACAGCTGATGAAATTACTGTGGCATGAGCAGAGCAGGGGGATCAGAATCAGCAAAGACCTAAAAAAATTAAATCTGATTGGGTTTTGTCCACACTCATCCTGCTCCTGTGACTCAGGTGCTCAGGGAGTGTTCAAGACAAGCATCAGTGAAATCAAAACCCGTCTGTGTGTTCCCCTGAGGGAGTTTTCTGTTAAATTCTTAGAGTGAGGGGAGAGAGAATTGGACAAAACTGAGAGATTTACTGGTATTAATGGGAGATAAATTATTTATCCCAACCCTGGGGAAGGAGTAAAGAACTGGAGGAGCTGGGAGGGACCTGAGCATCACCCAGGAGCTGAGTGGGGTGAGAGCACAGCCCTGTTCTCCTGGCAGGGCAGGAATCTTTTCCCAGGTCCCTCCTCTGCCCCAGCTGTGGAGCAGCACCTCCAGCACACCCTGCCAACCATCTTAATTGAATCTCCCAGCTCTGGCCCTGCAGCTGATTTTCCTGTGCCTTGCACATCTTTCCCATCAGAGCAGAATTAGGAGCGAGTTCTCACCCTCTTATCTCACTGACAGATAATTGTTGGTTGCCTTGGTGGAGCCTTTGGAGAGGCTCTTCAATGGGCTCCGTGTGAACAGGCAGGGCTTGAGCCGGCTTTAATTACAGACAAGGGATTGCCCGATTGGGAAGCACCAGGAAGGTGCTCCAGAGCTTTGGGAAACATCCCTGGAGGGCTTGGAGGGGCAGTTAAGTGGATTTATCAAAGTGGGGATGGAGAGAGAAGTCTTTTCTCCTCAGTGGAATAAGCAAAGCAGCGCTGAAAAAAACATCCTGGAGTCCCTGGGGGCACGGGAAGAGCTGCTGGTTCTCCCTCATGGAATCTCACAGGGCTTTGGGCTGGGAAAATCCCCTCCAGTTTGGACAGGGACACCTTCCACTCCCCCAGGCTGCTCCAAGCCCATCCAAGCTGGCCTGGAACACTTCCAGGGATGGAGCACTGTTGGTCTGAGGAGACACCAGTGGGATCAAAGCAGCAAACCTTGAGCAGGTGTCCCAGTTTGGCTTCCAAAACCAGTTAAAAGCTTTTACTGGGGGTTTATAAAGCAGCTGTTGGCAAATCCTGGTGCTCTGGTTCCCATTTCCATTACAGCCTTGCTGGAGATGTGCATTTTTCCTTGGATCAGGGAAAAATGACCTCGGCAAGTCCTTGAAATCCAGCAGGGATGAGGCTGGAAGGAGCCCAGCCCTTGCAGGTGGCTGTGCACGTGTTGTCCTGCATTTCCCCAGAGCTTTGGGATTAAAAGCACCACTGGATGTCTGGGAGCCTCCTCTTTTCCAGGAGGGCTGCTGCTCCTGGATCCTGGCAGCCCAGGAATCCTCCCTGGGAGTCCAGGAATGAATCCCCCAGTGGGTCAAACCCCAGGACAAACCCCAGAGCTCTCGTTGTCCCTCCTGCTTTACAAATGAGCAGCAAATAACACAAATTATAATTACACCTGGAATGTTCAGAGAGCTGGATGAGCATTTTCACCCTCCAGAGGAGGAACAGGGGGTGTCGATTGATTCTTGTGGGAAATACTGCCTCATGCAACAAAAATATCCCTCCAAGGCTTGGTGGGCCCTCAGTGTTCGCTCAGAAGCCCTCAGGTGTCTCCTTTTTTTTTTTTTTTTTTTTTTTTTTTTCTTTGTTTTTAATGGGTTTAATCCATTGGATTTGAGCATTTCCAGCTCAATCCAAATCCAGTGGAGAAGTGTGTTTTTGGGGTCCCTGAGCTGGTTTTTCATCCCTCAGTGGGAATAGTGCATCCAGCGGGAAGGGAGGGAGGGAACCTGGGCAGCACAAAGGAAATAATTCCTGGGTAAGGGGCAGGGATTTGGTGTCACCTCCTGACCTGATCCCTCTGTTCTCCTACAGGCTGTGGGAGGCTCAGCTGTGCACAGAGCCCTGACGGAGCAGGGACCTGCCCCAAAAGGACTTTGTTCCCCAGAAATGTGCTCAGGCAGGGGCAGGAAAGGGCAGGAGGGGTTTAATTGCTTGGCTGTTCCTCACGGATGAACACCCAGGCAGTTTAACCCCTTCCCACTGGGAATAACAGCACCACGGGGAAAATGGGGATAAAAAACTGCCAGGGATCGATCCCTGGGGTTAATGATGAGTAAAGAATTCTCTGGGATTTTGTTAAAGCTGCTTGTGGCAGGACAAGGGGCAGTGGTTTTAAGCTGGCAGAGGGCAGGGTTAGATGGGATTTTGGGGAGAAATTCTTCCTTGTGAGGCTGGAATGAAATTCCCAGAGAAGCTGTGGCTGCTCCAGTGTCCCAAGCCAGGCTGGATGGGGTTTGGAGCAGCCTGGGACAGTCAGAGGTGTCTCTGCCACGGCAGGGGTGGGATGGATGGGCTCTGAGGTCCTTTCCAACCTGAACCACTCCGGAATTCTGGAATTCTGGGAAGCAAAGCTTTGCTGAGTGGTGGCTGATCAGCGAGGGTGGGACGTGGAAGAGCAGCTGGTGGATGTGAGGAGGAGCAGCAGGGGTGGGAGCAGTTTGTAAAAGCAGCCAAGGTGTCAGACCTGATCCCCACGAGCCTTCAGCAGCCCTGACACAGAGAAACAGCTGCAGAGACAAATTTCACAAATGATCTCCTCCTCGGCAGATGAGCTTGGCTGGTTTTAGCTGTGCTGCCTCCTCACTCAGTGGGGGTGAACCTCCACGAGCTTCCACATGGGAGGAAGCTCGGAAACTTGCTGGGAAAACATTTGGAATTGAGGGTGAGAAATCCCAAAGAGGCAGCAGCAGCCCTGAGCTGCTCTGTGGGTTCTGATGGTTTTGGGAATGTGTGGCCATGTCCTGAAGATCCTTGTCCAGGAGTTTCCTTCTGTTCCTTGAGGGAAAAAAAAAAATAACCCAAGGAATTCGTGGATTCGTGCCTGATTTCCCTGTGAGGTTTTATTCACTGCTTCAGGGTTTTTGGATCAGCTTTTGGGGACACACCAGGCAGGAAATCCCCTACACCCACGAGGTCTGAGCCTCTTCCCTCAGCAATTCCTTCCCTGCAAACATGGTTTAAATCAGGAATTATGCCACTGGAATTGGGGCAGGAGCAGTTGTGGGGTTTGCCAAGACCCACGGGGGGTGGTGAGTGGGGGATGTCACCAGGAGTTGGTTCAGACAAGAGCTCGGATTCTGATGGAAATTGCAATTCCAGCCTGGAATTTCAGCTCTAGTAGCCAGCCAGCACTGGAAGTTTGGAGTATTTTATCTAAATAAAAAGTGTAAATTACGTGGCAGAGCTCGCTTTGCTCTGCACACAGCCTGGGTGGTGTTAATTAAACCCTTAGCTGCTTTTTTTAGTGGAAGGAAGGCTGAGAAAACGAGCCTTAAATCAAGTCTACATTTAATTAAAGCCTCTCTTCCATTCAGATGCTCTCCCACTATGATAGTGGTGGTGCAGTTGGAATGCTGAGCCAGGAGGAAACAGCAAGGAAATTGGGTTTGCAGAAACAAAATGAAGTTTAAAATGTGGGAATTTTCTGGGTTACACTACAAAACCAACAGCTTCAGGGAAAACTCCAGATCTCTGCAGGGAAAGACGGGTTTTTTTTGGGGATTTTAATCCCTCCTTGGAATTTCTTTGCCTCAGAACCAGGGTTTCAGGTGGTTTATGTGAATGTTTCATGGTTTTAATTGTACCAGATTCCTGTAGGAACCTCAGGCCAGTCCTTTGGCCACATTCCTTCTCTCTCTCAAACAAACTTGGGATGGATCCCAAGAGTTTCTGTGGAGGGGTGGGTACCTGGAACTATGGGAAAATTGATATTTAACAACTTCTGGGGTGACTTTTTTGTCCTCACACTCTTTTTCTCTGTCTCCCCATAGGTGATAACCCTGGAAGGATGGGTGGACATCATGTATTATGTGATGGATGCACACTCTTTTTACAATTTTATATATTTTATATTGCTTATCATAGTAAGTATGACTTGGCAGATTCTCCTGTTCCTTGTCCTTGGGGGGTGAAGTTGTTCCCTGGCTTTTTCCACAGGGAAGGACCAGGTAGGATTCAGGATTCAGGGCTTTCCCTCCCTCTTCCCCTCCCACTCTTGGTCTTGCCCCCTGGATGTGTCTGTGCCCGAAAATCCAGGTTTTTCCTCCTTTAACTTCCTCAATGTGCCAGAGTGAGCCTCATTTCTTTAGAGAGCCCTCAAACCTTTGAATTTCAACTATTATTATTTAATAATAATCATTACATAATTAAATAATAATTATGAATATTATTACATTATAAAACTATAATGATTCATTATGAAATAATAACAACTCCCTCGCTCCGTCCCGTCCCTGCTGACTCCTTCCCCTGTCCTCCCCTCAGGTGGGCTCCTTCTTCATGATCAACCTGTGCCTGGTGGTGATCGCCACCCAATTTTCGGAGACCAAGCAGCGGGAGAACCAGCTGATGCAGGAGCAGCGGGCGCGCTACCTGTCCAACGACAGCACCATCGCCAGCTTCTCGGAGCCGGGCAGCTGCTACGAGGAGCTGCTCAAGTACATCTGCCACATCTTCAGGAAGGTGAAGAGAAGGACCGTCCGCCTCTACAACAACTGGCAGAGCAAACGCCGGAAAAAAGTCAACCCCAACAGCGGCGGCGGGCAGAGCCAGCGCGGCAGGAGGAGAATCACCTCCATCCACCACCTGATCCACCACCACCACCACCACCACCACCACCACTACCACATCAGCAACGGGAGCCCGCGGGGGCCTCGCGCCAACCCCGAGATCTGCGAGCTGGAGCTGCAGGTGATGAAGCCGGGCCGGCAGCTGACGCTGGCGCCGCCCGCCTCGCCCGGGCCGCCGGGCCCCGCCGTGCACAGCATCTACCACGCCGACTGCCACGTGGAGGGGCCTCCCGGCGGCTGCAGGCCCGCCGCTGGCCCAGCGGGCAGCAAGGCGGCCGGGCTGGGCGGCCACGGCGGCATGAACTACCCCACCATCCTGCCCTCCCCCGGCGGCAAGGGCGGCGCGGCGGCGCCGGCCAAAGGGAGGAAGAGCGGCAGCTCTCCGGCGGGGAGCAGCCCCGGGAATCTGGGCCTGGATTCGTACGGGAAGCTGCAGCAGCTGGTGGGAGAGCATGGTAAGGGCGACCGAGCTGGGGTTTTCTTGGGAGGAGGGCAGGTGGCTCAAGAGTCGAGGTTTTAGTGGCAGCCCTGCGCGGTGCTGGGGGTTGGGATGATGGGAGTGTGCTGGAGCCAGAGGTGGGACGGGTAAATCCTCGGATTTGCCGTCATGGATGGTCCAGGCCATCGCTGGAGGCCTCTTTGCTGTGGTTACAAAATCGGGGTTTGAGCTCTCACGTGCTTTGTGATATCCTGGAGGTGCTGCCGCTCTTCCCACCCCAACCCAGAGCTCTGCAGCCCCTGGGATTACACCTCCAGTGGATGCTGCAGCTCCCAGCAGGGAGCCCCAGGGGCTGGGAGATGATGCCTGGAGGAGGATGAGCAGGTGGAATCTGCAGGAGAAGCACAAGATAAAGCAAACTGAGACATTTAAAACAGGCAGGCACCGAAAGAACTCAAACCAGACACTTCCAGTTCTGCTCTGATGGGCCCTGGAGCCTCTGAATCTCTTTTTGGCAAGGAGGAGCAGCAGTTTCAGTGCTCAGAGGACGCATGGAGGGCAGGACAGGAGCAGAGCTGCACATCTCAGGCTTTCCCTGTGTGCAGAAGAAACGTGGAAGTGAGTTTTCCTGCAGATTTGGGGCTCCATTCAATCTGGGGAGCGTCTGGGGAACTGTTCAGTGCCTCTGTCCCAACAGATGCACAGATGCAGCCACCCCAGCACAGCCAGGGAGGTTTTATCTCCCCTCACATATAAGTCACCCACTGGAGCAGTGATTACACGCAACACTTGGATTTCTATTTTATAAAATGTTTTTCCAGCCCTCGTGGCTGGAGCTAAAAGCTGCAAAATACTCTTAAGCCCTCCAACAGTGAAAAGTCACAAAGATCCAGCTTCAATTTTTTAATCTCTTTAAGCCAAACTCGTCATTTGGTTTTTTCAATGCCTGTGTTTTCCAAAACTGTTTATTTGTGTCTGCATGGACACAAATATTTATCCTGGTGATGGATGTGCTGAAAAAATACTAAGCCTGGCTTGGGGGGGGCAGTCACAAGAAAGCTTGCTTGACAGAGAGTTCGGGAGCCTTGCCTTTGTTAATTTTGTTGTTTTTAAGGACCACACAAAAGGGTAAAAGTGGATTGTTTATAGAAACTGCCTCGGGCAGACGCTTCCGAACGCTCGGGAGCTTGGCACGGGGGGCAAGGTTACTGCCAACAGTTCTGTTGTTCAGCAAGGACTTTTTATAAATCACTGCTTCATCCTTAGCGCTGCCAATTAATGAAGGTTTTTAGGAGAATGCGTTTTTACCTTGAGATAAAAACCCAGGCTCTGCAGAAGGCTGGAACTGGGAAAGAAAGGAGCAGCAGAGCTGTTGCAGTCAGAGTTTGGATCCTCCTGCTTGCTGCTGGGGTCCTTTTTAGGAGAAGAAAGGCCCAAATCTCAGTCCCAACTGTGACATCCCCAAGCCAGCTCAGTGATTTAGGAGATTTTCCCGCAGCCTGGGGTGGTTCTTTGAAAGCTGGGATTAGATTGAGTTGTCATTAATAATGCAATTACAGTGTCCTCTTTCCACAGAGGGATTTCAGCCCAGAGGATGCCAAAATGCTTTAAACAAATCTCCTGGAATTGTTTTGTCTCTTCCAGAAGTGTGCTCACAGCTGGGAAGGGCTGGAAGGAGGGCAGAGGCTGCTCATCCATCTCCTGAGGGAAATGGGCTGGGGAGGGACCCTGCGAGTGCCCAGCTCTTCCCTTCCATGGATCTGCCTCTTTCCAGGCCCTTCTTCCCACTCTGCAGGGCTGAGTCAGGGTCAGTTCTGCACCAGGAGTGCTGGATGTGACTTCCAGGGGTGCTGGATGTGACTTCCAGGGGGGCTGGATGTGACTTCCAGGGGTGCTGGATATGACTTCCAGGATTTGGGATGATCTTTAAGGTGCCAGGGTGGATCTCTGCCAGGCACAGCCCCCAATTCCCATTTCTCCATCCCTAAAACTCAGCAAAGGAGCCATGAGCAAGAATCCCAAGCTCTCCCAACACTCCCTCAGCCTTTTTTGGTGGAAACAAAGAGCCTTTAATTCTCTCTCTCCCCTCCCAAGCCAACAAGCAGAGCGTGTTCAGCGCAAGACTTGTGCAGGGAAGCACAGAAGTGCTAATTGAGAGCTTTAAGGAGCATTAACAGCCCGGGCTCTCCCAGCCGCAGCTGGAGGCCAGGTTGGTGTCTGCTGGGAAGGATGCAGTGGTGGGAGAGAGCTTTCTCCTGCCTCTTTTGTTGTGGATTTGAAGAGCTGCGAGTACAGCCTGTTCCCCGTGTTCCCGTGCCCTGCAATGCTGGAGGTTATTTTAGCAGGCAGCCAAGGAGACTCTGGTATTTTGAAGACATCTGCGGCGCCAGGGCTTTCCATATCATTTTTAACACTTTGATAGCATTAAAAGCCATCTAGCAGACCCCCTCCCGGTGCTGCTGCCGGGGCTGGGCTGAGCCTTCCCCTCCTTGGCTCAGTCCTGAGCGGGAACACGGCGCAAGGGGCAAAACATTCCTAATGCTGGTGGTGGCTCTGACGCAATGCCCAGGAGCCAGGCTCGTCCTCCAAGGCCCTTCTGAAGGCCACTGACACCCACGTGACATTCAGGCGAGGAAAATGTGGTTTGACTCTTGCCACATCCCGGTTTTCCAGCGAAGGGATGTGTTGGCTTGGTCTGGAGCTGGGCTGGAATCAACATTCCTGCTGGGTGAGCTCCAGGGCTCAGAGCCAGGAGCAGCCACTGCTTTTAGCCTGGGCTCCCCAAAATTCATCCAAGTGGTCGCCGTCCCACCTCCAGACAGGGAGCACAAGTGGATGTGGCACTTATGGATGTGGTTTGGTGGACTTGGTGAGCTTAGAGGTCTTTTCTGTGGTTCTGTGAGAGGGGGAAGTTGTCCCTTTGCCTTATGTCCATGAACCTCAAGGAACTGATGCTTAAGCAGAATTTTGTGGGAAGGATCCCGTGCTCGTGACGTTAATATCTGATTCCTAAATATGAGGAGGCTGAGAATAATGTTCCTAAATATGAGGAAACTTAAGGATTGGAATCCTAAATATGAGCAAATAAAATCTGGGCGCCATTCCACCCAAATCATCCCAGTTACTCTTGTCCCTGTCCTTCCATTCCCTGGCTCCAGGACAGCCAGCATTTCTCCTCACACCACGAAACACGTGTTTGATTTTAAATCCCCCTGACCGCTCAGCCCTGTGCCTCAGGCAGCGAATCCACCTGAGCTTTATTAAAGGCTGAAGGAGGCTGAGGGGATTCTCCGAGCTGTGATCCCAGCAACCACCTTTGGTCCCTTCTCCCTCTCCCTCCTCATTAGGAACTAAATGGCAGCGGTGGCTAAATTGGGTGGAACAGCTTGAGAGCGCTCAGAGATCGTTAATGACGGGAGCCTGCTCAGGGATAATCAGGAATAATGGAAAGGGAGGGATGGGCCCATCACTGTTCCCTCAGCCTGGGACACAAAATGAAGGCCACGCTCTGTGGAGAGCGTGTGGAGGGGGTGGAGGGTGGGAGAAGGGACCAGGAGGGGAAAGTGAAGCAGAACCAGAGCTGTTTGGGAGGATGGATGGATGGATGGATGGATGGATGGATGGATGGATGGATGGA
>QUSF01000092.1:853087-892639 GCA_003676055.1 Chloebia gouldiae | reverse complement strand
CTGGGGTGGCTCTGGAGCAGCTGGGGTGGCCCTGGAGGACCTGGGGTGGCCCTGGAGCACCTGAGGTGGCCCTGGAACACCTGGGGTAGCCCTGGAGGACCTGGAGTGGCTCTGGAGCAGCTCCTGGCGTGCTGCTGTGTGTGCCAGCGGGGCTGGGCTGTACAATGGGCACAGCCAGAAATCCCAGTTTGTGCCTCTGGAAGCATCAGAGCCAGAGGTGATGGAGGGAACAACTCCTAACCCCCCCAAAAACACTTCTGAGGAATATCCAAACGAGTGTTCCCATTTCTCTGCTTGCCTCCCTGGCTCTGTCCCCCCTTTCCAGGCTGGGATGATGGCACTGACATCCCTGCCCAGCTCCCAGCACACACAGACACCCTCGGGCAGCAGGAATCCCTCTCTGGCTGCCCTGGGGGGAGTCTGATGGCTGGGGATGTTCTCAGCTCCCTCCTTTCCCAAGAACAGCTTTTCCCTCTTCCCCAGGCTGAGTTTAACCTGGAGAGGGTGATGGACAGGCAGGCTCAGACTCCCAGACGGGTAATGAGGCAAGGAAACCATGCAGTGCGTGTTTCCCACCCAACTTGCACGAGTTCCTTTTGTATTTCAGAAATTATTTTAAAGCCGTGGATTTCCTCCCACTCCTTTTTTTTTTTTTTCCCCTCCTTCTCTCTCGTCAGGGTGTAACAGCAGCGGGTTTCATCCATATTTGATTTTTTTAACTCTGACAGGAAAGCTGAGTGCTGGATTTATGGCTGCAGCTGTCACTCCTCTGCAAACAGGCAGGGAAATGAAGGTTAACAAGTTTGGGCTCAGGGGAAGGCTTGTAAAACAGCCCTGCAGAAGGCTCTGTGTCATCACACCCGCCTGAAGAACAGATCTTTTCCGAGGTTCTCCAGCCCAGGGTTATTTATCATCATCTGCAGTGAATATTTTTCTAATTGTATCTCTGGAAACTCGAAACCCCAAATTGAATTCTTGTCCCTTGTTTGATAGGGAGGGGAAACGCAGCCTCGGGGGGGACTGGTTTGATGGTTTAAAAACATCACAGTGGCACTGGGCAGGCTTGCTGCAGCCATATGCTCAAATCCCAGCGGGGAGCACTCACCAGGAGGCACAGGATGCTCCAGAACATTCCTGGTGCCTTCTCCAGATGTCCCAGTTCCTGTGGCTGAGGGCAGGGATGCTCTGCCTGTCCCCCCCTGCCACGCTGGCACTGTCCCCTCCTGCTTCCTCACTCCTGTGGCTGAAGTGTCAAGTCCTGGCTGGCTGATTTTAAGGCAGGTTTGCTGCAAGGAGGCAAAATAGCTCCTGGCTTTTGTTTGAAGGAGGAATTTGGCCTGGAAAGTATCAAATCTGCTGGGGAATGGTGTGCTTGGAGTAGAAGGACTTGCTGGAGCGTGTGGCTGTGTGTCTTTAGGGTCGCTGCACTCTGCTTTGGGCTCCGTGTGGCTCCAGGGAGCTCTGTCAACAGGATGTGAAGTTTTGGCCGTGTCCCTGGACTTTTCTGTGCCTCAGCCAGCCTGGAGAGGAGGAGGCTGAGGGGAAACTCCTCAGGATCTGCAGCTCCTGGGACCTGGGAAGGTTAGGTGGGATTTTAGGGAAAGGTTCTTCCCCAGAGGGTGCTGAGGCTCCCCAGGGAATGGGCCTGGCCCCGAGGCTGCCAGAGCTGCAGGAGGGTTTGGACAGCACCCCAGGGATGCCCAGGGTTGTGGGGGGTCTGTGCAGGGCTGGATGATCCCTGGGGCTCATTTCCAAGGTGAATCATCTCGGCAGTAAGAGGAGGAGTGTGTCCATGTTCTATGATTCCATAATTCTGGTTTGGGAGCCAAACTGGGAGCCTGTTCCCTGCAGCTCAGAGGCAGCAGGTCCCCAGTCCCCTCCTCTCTCCTCTCTCCCAGCCTTTGCTGCTCCCCCAAACTTCTGCCCTGCCCAGCTCTGCACCCCGAAGGTGCCTTTGGGGTTTTGTTGAGGATCTCCATGGAAGCCACTGTGGGGTTGTGGAGTGCAGGGCTTGGGTTTGAAAAGGCACTCGAGGGATGCTTCAGTGGGATCTGGTTTTGGGGCAGGAGTCGGTCCAGCCATAAAAGTTGGGAGAGGAAGCAGTGGGAGCTCTCAGAGATGCAACAATTTCCTGCCACGTGAGCTCAGGACGAGGCTTTTATGCTAACACAAACTTTATCTGGAGAGTTTTGGAGGGAGACAGACTCGATTCTGACTGCCACAGAAATCTGGATGAACTCCTCACCTGGGAGGAAGCTGCAAAGCTGCTTTTTGATGTGCCAGCCCCTCCTGCACCTTGTTAACACATCTGTCTCTCAGCGTGACCTCTCTTCGACGGTTTAAACGCTGATGGATTAATTTGCTTTTGATTTCTGGGCTAATGAAGTGCTGGGTCTCCTCTGCTTCATTTTCTAGTTCGTGCATTGAGGCTCAGGAGCAGCCAGGATTGGAGCTGGGCTTGCTTTGCAGCTGACTGAGGGACAGGTTAATTCAGGCTGAGGATGCTTCCCTGGCTCTGCACCACCTGAGGCAACTCCTGCCTGGGGCTGAGCTCCCATAAAAGCCACCACGAGGCAGGGAAGGAGGAAATTCCGTGCTGTGCTCAGCTGTGCAGGGGTCAGGGTGCTTCAGCAGCAGCCCGTGGTCACCAAGGCAATGCCAGCTCATCGCCATGGAAACTCTCCTCCAGCCTCCCTTCCAGCAAATAATTGCTTGAGATCCGCCGTGGATGCCACAAATAAAATAACCTGGCAGCTTTCAGCCTGCTTTGGGAGCCCACCAGGAGGATTTCCACGTCAGGGCAAGAGTTTTTGGGAGCTGGTGGCTTCCTCGGGGTTTTTGCACGGGGTTGGTGGTGGAGCCACCAGGCAGGAGCTGCAATCTAAATTCTCTCACTCCCACTCTCCAGTTCAGCCTGGTGTTGCCTGTCCTATTCCTGGCTGGAGGATTTGGATTGGTTTGGCTTTTTCCTGGGAGCAGGAGGTGGCTGCAGGCCCTGGAGCAGCCGTGGGGTCTGGGCTGAGCAGGCGCTTGGGGCAGCTCTGGTTCCGTGTCTGCTTCTTCTTCACTTCTGCCACTCAGAGCCATGGCAGGGCTGGGAAAAAACAGGGAAAAAACCACCTCGATTGAGGTGTGGAAGGGAGAAAGTTGCAAATGAAATAATCCCAGAATAATTTGGGTTGAAGGGACCTTGAAAGGGATCTCATTCCATGGGCAGGGACCTTCCACGACCCCAGGCTGCTCCAGGCCTGTCCAGCCCAGCCCTGGACACTGCCAGGAATGGGGAATCCAGAGAAATCCTGCTCTGTCTGTTTTTCACAGCTGTGCCTGCCATCTCCTGCCCAGCTGGATGTGGGGTGTGCAGGGGGTTGGCAGAGCCTGGCATGGTTGGAGAGGTGTTGTTATTGCTGCCGTAATTAGTGGCAGGTAATTAGTGTTCATTAACAGCCCCCTTTGCCCAGCTCACCAAGGCTGAACTAACAACCCCCAAAACCAAACCCGGGGAGAGTCTCAGGTGTTCACCAGCCTCACACTAAGAGTGAACTGCAATAATTTTAATTAGTGCTGCTGTTATTAGGGCTAATCCAGCTGAATTTCATTGTTTTAGCAGTGATTTTTATGCCATTATATCAAATTAGAAAACCGATTTTCCGATTTTTATTTTTTCCTGTATAATTTTGTTCCCATAACAATAAAACCACGCTGAAATCCAGGGCAGGCTGGGGGGTGAGGCATCATTCCTGCAAAAGGAATCAGTCAAATCCCATGGAAAGTCACCTCTTCTGTTTGGAGTCCTGTTTTCCAGACCTTTTTCTTCTTCTCCCAATGTTAGGAGTAAATATGGCAAGAGAAGCACAGTGCAAAGCCAGCACTGTGATTTCTGTGACTATTGGTGGTGGTTTCATAGAATTTCATTTCGTTGGGGGTTGCTTTTTGTCAAGAAGGCGAAAATGTGGGAGCACTGGGCCATCTCCAGACCCTGAAATCAAGAAATTCTGCCAGGAGCAAATCCTGGGCCTGGATAGAATTAGGGGGTACAAACAGGGATGAGGAGCAGGACTCACTGAGCTCTCCTGCTGCTTTTTGCTCCCACTTGGAAATTCCAGGAGATCCCACTGTGCTGAAGGGCAGCTCTGCCTTGGAATTCCTCCCTGACCACTGTGTCCTTCCCTTTTCCTTGGAATTCCTCCCTGACCTCTGTGTCCTTCCCTTTTCCTTGGAATTCCTTTGTAACCTCTGGTGTCCTTCCCTTTTCCTTGGAATTCCTTCCTGACCTCTGGTGTCCTTCATTTTCTTTGGAATTCTTTCCTGACCTCTGGAGTCCTTCCCTGCCTCAGCAGAACAAGCTGCTCTGGTCTCAGGGAGCAGGAGGGATGTCGGTGCTTGCTGTTGTTTTTTTTTCAATTCTTTATTTAGTTTTATTTCAATTATTTATTTATTTCAATCTTTTTTTTTATCATTGCTTTTTAATCTTTATTTTAGTTTTGAAATTTTATATTTTTATGGGTTTTTTTAATGTTTCTTTTTAAATCCCTCAATGCACAAGTGGTCTGCAGCTTCTCTTGAGAGCCACGGAGAGCTCTGCTCCCTGCTGGAGCTGTGCCAGGGGAGGTTTAGGTTGGATTTTAGGGAAGATGGATTTTAGGGAAGATGGATTTTACCTTCCTGCTCCCAGGGTCTCAGGGGTCTGGAGGTTGAGGTGACCCCGAGATTGTAAAAAGTTTTTTTTTCTCCCAGCCCCACAGCCAAAGAAGGAGTGGGAATGAGCAGGGTCGGCTGCTCAGGGTTGTTTATTTTCCTTTATCCAGAACATTCTTCCTCAAGGAGCTCTGGTCTCTCCAGCAGGTTTGTGACAGACTCCCCCTCCTTGGGCTGGTGTTACCATTTTATACCCAAAACCACCTGTGCCATGTTTACAACAACGTGCCAATATCTGTCATTTCTGTTGGACTCTGTGTCTGTGCCTTAAACCAACAGAAAAGTGTCACCAGCACAGCAAGACATGGAGGGCAAGGAGAAGGAGAAGAAGGTCAGGGCACGCCCAAATCCCTCCATCTTGTCCCCCTGAACCCCATTCTAAAAACCCCAAAATTCCACTTTTTCACCCTGTGTTAACTCAACAACCACACTGCTCAAACCCTTGTGGCTGTAATTCCTCATATAAAGTTGGCAATTTTCTCCAGGGGCTTAAATGGAAGCCACAGGTGGTTTTGACTTCGTGCCAGGGTCTGGAGGCAGCCAGGGCAGCCAGAGGGACGTGCTGGGATCCCACACCAGGCATGCACAGGTGGGATTTTTGCAGTGCCCGAGCAGGGCAGGAGCTGGACTCTGCTCCCCCCGTGCCCCTCCCAGCTCAGGGCATTCCCTGATTCCGTAATTCCCGAGCTCAAACAGAGCAGGAGGTTCTGGGGAGCCGCTCGTTCCCGGCGCCAGCTGCACGTGCTGGAGGCTGCTGGCAGACACAGCCTCTGCTTTTGTACCTTTTTGTCTTTTTTCTTTCCCTTTCTGATCCTGGCGGATGGGCTTTAATTGCTGCTTTAGTCTGGTGCTGGTGGCTAAAAGGAAGGAGCAATAATTCACTGGGAAGAGCAGCATGGAGCTCCAAGGTTCCCATCTGCCTGCTTTGGCTGAGGGCTGCAGCACCCTGGGCTCTCACAGCTTTGTGTTTTCCCAGACAAAAAGGAGCTCAGGATGGCTGCTGGGGTAGCTTTGGGTTTGCTGGAGGGCAGGAAAGGTGGATTTCCCCTGGATTTGTTCTCCTGGTTCTGTGTTGGATCTGAGCAGGGAGGAGCTGCTGCCTGGGTTCCAGATGTGGGTTTGCAGATGGTCATTTCCGTGCATTTTCGGAATCTTCAGCACTTTGGGAGTGTTTCTCTCTTTGGGAAGCTGTGTCAAACTTGGGGCTGGACCAAGTGCAGTCCAGTCTTGGGAGGTAAAAGGGCTGGAGGTTCCTCCAGCTGTGCTGTCCCCACTGGATGTCCTTGGACTTCACCAGCCTGTGGCAAACGTGGGTCACCCACCCTGGGAATGACTTGGATCCAAGGATCCTGAGGGATCTCTTTGATCCAGTGTCACAAAAATCACAGTAAACAGAGCTCAACTCAGCTGGTCCATCCCCAGGCTCCAAGGCAGGATCGAGTGATCCCATGCCAGGGTGCTCAGAGGTTTCCTGGCATTGAGAAGGTGAACAGCCCTGGTTAATTGGGATTAGCTGGAATTGGGATTGTTCAGCCTGGAGGGAAGAGGATTTGGGGTCAGTCAGTTGTGGCCTTTCAGCGCCTGAAGGAAATCTGCAAGAAAGACGGAGAGAGAACTTTTACAAGGAGTGCCAGGACAGGGGGAATGGCTTCAAACTGACAAGAGGGCAGGGACAGATGGAATATTGGGAGGAATTCCTCCCTGGGAGGGTGGGGAGGCCCTGGCACAGGTTCCCAGAGAAATGTGGATCCCTGGAAGTGTCCCCCAGGTTGGACAGGGCTTGGAGCACCCTGGGACAGTGGAAGGTGTCCCTGCCCATGCCAGGGGTGGCACGGGATGGGCTTTGAGGTCCCTTCAACCCAAACCATTCTGGGATTCAGTTTCCCAAAGGGAAACCCCTAAAGAATTCCCCGTGCCCAAACGAGGCACACCCCCACCTTTTCTCCTGCTGCCCTCCAACATTTTCATTTCCTCCTTCTATTCCAAGACCCTTGAACCTTTTAAAACCTCTCCCAATCTTCCTCCATCTCTTCACGTCCCACTCGGGCACTCAGAGGTCGGGTCCAGCCGCCGGCTCCCATTTTTTTTTTTCAAGAATTACCCTCTCCTTGAACTCATTTCCCCCTCCAGCTTCTCCAGCTCCTCTCCTGGGCTGCACAGATGACTAAGCCAAGGGGTTTTTATTTTTTGAAACACAGACTGAACACATCCCCACCTTCCTCCCCAGCAGCAGCCCCTGCTGTGTTTCATCTCCCGATGCCCGCGGATCACCAAAGTGCATTTTTCAAAGGGACTCTCCATAAAGCTCTATTAGCAGGGGATGAGTAATGGCTTGACAAACCAGATTTAAGTGGCCCCTTCTGAATCATCTTGGCAGTAATAGGGGGAGTGTGTCCATTTTTTGATTAAATATTTCCAGTGCCATTAACTCGGCCGAAGTAAACAACTTCTATTGGGTTTTGCCTGCTAATGACAACCCAAAGGTCTTTGATCCCGGCGTTTCAGAGAGCCAGGAGCTGGATAAAGATCATGGAATGGTTGCTAAAGTGTCATCAAAGAGTCGGGAAATGGTTCTTTACTCTCTCTGTGTGCGTGTCCTGCCACCTTCAGTGCCTGTGGTGCCACCTGCGATGGGCATCTGGAACCTCTTGGGCAGCTGGGGGGTGTGGCTGGAGGATTTTCCCAAGAAAAATCCATAATTGGCCTTCATTTCTTGTGCAGATTCCTTCAGGCTGGGTCTCTGTTGCTCCTTTCTGCCTGCAAGGGGCTGTAGCATATTCCATGGGTTTTGTGTGTATCCCAGTCTTAAATATTCCAGCTCTTCATATCCCAGGACTCAGTTCACACCTAAAAGGAAAAGGTAGAGTCTCATTCTTCTTTCAAATTAACGAGATTTGAGATATCTTCAGCCTAAATATAAAGCTATATTTATTAATATATATTTTTAAAGGACCATAAATCAGTAGGAATGCTGCATTATATTTTAAAAATTAATTCTTTGTGGTTAACCAGCCAAACAAAGCTGATTTCAGGCATTGTGCTGATGATTCTGGGGCCATTAATTATTGACTTCAGCGCAGAGCGTGGTCAAGAACAGCTTTGCAATGGGCAAGGAACCCTCTGGATAGAATTCCTTGTGTGAATGTAATTTTTTCATGGTGAGGGAGAAGCCAAATTTCTTGGATGAGAGTCAGCCCAGGCCCTGCTCCGAGCTGTCCGGCCAGCAGATCCACTGGTGCTGCTCAGCATATGGATGGGGATGATTCAGGCTGGATGAATTCCCTGGATTTGGGCCAGAGGCTTTTAAAGGAGCCAAGGCCATGCGGGGTGGGATGGCAGCAGAGAGAAACCTGCTCCTGTTTCCAGGGAAAAGGCTCCAGCAACAGGTTCTGGGATGCTGGGAAGGAGCCAGAGCATCTCCTGGTGGATCCTCCTGAGGGTGATCCCTGCACCCAGCACAGGAGACATTCCACATTCCCATTTTCCCTCTTTTTCCTGCCAGTGGGACCAGTGTGCAGAGTCCAGTTCTTCCAGCTGCTCCTGGGGCTTTGCTGGAGCCTTTCCCTGCTTATTTGGAGAGCTGGCTCCTTCCTGCTGTGACTTCTCATTTCACAACTGAACCTGAGCGCTGCTGGCCTGCTTTGGGCCATTGTTTTAGAGGGTTTGGGTGGGTTTTTCTCATTTTAAGGCTTATTTTTGAGCCATCTGTCGCTCCAAGTGATCCTCCATGCAGCTGTAAGGCAGCTGATTGCCCTGCTTTCCCAAACAGTTCTGCTGATATCATTTCAGATTGCCCAGGCCCCGTCCTCCAGAGGCTGGAGGAGGCAGCACTTGATCTAATCCTGCTTGGCATTTGTGTCACTGGAAATGAAATTGCATTTTGCTGAATGAAACTGAGAAATGGGAAAGTAATACTGCAAATATGTTCTGCCACGTGGGACCTCCTGCCTGGGAAGCTTCTGAGGGAAGCTGATTATCCCAGAGAACAAACTCTGCTCTGTGGCTCTTCTTGCAGGACAGGGAAATGTGGCATCCAGGGATTCTTCTGGACAGAAAACACTCCCAGCCTGGAGACTGGGATGGGTTGGGTTGGAAGGGACCTCAAAGCTCATCTGGGGTCACCTTCCACCACCCCAGGTGGCTCCAAGCCCTGTCCAGCCTGGCCTTGGACACTTCCAGCTTCTCTGGGAATCTGTGCCAGGGCCTCACAGGGAACATTTCCTTCCCAACATCCAAACCTGAACTTGAGGGACTGGCACAAAAATCTTGGGGAGTGCCTGAACGTGGAATGTGGTCACTGCAGGAGAAGCTGGACTCTGCTGGTTTGGGGTTTTAGTGCTTCCTCCACCCCCCAGTGTCCCGTTGGCAGCTCGAGGAAGGAGCAGATTTTTGCATCTGGGTATGGAATCATTAACCATGGAGCAGAGAGTTAAAAGGAACTCTGCAGAGCATTAGGAGATCAAGCAGGTCAATTGAAAGGAGGAAAAATTACCATCAGTTATCTTCAATTAAATTGTTATCGCTCCACATGAAGGATCCCATTTAGAGGGAGGCATAAAACCTGAGAGCGGAGGTGACTGAGGGAATAAATTCCCCATTTTTCATTCCAAACCCAGAGAGGGAGCATCCATCAGCAGGCACAAGGAGGAGATCTCTTTTTCCTTCTGTTTCCAGCCTACTTTGAAGCAGAGCCCATTTGGAAATCTCTCACTGACACATTTTTTTTTCAGTGGAAAGCACAAACTCCTTAAAGCCACAACTTTTAGGAGAGGCTTTAAAAACAGAGAACCCCTCCTTGAGTAGGACTTTTGCTTCTGAGAGGTTGTGGTTGTGTCTGGCTGTTAAATTTGGGGCAGTGGCACCCCAAAATAGCAAAATATCTCAGTTTCCAGGGCTGGGATATCCTGGTTCAAGTCCCTGATCCCTTTCCAAGGCCAGAGAGCAGAAATAACTTTGAACTGTGCTCATGAGCCTGGGAAAACACCACCCAACCCCTTTTTTTTAGGAAGTTATATCTCATAAAGGAAGGCAATTCTGTGGTCTAGATGGACTAAACCAGTTTGAAGTTGATTTTCAGACATGAAGTGTCCAGTCTTGTAGTAAATAAACCTCATCCAAATGGTTTACACAGGAGATATTTTCAGATGCAGGAGTTGAAAAGACGACTTGTGTTGTTCCTGGGTTTTTTTGGGGTTTGATTTTTTAAAGGCAGGGAATGCAGAGGAGGGAGCAGCCAGGTCTGCAATTGCTCGGGGGGCTCTGCTTGTTTGCTTTGCTGGGTTGTTTACTTGCCTCAGAAATATCAGAATTGCTCAGTTTGATCTTTGACAAGCAAAGAAGGAGAGAAAAATAAAGGTCAAAACGGAGCTTTCACTTCGCTGGGGTGTCACTTACATCCCCTGACAGCTCTGCTTCCTCTGCCTCCTGAAAGTCCCTGGAAAAGGAGCTTTTCCCAGCTTTTCCAGAGGAAAATTCCAGGGGAATGTCACAGCTGGAAACAAACCCCAGCAGATTGCAGAGTGCAGGGCAGCCTGTCCCTGCTGTGTGCAACCGAGCACCGAGTCCCTGCTGGGAGATGTCACAGCTTCCCTCCTTCCCTCTTCCTTCTCCTGGGAATTCTCCCGGGATTTCTCCCTGCCAGGGTGGGGCGCAGATTCCCAGAGAAGCTGTGGATCCCTGGAAGTGTCCCAAGCCAGGCTGGACAGGGCTTGGAGCACCCTGGGCTAGTGGAAGGTGCCCCTAGGTGGGACTGGATGGTCCATAAAGTCCTTGGGTTCCTTCTCCTCTCTCTGCATCCTCTGCGGGGTTTAATTCCGTGCCACGGGGCTGCAGACAGGTGAACTCCATGGCAATGGAAAACCTGGTAATTGGAGAATTATAATTGCCCAAAAATGAGGGGAGGGGAGGAAACACGGAGTGCCCGGGAGCCAGGCAGGGATTGACAGATCATTATTGTGCCTGCTCAGAGCCTCTGCGGGCTGAATGAACATCTAAAGCAGAAAAACCAACATAAACAAGTGCTGCAAGTCCCATTGACAGCTTTAGGCTCGGGACTAAGAGAAAAAAACAACCCAAGTGCAAAGGATGTTTACGAGACTCGATGTTCTGGGTTTGTTTACTGCTCCTCGGGGCTCTGCCACTCTCAGATCTCCTGGCTCAGGAAAAGTTGAGCTGCTTTGGAGGGGGATTTCTGAAGGAAAACAACATTTTTACCTCTGGAAACTTCCCTGGTCATTCAGCAGGAAGGAGGTGGTGTGGCAGAGCCCTTTTCTCCACTGTGAGGGATGCAGGTGTGATTATTTCAGAGTTTCAGAGCAGAAAGGTGTTCAGCTGTCCTGCTGGGACTGAGCCTAAATTATGTAAAACAGCAGCCGGTGGATGCAGCAATCAAAGGAGATGAGGGAGAAGGTGGGCGAGAGGAAAAAGAGGCACAAAGAAATCCCAGTCCTTGGAGAACTGCAGGAATTCAGGTGCACAAAGAGACTCTAAGGGAGCCATGGATAATTGGCCCATGATGGGTTTCTCTTTTATTGGATTCTGCGGTTCCAGGAAGGCTCTGGGGTCCTTGCTAAAACCACAAGTGGCAGATTCTCAGCTTCCGAGGTTTTCAGACCTAAACTATTTAGGAAAGGATTTTTTTTTTTTGGTCTGTTTATCTGAACTTGGAATGAACTGTTTGAGGTTTGTCCCTAATAAAAGCATAGTTTGGAATGGCTGGAATATTCTGCAGCATATATATGGCCTTGAAAATGGGCAGAGAGGGGATGTGTTTTGCCTGCAGTCAGGGCTTGCTCTCATTTAAACTCAAGGATGCTGAAATCTTCCAAACTGATCCCACACAGCTCCTGCCCTTCCACTGAGTAGTGGGAAATTTAATCCTGCAGCCCAAAAATCTGAAATTCTAAAGTTTAGACTCAAATCTGAACTTTTTTGAGCATTCCCTGGGATGTGCCAGTGGGACACGGGGTTAAACCATTCTGTGCTGGTTTTTGGTGACAGTTTCCAGCTCGGCCATTCCCCTTCCAGCCTCCACATCCAGACTGGGGGATCCTCATGCCAGCATTGCCAATCTTCTCCCATATTCTGGGGGGTCCTGAGCATTCTGGATCCTCCTGCAATTCCATGTGGTCACCTTTAGGCCCTGGAATCCTGGACTGATGTAAAGATCAATAATTGCAGCAGCGGCAGCAGATGTGGAGATCCCCAAAGCTGCTGGGGGGTCCTGCTCTTTAGAAAAGTAATTTTTTTTCCTTGTGCAGCTTGGAGCCCAATGGAGGGCAGGTATTTTCCCTGCCAGAGTTGACGAGGCTTCAAAAAATAATTGGCAAAAAAGCAAAAACCTCCACTTTAGACCACCTCTCCTGGAAGTGCCTCACTTTGCTGCCAAGCTTTGTTACACATCCCAACCTGAGCTGCATTTCGTGACAGAACCGCTGCTTGAGCCAAAAGCCTGAAGTTTCCAGCTCTGAGCAGCTCAAAACGAGACACTGCAGCAATTTGAAAGCGTTGTTGCAATTTCTTTTTCTCCCAGCCAGAAAGTTGCACGAAAATAATCCCCGCCATGAAAAGCTTTGGTTTCAGCAAATCAACGATTTGTTTCACCCGGAGAAAAAAACTCCTGGAAAAATTCCTGCTCTGGGATTGGCTTTAATTCGGGCAAAACCAACAGTGGCTCCTAGTGGCTGACTGCAGGGGAATGGCCAAATCCATCTGGAGTGTCCCTTCCTTGACCCTCCTCGTGGATCTTTGCTCGTCAGCGAGCGGGAGGAGCGGGAAATTTGCGCTGCGAGCAATAAACCATTCCAGAAGGCATAAAAATATCCCCGTTTCCCGGGCTCCCGTTAGTGTCAGGAGAAGATAATTACGCTGGGAGGCTGGAGCAGTGGATGTTTGGCTCATCTGCTCCTCAGCATCCACTCCAGCAATCCCCAAGCTCCCAGCAGAGCTTGGCCGCCGTTCAGGGCCATCCGTCCTTGTCCGTGCCCGGCGGGTCCTGCCCGGTGTCCCGGCAGGATCCTGCTCCAGCATCCCTGCTCACAGCTGGCCCTGTCATCACATTAGCACTGCCTGCCTCCAAACACCATCCCAAAAGGATAATGAAGATCCCTGAGGTGAGATTTTGCAGTGTCAGCCGTCTGTCAACCTTTCCCAGGCGTCCTGCCGTGCTCCAATCTGCTGGATCAGCTCCTGGGCACAGCTGCTGACGTTCCAGGCCACCTCCTTGTCCTCTCCTGTCCCTGGCCCTCGTGGCCTCTCTCCTCTCCCTGACAGATCACTGCGGATTTTCTTCCGGACTTCAATAGGAAGCAAAAGTCACGGCGCTGGAGACAAAGCAGAAAGGGCACAAATTGTCAAAGGAAATTGGGAAATCAATTCAGGATTGGCTCAGTGCTCCACAGGAGAATCTTAGGTTTGCCTAAGAAAAGTTGGGATTTTAGGGAATAACAATGTACAAATTCCTTTTATTTGCCTTAGGGTGTTTTTGGGGTTTTTCAGCTCTTCAGACTCGACATTGGCTTTTTTGGTGATGACTCTGAGATTGTTTTATCACGATGCACTCGCTGACCTTTGAGGTATTTTCCAACCTTAGCAATTCTCTGCTGCTATATCCACGTCATTCCAGGATTGGGGATTTTGAAGTGACCACCAGGAAGCCAAATTTTCATGATAAAATTATAACTCTTGGTAGCAGCAATGGGAATTTGGAGCACCCCACACTACGTTTGCCTTCAGTGCATGAGGCTGCTGCTCCGTGGGAGAGGACGAGGTTCTGGGAACAGCAGTGGGTAGGTTTTCCATGTTTCCCAGGAAAAAAAAGTCCTGGGGAACAGCAGGGAAAACAGAACCACCCCAGCAAGCTGCAGATTCCTGTCGAGAATGGTGGTGGCTTCAGCAAAAGGAGGAGAGGAAATGGCCTCAAGCTGTGCCAGGGGAGGTTCAGGTTGGACATCAGGAGGAATTTCTCCATGGAAAGGCTGGTCAAGCACTGGAAGTGCCCAGGGAGGTTTGGAGTCCCCATTCCTGGAGGTGTCCAAGGAATTCCTGGGTGTGGCACTCAGAGCTCTGGGCTGGGGACAAGGTGGGGATCAGGCCCAGCCTGGACTCGATGGTCCTGGAGGTCTTTTCCCACCTCAGTGATCCTGGGATTCTGTGTGATTCCTTGCTGGCCATTCACTTCCCAGCCTCAGTCTGCCGCCCACACCCTGCTCCAGGAGCTGCGCCTGCAGGGACACGAGACTTTAATGGATTATTTTGCTCCTTGTCAAGAATTCCCTCGTCCAACCCTGCCAGGGGGGACCCTGGACGTGCCAGGTCCTGACAGAGCGCTCGGGGACGGTGCCAGCGCCACGTCCTGTCCCCGCTGTGGCTTGGAGCAGGACAGCCTGGGAGCCTGCAGGGCTATTTTAGGATCAGTCTCTGTGGAGAGCTGGTCAAATTCCATCCCAGAGCAGCCCCGAGCCTCTGATGAGGTTTGGTTTTTTTTTTTGCCTCTCCTCACGTTGGTTTGGCATTGTGAGGGGAAGGAATAGGATGGGTGAGCTCTGCCTGAAGTGAGGGAAAGAAGTGCAAATTTCCCAGTCCTTGCCTCGTATCCCATGGCAATCCGAGTTTATGGATTAGAACCTGGAGCTCTGAGTGCTCTCCCCCCCGGATAAATGGTTGAGCAGCAGACAGACGATTTCAGGGAGTAATTTAGCAGTGAATGATGGCTCATTAGCAGCCCACGGGCTGGAGGGGATGTGTGGGCTCTTCCCAAGTCCATGTTAACTCTTTCACCCTCTCCTTCCACTGCCAAGGGTTGGATTTGCTGAGTGTGGAGCTCAGTGTGTTACAGAGCCTCAAGGAGTGCAACATCATCCCCCAAAAACCAGCCGATTTTACCCCCCCTAACGAGGGATGGGGAATAATGGAAATTATTATCAGTCCAGGAGATGAGTCAGATATGAAAATCACACTTTTTCCTAGACAATGTTATTACACTGAGGAAAAGGAAATGAAAAATACTCATTTTGTCTCACAAAAGAGCAGGCCAGGAACTAGAAATGCTCGTTGCAGAGCCGGGTGCTGTTGGAAGGAGCAGCTCCAGTGAGGGAGCAAATCAATCCCACCTTTTCCCATTTTTCCTGCCATGTTTGGGAGCCTGGGTGCTGGGCAGGCTCTGCTGCATTTCCCAGGAAAAGAATGGAATGTCTGGAAGCAAGGTTGGAGCTGAGGGAATGTGGTGCTGGGGTAGCAGAGGGGCACGGAAAAATCTTGGATTTCAGCTCCATTAAAATGTGCACCCAGAGAAAAACTCAGAGGTCCTGAATGCAGTCCTGGCATGCAGGGCCGCGCTGCTGGCACTTCAAATCTGCAGGTTTGAGGAAACACCGTTTTGGGGTTTTTGGGGGCAATTTCCACAGAAAGATAAGTACCTCAAGAGACTACTGATCCCACTGACTTTAGGTGTATTTTTTTTCCCTAATGCTCTTAGGAGATATCTGGAATTAAAAATGCTTTGTTTTAATGAATAGAGCTGTGATATTCCTGTATCACATATAGGAATATCCTGTATTCTTATACAGCAGCATCCATGAAGTTCTGCTGGAGTCAGAGCAGTAAAAGCAGAGTGATCCATGTGAATCCTGGCAGATTCCAGCCTGGATCATTCTATCTTGGAACAGTGAACAAACCTTCTCCTTTGCTTAGCTTGAATTATTTCAGGTTGGGCACAGTTGTTCTCCAGCTGCTCCAGAACTGGGCTGGGATCCCATGTTTCCAATAAAACTCACAGGGAACTCCAGGAGGTTTATCTGCTGTTCCCTCAGACATTTCTTTTCTCCATGGCTTTCCAGAAGGAGCACAAATCCCCGTGGCAGGAACATTCCAGCCTTTCCCATTTTCTCTGACCGTGTTGCTTTTCTGCCCGTAGCCAGACGAGCTGACCAACGCCTTGGAGATCAGCAACATCGTCTTCACCAGCATGTTTGCCCTGGAGATGCTCCTGAAACTCCTGGCCTTTGGGATCTTTGGCTACATCAAGAACCCCTACAACATCTTCGACGGGATCATCGTGGTGATCAGGTCCTTCCCCCGCCGTGGTTTTTCTGCTGAGGGTTAAGACGGGCTGGGGAGTGGGGTGGGGATCTAGAATAATGTGTAAAAACACGTTAAAATGTGTAAAAATGCATAAAAATGCAGCAATCCCTGGATGTGGGAAGAAATGATGATGTCTGGCTCCAGATCAGTAAGCTGAAGGATAGCTTTATTAAAACTATACTATATTACATTAATTATGCTGTTTAAAGAGATGCTATCCTATTCTACGTACTTCTTACTTATCTAACCAACTCAAACTGGATCTCCCTGGTCACTGACCCCAAACAACTTCACCAGAATCCAACCCTGCCATCACTGCAGGTGAACAATCCCCACACCAAATTCCACATGGGCAGAACAAAGGAGCAGAGATAAAGATTGTTTTCTCTCCTTCTCTCTGTGCTTCTCCCGAGAGACAGAGTTGTGTCTCTCTGCCCAGAGAATGTGACTGTCACAGGGATGGCAAGGGAAATTCAGGTTGGATTTTAGGAAAAGGTTTTTTACTGAGAGAGTGGTTGGGCACTGGACCTGTCTGTCCCAGGATGTGTTTGAAAACAGGATTGGATGTGGCACTCGGTGCCATGGTTTAGTTGGTGAGGAGGTGTTAGGGCATGGGTTGGACTCAATGATCTTCAAAGTCTCTTCCAGACTTGGTGGTTCTGTGATTCCACGTGTTAATCCAGGGTTGGGATGTGCTGTAATTGTGCTGGACTTTTGGATTCCTGTCCTTAGGAGGGCTGTCCAAAGTAAATCAACCTGGCAGATGGAGAGGAAAATCTATTTATGCCACACATCTGGCGCTGGGGTGGATTTTCCACTCAAGTGCAGCGTGGCTGGTCCTGGGAAAGGGGCACTGGGAGTGTCCATACCCCAGCAGTGCCCTCCCTCTCCCAAATGACCCCAGCTGGGCTGGAATTGGGCAAGCAGGAGGGGAAGGGCGGCCCCTGCTCCGCTGTGCTCCCCAGGGGACACTGTCCCAGCCACACCCCAGTGCTGGGTCACCCCTCAATCCGTAATTTGGGGCAGAGAATTCCAGGGACACAGGGATGTAAACCAGGAGAGTGCCCTTGGCACAACCCTTTGATTCAGACAAGGTTCAAGGCTTAGACAAGTCAAGGTTCTGAACAAAGCTCATCCCGTGATCTGATCAAACCAAGCCCCCCAAAAATCCCTCTAAAGGCAGGTTCTAAAGGGAGATAAATACCTCAAGAGACATAAAAACTATTGGTCCTACTGACTTGAAGTGTTTTTTTTATTTTGTTTCCCTGATTCCCTTAAGAGATGCTGGAATAAAAATGCTTTGTTCTAATGAATAGAGCTGTGCTGAAATTCCTATATCATAGGAATGGATATTCCTGCGACAAAATTGTGATCCACATTATTGTAGTGCTGCAGACATGGAGAACCTCAGGAAAAAAAAAGGAGAATTAAGGAGAAATTTGGGGGAATTGACCCCAAAACCAACTGTAAAGCAGACAAGCCGTGCCAGCAGAGGCGCGACCACTGGGGAGCGAAGCTGCTTCCCCAGGAGCAGGAAAGGAGCAGGGAAGGGGGAGATTCCTGGGGGGATCAGGTGCCAGGGAGCAGAACCAGTGGTGCCAGGGAGCAGAACCAGTGGTGCCAGGGAGCAGAACCAGTGGTGCCAGCAGTGTCCCCGTGTCCCCACAGCGTCTGGGAGATCATCGGGCAGTCGGACGGGGGCCTGTCCGTGCTCAGGACGTTCCGGCTGCTCCGCGTGCTGAAGCTGGTGCGCTTCATGCCCGCCCTGCGCCGCCAGCTCGTGGTGCTCATGAAGACCATGGACAACGTGGCCACCTTCTGCATGCTGCTCATGCTCTTCATCTTCATCTTCAGGTATTTCTTGGTATTTTGGGTGTTTCAGCTCTTCCTCCAGGCGTTGTTCCGCTTCGGGATGGGGACACGGCGTCCGTGTGGGGTGGGGGTGATGCCTTGGGAAGGCTGAGCTGGAGCAGAGGCTGGGCAGAGTTAAAGAATAAATAGGGATTTATTGAAAGGATCTCCTCAGTGGATCCACCTTGGGCAGCACAAGAGCCCAGCCAGGGCAGCACAAAATGAACCAAAATGGTCACAAAAATGGACTCAAGGTCTCTCACTTTGATCAGTTCTGCTCCATTTCCATATTGCAGTTCATTGTCCCATTCCAGCTTTAGGTTATGAATTCCCACCCTGCTTGTTTTTCTCTCTCAGCCCGCGGTGTTTGTGCTGCTGGGCTGAGATTTGGATCATTTGTCCTTGGTGCCCAGCTGGAGCAGGAATTGTTTTGTCTCCCTGCTCTGTGCACAGAGCTCAGCATCCCCTCATGTGTAACTCAGACCCACCCACTAAAGCAGCAGAGAATGTGAAAATAGAAAAGCCAAACCTGAGGCATCAGGGAGAGTGCTCACAGTGGGATGTTTAGCCCTTTCCAACCTGTTTTTCATGGAATGCCATCATTCCAGAGGTGAATGAAGGATGCAAACAGCCAATAATTACCCCACAGAGGCTCCTGAGCTGTGCCTGTCACTGACTGGACCACACCAGTGTTAGATTTGGAGTGGAAGTTGTGCAGATTCCAAGATTTCTGTCTGTGTGACCCTCTAATTCCCCTCAGAATCCTTTGCCTGGAAACCAGGGAGCTGGCAACATGGTTTGTAATTTTTCCAGACAAAGGAGATCCTGGATTTTCCTTCGGTGCAGACAACTGGAATGAAATGTGAGGCAGGAGAACTGTGGGGGTCAAAAAAAAAACCAAAAAAACAAAACACTGGGAGTGGAAAAGTATCCATAAAACCCCTGCAATCCTCCCTGCAACCACATTTCACCCAGGTGTTTCTTCCATCTCCCTCTTTCCCCACTCCAGCATCCTTGGCATGCATCTTTTTGGGTGCAAGTTCAGCCTGAAAACCGACACTGGAGACACAGTTCCAGACAGGAAGAATTTTGATTCCCTGCTTTGGGCCATTGTGACCGTGTTCCAGGTAAGCTCTGTGTCCTCAGGGATGTTTTAAGAGGGAACATGAGGACTTTTCATTCCACGAACCTCTTCCAGGAGATGTGAAACTTGGAGTGAAGAGTTATTAGGGCAGAGATGGTATTTCTGGGTCTAAAAGCCTTGATGGAGAAGAAATCTACTCAAAATCAGCACTGTCCGTATCTCTTATCAGTAAAAGGATCATCCACTCTAATTTTCCTTTTTGCTGTTCATCATGCTCCTTCTCTGCAGATCCCTGCCTTTTGCAAACAATTCTGTGTAACTGGGGGGTGCAAATCCCCTCCCAAATCAGAGCTGGAGGTGCTGGGGATGCCTTGATATAAAAAGTTGTGTTTCTTCTGTAGCCTGGTTTGTGCCTGAAATTCCTGGCAGGTTCCACAAGAGAGGAATCAGCTGTTATTTCAAGGATATTTTAAAGATAAAGATTAGACTTCTGTGTTTCAAAGCTTGGGCTTTAGAATCTGTGTGCAACAAGTGTAAATAAAGTTTCTAGAGGCAGAGTAGCATCACTCAAGGTGGAAACCAGGCCAGAGCCTTCCCTGTGGATATAAATTCTCACAAAGGAACAAGGACAATTCAGCCCCAGCCTCAGAGCTTCCCGTTTTTCCCTTCCCAACACACAGACTGCTGCATTCCTCCTCCCAGTCCCTTGGGAGATGCAGCTGGCACGGAGCAGAGGCTCAGTCCTGTGTCCCAGGAAGGTTATTGAGCAGCATGACTCAGTGCAGCACTCCTGTCCCCAAAGCCACCTTGGTCCAGGGGGTTTGAGGCCGTTTTCATTGCTAGAATTAACGTGGAACACAAGCCTGTCATCCATTTTTCTCAGGCTCCAGGATTTTTGAAGCTGCAGAGTGAAAATCCCTGAGGAAGATCCCTCAGAGCAAAGCTTTGCAGCGATGGGTTTTTTTTTTGCCCGGTGTTTTTACCTAAACAACTTCCCTGAGGTTCTGGAGCCACTCAATGCCATTTATCTCATTAAATATCCTGTCCCTTGCCCTTTCCTTCAGCTCCAGCTGCCTTCTGAAGAGCAGCCTGAAAGGAGACAAGATCTGTGGCCTCAGGTCTGTTATCTTCTGATGGTTATCAAAGGAGGCAACATCTCCAGGGAATAATGGGATTAGGACAGTGCTTCCTTCACCTTGGGATATCTTGGATCTAATCTGTCCTCTGTGGGCGGGGAGCACCAGACCTTCCTGCAGGGAGGGGAGGCTTGGCCAGCAGAGGTGCAAAGATCTAAATAAAGGCAAATTTCTATGACAAGGTGATGGGAAATCAAACGCAAAGAGCTGAGAAAGGATCTCATGAGAGCTGCGAGCAGAAAGGTCAGGAGGAGAGGGACCACGGCAGGATTTCAGTGCACAGAGGAGAGGAGGAGCTGAGGCTCTGCCCCTGCCCTTTCCCTGCAGATCCTGACGCAGGAGGACTGGAACGTGGTGCTCTACAACGGGATGGCCTCCACCTCCTCCTGGGCCGCCCTCTACTTCGTGGCCCTGATGACCTTTGGCAACTACGTGCTCTTCAACCTCCTGGTGGCCATCCTGGTGGAAGGATTCCAGGCAGAGGTGAGAGGTCCAGGCTGAGGGAGGGGGAGAGACCTGGCACGCACCTGTGGGGATGATCCATCAGGGAAACACCTACCCTGGCAGTCAGCCCGAAATTTAAATTTAAATTCAAGGGGTGCAGATGATCTGTGGTGGGCATCTGAAGCTCTTCTGGATCAATTTTTTCAGCCTTACATTTAAATTTAAGGGATGCAGATGATCTGTACTGGGCACCCAAAGCTCTTTTGAATTTAAGGGGTGCAAATGATGTGTGTTGGGTACACAAAGCTCTTCTGGATCAATCTCTGCAGCCCTAAATTTAAATTTAAGGGGTGCAGATGATCTGTGGTGGGCATCTGAAGCTCTTCTGGATCAGTTTTTGCAGCCTTAAATTTAAGGGGTGCAGATGAGCTGGGCTGGGCATTTGAAGCTCTTCTAGACCAATCTTTGCAGCCCTAAATTTAAATTTAAATTTAAGGGGTGCAGATGAGCTGGGCTAGGCACATGAAGCTCTTCCGGATCAATCTTTGCAGTTAAAGCCCACTGGATGTGGAGTGGGAACTGGGAGGCCAGAACTCTAATCTCCTACACAGTCTGCTGTGTGATTCAGAAGAAATCATTTAGGATTAATTTTACTCACCAAATCTCCCATATATCCCATGGTTCGTGTTTCTATGTGGTGGGGACTTGGGCTTTCAATACATTCAAAAGTTTTGCTAAAATCCAAAAAGGTAAGGGCTGGTTACCTCATCCTGAAGGGAACTCAGGGTTCTAAGCAGGACTTTCCCCACGGTTCTGTCCTGTCATTCCCCATGTTCCAGCCAGTTCCAGCCCTGAGGACCAGGCAGGATGAGCCCTGTCCCTCCCTTGGGACTCAGTCCCTCCTGGAATATTTAAAGCCAGGAGCACAGCTGCTCAAAAGCTGTTCCCAGGTTCCTGACAGTGAATTCCCAGCTCTTTAGGACGATGCTTTGAGGTGGAAGGAAGTTTTCTCCTCTCAGGGACCTCTGCAGGGAGCAGCTCCCGTTCCTCCCCTGCCCTCTAGGAGGTTGGACACGGTGCTGAGTGAAGCCAGAGCTCTCTGAGTGCCTGATTGCTCCTCCAGACAAGCTGTGGTTTCCCTGCTCAGCCCTAATGGCTCCTTTCAGAGCTGTTACAGACCATGATTTAAATGTGTGCAAGCTCTGCTATTCCCCAGCCTGGATTATTCACCCCAAAGGGCAGCAACCACAGGCAGGGCATTTGCAGGGCACATTTTGCTCTCCATTCCCATTTATTATCAATCCTGACATCAGGCCTGTGGGCTTACCACTTGTCTCATTATGCAAAACCCTCCTCAGCTGCCAGGGCTCCTCTCAAGCCTTGTGCTGGGAAATGATGGAATCCTGGAATGCTTTGGGTTGGAAGGGAATTTAAAGTTCTGGTTCCAACCCCCTGCCACGGGCAGGGAACCCTCCACCAAACCAGGCTGCTCTGGCTGCAAACCAAAGACAAATTCTCGTGGAGCTGGGTTTGCTTTTGTCATCCCTGGCTCTGCTGCTACGCTGGGAATTCTTGTTTTGACCTCTTTGACTTTGCCTCTGGCAGGGGCTGATCTGAGCAGTCACGGGAGTCACTGAGGGGAAATTCTCCTCCATTTGCTCAGGTGTTTCTTTTATTTATTTAGAGAGGGACTCCTGGGGCAGCTGAGAGCTGCTCTTGACTCAGAACCATCAGCAGGGCTTCAGCAAGGACACTAAAAATTGTCCTGGGAAGCACAGCACATGCTCTCAGCCTGATCCCAGCTCCTGATCTGCCTCTGGAGCAAGTTTGCCAGGAGTTTTCCTAGAAGAGAACAGTCTAAAATGGCCACAAACCCATTTTTAGTACATTTGTATTTAGTACAAGTAGCCAGACTTCAAACAGGGCCATAATTGCATATTTGTGTTTACGGCGTTCCCATGTCATTTTAAAATCTCCCTCAGAGCTGCTCTGGGAGAGCAGGCAAACCTTCCAAAATTGTGGAGATCTTTCATCCACTCTGCACTGGTGTTTCTGTTCTGAAACAAAGATGAATCGGGGAGCTCGAGCCGTTCAGTCATCCTGGCTGCAGCACTTTGCAATAAATCACGGGCAAAATGAAGTTCATTGCCACTTCAGCACCGTGTCTCTGGAAACTGTGGGGATTTGTCCAGGCACCAGGCGAGGAACTGTGCTCCTTTCTCTGGGATCAGCTCTTTAATCCAGCCCTTTGCTGTCAATTTGCACAGATTTCTGCAGTCCTGAGGAGTCCAGCCAGAGTCCTGCTGACCTTCTGCTGGAATCCCTCCCTGAGCAAGGAGAGCCTGAGGACGGCTCCTCTGTCCCAGGCTGATCAATTCTGGTAGCAGAGCTGTCCAGAAGGGAAAAGGAGCTGGGCTCCCAGGAGGAAAGGCAGGGTGAGGGTGGCTGTTCCCTGTCCTGAGCTGCTGCAGGGCTGCCAGGCAAACTGGCCTCATTCCCTCTGCCTCGGGTTGCCAAGAGATTTCCCAAAACAATCCCAGCCAGCACGGAGCAAGCAAATCAAGCTTTCCAGATCTAAGTCAATTTGAAAATGCTGTCAAACACAGAATTAAAATCCTCTGACACCCTTTGACATCAAATCCTAAGTGCTTTCAGCTGGGATCACAGAGAGAGCAAACAAGGAGCCCCACCATGCCAGGTTTTTCAGTCATTCCTGCAATTCCAGCTGCTCTGGGATGTTTTCCCCTGGGATTTGCTGTTCCTGGAGCAGTGTAGGAAGCACAGAGACACGGCAAGGACACGGTGACAGCCACAGCATTGTCCTTTCTGTCCAAATGAGTGAAAACAAAGGAGAGGGATCATTCTGGGAGCATTCCCAGGGGGAATTTGGCCTAAACCACCCACGGGGAGCAGAGGTAGCTCTGAGCTGCTGAGGGATCGTAATGAATTGGGTCTGTTAATTACCCTGCTCCTCTCTGCAGGGAGATGCCAACAGGTCAGACACAGATGAGGACAAGACATCTGCCAACTTCGAGGATGAGTTTGAGAAGCTGAAAGACCTCAGAGCAACAGGTGGGGCTTTGTGTCTGCATTTTCCTGGGAATCTGGGAGCTACAGCTCTGCTTCCACAATGGAAGGATCCAGTTAATTTAGCAATTAATCTGATTGCAAAGTCACCGGAGCAGCTCTGCAAAGTGTAAGGGAAGCTAAATGAGCGTTGATATTTCCTTTAGGCAGATGTTTTTCTAATTTAAACGTTCCCCAAGAATTTTTAGCTGTGTCTCCTCCCTCCCCCTGCACCATTAGCACAGAGTGCTTTGCTGACAGCAATGTTCTCACCCCACTTCTCGGCAGCTTTTCCAATCAATCAAGTCCTCATCTGTTCCTTTTGGTTTCCCACACAAAATGCATTTGGGTGAGGTTTGATGGATGGAAAATGCTGCTGCTCATTTGTGTTCCAGGAGGGTCTGGCCCACACTGCTCTGGTGTACCAAAACCATGGGATTGGAGGTGACAGCCTTCACTTTGCAGCCAGAGGGGTGATAAAAAGGGATCACACTTTTTAACAGTGAATGATGTAAACAGGAACCTCTTCAGTTCCTGCTGCCTTTGATTCCTAGCTAGGATCTCTCCAAATGCTTCTAAACCAGGATTTGTTTAGACGCTGGTGGTGGGGAGCAGATGGAATTCAGCTGAGGAAGGGGCAGAGTCATTTGTTGGGGAAACTGAGGCAGAGATCCCTTCTAATCCAAGCCATTCCACAATTCCTTTGGAGGACACTGAGGCACCTTAAGAGTTCGTGGCGTTCACCTGACGCCGTGGGGGGAATCTCACTGCCCACAGCTCCACCCGGCAGAGTTCCTGGAGCTCCCCAGAGCGGTGTCCCCTCACTGGTGGTGTCCTCTGTCCCCTCCCACGCAGAGATGAAGATGTACTCGCTGGCTGTCACCCCCAACGGGCACCTGGAGGGCAGGGGGGCCATGCCCCCGCCCATCATCATGCGCACGGCGGCCACCCCGATGCCCACCCCGAAGTGCTCCCCACACCTGGACTCCCTGCACGGCCTCGGGGACTCGAGGAGAGGCAGCAACGCCTCGCTGGACCCCACGGGCTACGACCAGAAGTCCTTGGTAGGTTCCTGTGGCCAGCAAGTGACACAGAGCACTGTGGGGTCTTTGTTTCCACGTGGTGAGGCGTTCTGGGGTGGAAGGGTTTTGTAAATGCGGGTGAACCTGGTGGGAAGAATGATTTCTTTGTTATAGCTATACTATAATACATTAATATGCTATTTAAAGGAAATACTAAAACTACAAACCTACTTTTCTAACTCCCATATCTAACTCCTCACAACTCGTGACCCTCTCTGAGAGTCCAGCCCCAGGTGGGTTGGATTGGCCATCAGGCTCAAACAATCTTTACTAGAATCTAATTAAGCAATCATTTTAGGTAAACAATTCTCCAAACACATTCCACATGGGAAAAACAAGGAGTAGAAATAGAAATTGTTTTCCTTTTCTTCTCTCTGTGTTCTTCTATGAAAAAATCTTGAGAAGAGAGAAGAATGTGCCTGCCACAGAAGGGACCCACAGGGATGGAGGGGATGGCCCTTGCAGGGGTTGATCCCACAAGTTTGGTGTTAGCAGCACCAGCTGAGCTCAGCTTAGGGTCATGTGAGACTTTTGGGACGGGCCTTGATGGAAAATGAAAAGGAGGGTGGTGGAGGAGGGAAATGTGTAGAAAAGCAGGAGGAGAACAGAGCTGGGGTGTGCAGTGCTGGGGGAGGGCAGCAACAGCAGAACAGCCAGGGACGGTGAGGTGGAAAGGGAAAACAGGGATGTACCAGCATCCAGCATTTTCCTGCCTCCCTGGAAGGCCTTACCAAGCCACCTCACTGGAACAAGGGCAGCTACCCCTGGCCCCTCAGAGGAGGAGCAGGGATCTTTTCCAGCCACACCTGCCATTTGGGATGTCTTGGAGAAGCTGTCAGCTCTTCTGTGAGGATGAGACCTGCATCCCCCTGGTGCTTGGGGGTTGTATCTTGAATTTACACTGTGTCAGGGGAATGAAGCATTTTCCCTTGAGCTCTGGTGTCAGTCCTGCAGCCTTGTTGGAGGGGAAATTGAGGGAACAAGGGATGAGGGGGTTTGGAGTGAGGTCCCTTCCAAGCCCAGCCATTCCATAATTCCACGATTCCTTTGGGAGGCACTGAGTTCCCCAAGGCCCCTTAAGAGGTTGTGACGTTCACCTGATGCCAGGATGTGATGCCAGCTGCTGCTCTGGCAGCAGAGGGGCGGGAGGGCAGCTCTGGGCACACGGGGAGCAGAGGCACCAGGCAGGGTGGATTTCTGCTGCTGCTTATCCGTCCCACCCCTCTGCTCCAGAGCTGCGAGATCATGTTCAAATCAGGGCAGCAGACCGTGAAGGCTCCTCACGCCCAGGCACTGCCACCACCCCCCTTGCTCAGCTGCTCAGTCAACCTAATGGCTTTGAAAAGCAAACAGAGCTGACTGCTGTTTGCCTTGGGCTTTCATGGCCCTGCGAGCTGCTGGACAGGGATGTTCATCCTTCCAATCCCTTCTCGGGGAGCGTGGCAGTGCCACCAGCCAGAGGCAGATGAAGCAGGATGGGGAGAGCTCTCCAGCACGGAGGAGGAGGAGGAGGAAGGCAGTTTGCCTTGGTTTGTGTTGGGAGGAAGCCGTGGAGGGGAAAAGGAGTTTTCCTCCTGGCTTTTCTGCGCTGACCTTAAGCTCTCTCAACCTGGGAATTGCCTGGTACCTGCCCCAGTGTGCCGACACGCACTGAAATTTGTGGAGGAGGAACATTCACTCCACTGCCTCACACAGCAAATGGGAGGAAAGTGATGGAAAGAGGGGCACAATTCCCACCAGGCACTTGGGTGACCCATGTTCCCTTTGGGAGGCGGGGAAGTTGTGAGCTGAAACTACCAGAACGTGAGCAAAGTTCAGCAAAATGCCACTCACTGATGTCTTTGGGTTCATTTTTATGGAGAGTTGGTGTTGCCAGGGAGTCACCAGGACAGAGGGCTGGTGGCTGTGCTCCAGGTGTGGTCCAGGAGCTGGGTGCTCCCATCTCAAGGCTGAAATCAGAGTGGTGCTGTGTTGGCTTTGCAGCACAGAAGTGATGTTTTGAGAGAAGCTGCTAGCACTTTCTTTTGTGTTTGACAAAAAAACAATTAGTAATTAGCTTTCAGAATTAACAATCTGTTAAATACTAAGAAAGTTGACACTCCTTCATGAACACACTTGTAAAAAGTATGAGTTTTTAGATGTTGGGAACTTCCCTCTTTCTTTTGCTTTGGAAGCAGGTAACCCCACCACAGGAATTAGCCAAGAAACCTCAAATTAACAACTAAACAGGGATGTAAAAACTTAGAGATGTTGGGGATTTCCCTCTTTTTCTTTTGCTTTGGAAGCACCACATTAATTGGCACACTAGCAAAGAAACCTCAAATTAACAACCTAAACTGTCGCTATGGGACACAAAATGAATACACAGAAGCTTGGTAAGTTCAAAAGAGAAAAAAAGCAAATTTTATTTCTGACCTCGCAATATATAGAGTTGCAAAAGTGACAGTGGACTGGAGGATGGAATTGCCACCTCTCCAGCCACACTGGTCAAACCAACATCAATTCTCTCCTCCCACAGAGAAGAATGTTCAACCATTATTTACATGAACAGTGAGTGAGAACTCCAGGAGAAATCTGTAAATATCAGAAGGCATGGAAAACTTTTCAAAGACCTTTAAAACTTTCAAAAGAACTATAAAACTTAAAAATCAGGGCAACACTAAACCAATGTGGGAAGGGGAGGCCATCACTTCCACCAACTGGGGTGTCCTGGTTCAGGACAAATTTGGAGAAAGAACCTCCAAAAGGTTCCTCTAGGAAGCAGATTCAATTGGCCCCTCCCCTCCAACCGGTTCGGGAAAGATACCTCTTTGGAGAAAAGTGGAAAAAACCTGTTTATTAAACAAGCAAACTTAAACAATATTAAACAATAATAATTCTTGCCACTCCAAGAGAGAGACAAACTCAGAAAAATCCCCCGGGCTGCAGCTGGGTTCACTCAGTCTCTGATCAGTACCTCTGATGCTGGAAATGCCACGGCCCAGGCCCAGCCCGCTGGGCCACAGGTGTGAGCTGCTGCTGCTCTTCTGGTGTCCAGTCCAGAGCAGGTCCAAAGAAAGGGAAAAAAAAAACACAGTCCAGGGAACTTCTTTGCCTCAGCTAGCTAAAACTAACTAAAAAGGAATTGAGAGCTCTGTCTCGCTGTCTGTCCGTCTGCAGACAGCACAATCCAGGAGCAGGAATGTGGAGGAGGGAGTGCAGTTCTTGAAAACAAACTCTGCGCTTCTTTCCCCCCCTTTTTCACTCTTGGAACAAATCTTAAAGGTGTAGAACTTAGTATTCAACATAAACAGGGCAGACGATTGGGGATAAAGGCATCATACAGTCAGCCTAGGACACGGGGCAAAACTCCCCAATCTTCTGTCTTCCTCCTGCAAACAACCCTTCCCTCCCTCCCTTCTCTCCCAGTCCAGCCTCCGCAGCTCCCCCTGCACCAACTGGGCCACCAGCAGCAACTGGGGCAGCCGCCGCTCCAGCTGGAACAGCCTGGGCAGGGCGCCCAGCCTCAAGAAGAAGAACCAGTCCGGAGAACGGGAATCGCTGCTGTCCGGAGAGGGCAAAGGCAGCACGGACGACGACTCGGACGACGCCAAGTCCAGCACGCTGAGCCGGCCCTCGCCGCCGCGCCGGGCGGAATCCCCGGACGGCCGCGGCTCCCAGGAGCTGCCCGAGCTGCTGCGGGTGCCCTCCGTGCGCCAGCTCGGCCTCGGCCCCGCCGCCCTGCTGCCCGCCGAGTTCCGCGGCTGCAACGGCAAGACGGGCCACGGCCCCGCCGAGTTCTTCCTCAGGGTGGACGGGCACAAGGAGGACGCGCTGGACTACGAGGATGACGTGGAGGATGTGAGTCCTGAGGTTTTCGAGCGGGTTTTCCGTTCCTAAAAGGGCGGGTGGAAATCCGACGTGGGGAGGCGTTGTCAGCTCGAGGTTGGGGTCGGGAATGGTGATCTGAGCTTTGCTTCCCTTTTAAAAGAGGTCTTTTTAAAATCCCTTTTTAAAGAGGTCTTTTTAGGCCTGTGGCATTCCCATGAGGTAAAACGTCCCTTTTTTTCCAAAAATGCCTCATTTTTGGGCCAATTGGGATTGTCCTCCTCCAAAATGAGCTGCAGACACAACAGGTGAATGGCTTTACTCACAGGAGCTGTTTGGTGTCATGAAAGCTTGAAAGCATAAAAGGACATGTTTTCCACTTAACTTTTTGGCTGCTTGAGGCCTTTTTGGGATTGGCACAATTCTGTGTCTCAAAATGGCACCTTCCCAGAAGTCTTGCTTTATCCTGTCCATCTCTTCCTTTTTTCCACCCCTTTCCCCCTTATTTTCTCAGACAAATGTGACAGTGGCCTCCACAGCTCTGTCCCAAAAGCTGTGACCGCTTACAGACACAATAAAAAGCCATTTCCTGCCCCCTTCTTCCACAAAAACACTGTGAAAGTTGAAGAGGCAGGAAAATAAAAGAGGAAGAAAAGGTGTTCATTCTTTTTTTATCCAGAGTTATTGCTACCGGATCCGCAAAGCCCTGGAGCCCTACAAACCCCAGTGGTGCAAGACTCACGAGGACTGGTCCCTCTACTTGTTCTCCCCACAGAACAGGTAAAAAAATTCCAGTGAAATTCCAGCCCAGCAGGTGTTTGAGGTAATGGAATATTGCATTCCTAGCCAGTCTCCCCTTGGGAAAAAAATCCCCCAGAGCTTCTGAAATCCCGTTCCTGATTTTGAGGTGAAGTTTTCCTTCGGTGTGGCTGTGGTTCACCCCATTGCTGTCAGTGGTTTAGCCAGCATTAGTAATAATTAATAATTAATGATAGGCTGAAGCCTGTGGAGATGCTGCCTCACCACCTGGGCTGGTGCTGGTGGCACATCAGCAGGAGGGGTTTTTTTTTTTATTCCTGACCCAAACTTCTGAAGGATCTGCTTTTCCCACCTTTCTCCAGGTTCCGAGTGATGTGCCAGAAGGTCATTGCCCACAAAATGTTTGACCACGTGGTGCTGGTCTTCATCTTCCTCAACTGCATCACCATAGCTCTGGAGAGACCAGACATCGACCCCCTGAGCACGGTGAGAGGCATTTCCCTCCTCCATCCCCCATCCAGAGCTTCATCCCCTCAGGACCAGACCCTACAAGATGAATGTTGGGTTTCTAACTTGTGTCTCTTCGTTGTTCCGTGTTTTGCAGGAAAGGATATTCCTAAGTGTCTCTAATTACATCTTCACTGCCATCTTCGTGGCTGAAATGATGGTTAAGGTAATTAGAGCTTCGGCCCATGGCCCAGAGCAAATTCTGGCAAAGACCAGAGTTACCATGCCAGAGTTACGATCTGGGTGAAGATTCCAACATCTCCCTTCTCCTGGCTGCAGGTGGTAGCTCTTGGCTTTTTCTCTGGGGAGAACACCTACCTGCAGAGCAGCTGGAACGTCCTGGATGGAGTGCTGGTCTTTGTGTCCATCATTGACATCATTGTGTCCATGGCATCGGCAGGAGGAGCCAAAATCCTGGGAGTCCTTCGTGTGCTGAGGCTCCTGCGGACCCTGAGACCTCTCCGGTACGGGCTGATAAATCAGAGAGTTTGGGAAATGCACGAGGTCTTGCTTAATAACTCGAAAAACTGAAATACAACAGAGGTAGAAACATCTTTGGGGATCTCTAAACTCGGTGAGAACCTGTTTGAAAACAGTGAAAGGAATTCCAATTCATCTTCTCCAGCTGGGACACACACGGCTGGAGTTTGGAGTGAGAGGTGCTGTCAGAATCCAGAGTGAGGGCAGCCAGAGCCTTCTCCACCCTGCAGTTTTATCAGCCCTTCCCAAATCACTCTTCCCAAATCCTTCTTTAACTGTACAACCTCCCAGGCATTCCCCAGCAAAGAGGGATTTGCAATTAACAGGTGCTGATGAGGATTTGATAAGCTCCAGCATCCTTCTGAGGATTTGATAAGCTCCAGCATCCTTCCTGCTCTCCTGACCCTGCCAAACATCCTTGCAAAGCAGCTCCTCCCTCAGCCAGGCACAGGAGGGCAGAGCTTCCAGTGTTTGAGAACAGGAGTAAAGATAATTTGTATTTTGGTTATGATTACACAATAAAGAGGGATAATGCTTGGGGGGGATTTGGATCAGCTCCTGTTCTGGTATCATCCTCCTTGGCAAGAAACAGGAACCTTTTTTTTCCTGAAGTTTCAGGGGAATGACACAGTCAGCTCCAAAAACCTGGAAACTTTCTGGGACAAAGCCATGCTTCTGAGAGTGATAGGAAGAGGGAATCTTTTAGACCACAAGAACAACAGCTCTTTGTGCTCTGTGTCACCTTAGTGACCAGGAAATCTGTGTTTCTGGCTCCTCGCTGTTCTGCTGGTGACACCAGCATCCCCTGGCAGTGCTGGCTCCCCAGGACACCCTGGGCAAGTCTCCACGTGTGACCCACAGAAGTGGGAACAGAATTCAGGGCACAGGGAGTTCACCAGGAAAGGGAAGGGGGGAAGAGGAATTGGTCTTTGAGAATAACTAGGCCAGATCCTATGAATAGAAAGGAATTCATCACCTCTCACCACGGCCTCACTGAGCACAGGATGGCTCCAGGGACCATTCCCAACACTTTGGAGGTGCAGTTCAGTCTCCACGTGATTTCTCTCAAACAAGACCCTGTGGAAATGCTGCAGCACAGAACATTTTCTCTGGGCTTGGCAGGCATAAGGCATCACTGTCCATGTGAGCTTCAGCTCCCTGCAAGGACTCACCCTCTACAAACCCATCCTAAAATCAACTTTGATGCTTTTCAGGCAAAACTCCCACCTGGCCCTTCCCCAGGAAAGCTTGGCTGGGCTGGTTCCACTGCCACAGCCCCAGGGGAGGGCAGTGCATTCCCCAGGCTCTCCTCCAGGAAAGCAACACTCCTGCTCCTCCTGACCCCCCAAACCTGCCTCAGAGCACACCAGGAATCTGCTTCCCAACGGGACTGACCCTTTGGCTGTGCAGCTGCTGATCACAGGCTCTGCTAGCTAAGAGCCAGCTCAGGAACTAATTAGGGAACAAATTGGAATGACTCTGTTTGGAAAGTTGTCATGGCCACTACTGCAGGAGGAGCACCAGACACGCTCTCCAGGCCCACTGGGAAGATGTTCACGTGTTGGGAGAGGAAGGAGGGTCCTGCCTGTGTCCCTGTGCTGGGATCAGAGCCCTTGGAGGGATCAGGCTCCTGGAGTGAGGTACAAACCTCCCACATGGGATATGCTGCCCGCAGGGAGTCTCCCCTCCTCACTCTGCCCACCCTGTTTGAATTCCATCTGATGGGATTGGGAATGTTCTGGTTGTCTGAAGAAATCCCTGTCTGCAGGTAGAGGAGGGTTGTGCCAGCCCCAGAGAGGAGAGGAGAAGCAGCTGGGTGAGGTAACAGGACACTCATAAAAGTTAAAGGTTTTGTTGTCTTGTCTTTTTTTTTTTTTTTTTCCAGCGTCATCAGCAGAGCCCCAGGTCTGAAGCTGGTGGTGGAAACCTTGATCTCCTCCTTGAGGCCTATTGGGAATATTGTTCTCATCTGCTGTGCTTTCTTCATTATCTTTGGGATTTTAGGGGTCCAGGTAAAGTATTTCCCTCTCCTGTGAGTGACTGCTGTGAAAGAGAAGCTGCTTTTCTCACCCGCTGGGGTTGAGGTGGAAATAATGAGCTGAAATGCCTCCAAAGGAAGATTTCAGTTTGGGAAGAAGAGACAGGCTTTAAGAGAAATGATCCGGGGTGGGGTTGGCAGCTGCTCCCAGCAAGGATCTCAGGATTAGGAGAGCAGACAGACCTCCCTGACGAACTCTACCGCAGAAATGAAAGATAAATCAGAGAACAAACTTGTCAAAGCTGCTTATTTTTTTGTTCATTTTTTTTTAAATTTGTGTTCTCAAATGCAGCTTTTTAAAGGCAAGTTCTACTACTGTGATGGACCTGATGTCAAAAACATCACCACGAAGGCTGACTGCACCAGCGCTCACTACAAATGGGTCCGGAGGAAGTACAACTTCGACAATTTGGGGCAGGTAAAGTCCTCTCTGCAGGGGTTTTCTGTGCCACCTTTTCATGGATGGACGCTTGAAATGTGTGGTTTTAGGAGGCTGTGGAGCCCCATCATAGGAAGTTTCCGAAAGTGATGTTGCAATCACCTATCAGTGGGTTAATATTTGCACTTGGTGATCTTTGAGGCCTTTTCCATCCTTGGTCATTCTATGATTTTAGCTGGAAATCTCTGTCTTTTACCCTAAATGTGTAAATCTGGATCAGATCAACTCATGCTATGGTTGTACAATTCCTTGGTTTTAGGAGTGTTGTCCTAAAGCCACTTCTTCGGGATGCAATCCCTCAACTGCCCCTTTTATTCGTTAGGTTTCTTGCTGTTCTGTTTGCAAATGAAGAAAATAAAGTGCTTTATATGGCTGAAAAGCAGGCCAGGCCACAGGAGGAGGTGGGAGCTCCTTCTCTGGGGGCTGAAAGGCAAGACCAACCCCTTCTGTTGGTTTTGCAGGCCCTGATGTCCCTGTTTGTCCTCTCCTCCAAGGACGGCTGGGTGAACATCATGTACGACGGGCTGGACGCCGTGGGCATTGACCAACAGGTACCTGTCCTGCAGAGCCCAGCTGTGCTCCTCTCTCCAGCCTCAGGCCTGGCCACTCCAGGGTTTTTGAAATCCCAGGAAGCAGAAGAGCTGTAGAACCTCCTTGAGGTTCCTTTTGCTCATTGAGCTGCTGGTTTTCCATTTTTTGGAGCTGCTTTTCCACTTTTTGGAGCTGCTTCCCATGCAGGACAAGCTCTGATGTGTCCTACATCAGGGGATGTAGAATGAATCAGAATGAGGGTGCTTGAGGATGGGAAACCACCAGGAATGTTGTGGAAAAGGCATTCAGTTTGTGAGTTTTGTGGCATTTTCCGTGGGAAGTTGAGTCTCACATGAGTAGGACCCACCCAGAGCCACAGTAACACTTTGGACTTCATTTCCCCCACTTCTGATGATCTGGTAACAACTGAGAAACATTAAGTAGGAGCCCACATCTGAAAAATTAAAAATCTGGAGGCTATCTTTAGCTAAAACAATCTTGCTCATCCACTGATATTTAGCTGAAGCTGTGTGAAATAAATGCCAAAATAATCAAATCCTGAAAGGCAGTTTTGGGTGGGTTTTGCACCAAACTGTAAAATTTTAGTCAGTGAGAAGGTGAATGAGAGGGAAATACTTTGGGAAAATCCTCCTCCCATCCTCCCCTCCTCCCCACACAACTTGTTGCTCCAAAAAACTGACTCAACCCACCCGGTCTGTGCCGCTTCTCCCTCGTTTTTCCCTCCCCCCAGCCCATCCAGAACCACAACCCTTGGATGCTGCTCTACTTCATCTCCTTCCTGCTCATCGTCAGCTTCTTCGTGCTCAACATGTTCGTGGGGGTGGTGGTGGAGAACTTCCACAAGTGCCGGCAGCACCAGGAGGCGGAGGAGGCGCGGCGCCGGGAGGAGAAGCGGCTGCGCCGCCTGGAGAAAAAGCGCAGGAGTAAGGAGATGTACCTGTCTGGTCGGTAGAGTGCCTTACAAACCAAAATCTTTCTGAGCCCTGCCTGCTCCCAAAGCAAGATTTCCTTTCTTTTTTTGGTTTTTGGGGGTTGTTTTTGTTGGTTTGTTTATTTTTCGTTGGGGTTCACGAGGTTGCGTTGCATCGTTGCCTCTCTGGCGGTGCCTTAAGGCTCGGGCCGGTGACACCTTGGGATTGTCCTGGTGGGAAATGTCACCTGTTCACCTGGCTGAGGGGGAAAAAGCTCCTCCAGCAGAGTTCTCTCTGCAAGGCCACGAGGGACACGGGGGTGAGCAGCTTCCCTGCTCCCGCCGTGCCTGGAGGCCACTCCGAGGCTCCCCCGTGCCTTAACGCGCCGCCTGCGCCTGAGGATGGTGGTGGGGTTTGGTTTGGGGGTTCTTTGCTCAGCTGGAGCAGCGCTGATGCTGTCTGGGAGCCCTGGAGCATGGCCCCGCATGCCACAGCCACTGCATGGGGGCATGGACAGAGCCACGGCCTGGGGCCAGCAGGGGACCCCAGGGCGGGGCTGCAGGGAGAATTCCTCTTGGGAACATGTCCATGACAAGAGATGCTCGTCCCATTCCAGGCTGGGACTCAGTCCTGGGACTGTTTTGTCCCTGGAACACTGGCCAGGGGCAGGGCCATGAGTCAAAAAAGGCTTTTAGCAAAAAAAAAAAAAAAAGCCTTTAGCCAAAATGTCCTTCTCAGTGGATCTCATAGGAACCATCAAACCCCAAAACCACCTGTGCTCCTTTCCTGCCCCAAACCTGTCCATTCCCACGTCCCCTGGGGGGGTATTCCCAGGAAAACTGCCAGGAAAGCAGCCCCAGCTTTCCCAGAAGTTTCAGTGAGCAGGGAGAGCCTGCCAGGCATTTTTGAGGGGTGAGCAAACCTGGCTTGGCCACTGAGATCTGAGTTTAGTCAGAGGTAAGGCCGAGCGCTTCTGGCCCTGCTTGCTTGCAGCAGTGCTGTGACTCTGCCTGGCCCTGTCATCTGCTGGAAGGACCAAATATTGTGACAAATTGTTTGTGTCCCCACACATCAAGCCATGGATGTCCATTTCCAGCTGGAAAAGCAGCCCAGCTCCGAGGCTGTGCTGGGAGAAATCCCATCCCATTCCCTGCTTCCCCCAGGCCTGGGGCAGGAGCTGTGTCCCTCACAGCCCCTCTCCTGCTCCTCTGGTGCTCCTTGGTAGAGCCAGGGGACACCTCGGCACTGAATGGTGGCACTGCTGTCCCCACAGGACCTTAATGACACCACAGGGAGGGCCAAGCCCTTTTGATTTTGGCCAGTTGTGAGTTCAGTGCTGGCTCAAAATGAAATCCAGCTCAGACACTGAGTCTCTCCAGAGATTTCCAGGAGTTCAAGTGCAATTTCCTTCCCCTTTTCCCATTTTGCTTTGGGAGTGTGAGGGTGGAAATACCGAATGCAACATTTCCAGCACAGGCAGGAGAATCAGTTTTAGGGTCCCAGGGGTCCTCCTTGTACAGCTTCTACCCCGATGTGCTGACCTAAAAGACATTCGGATAAAGTCGAAGTTTATATGAATTTAAAAAAAAAAAAAGCAATTTTAAGCATCCTTAGAGAAAAGAGGGGCACAGGTATGGAAGCACAGCTCAGCTCCTGATTAGGAAATAAATCCTGTTAAAGCCTGGCTGTGAGTCCACAGCTCAGACACCAGAAAGAGCCAGTCCCTGTCAAAGTGATGGACATGGTGACATTGTCCCTCTTTCTCCACCACCTCCAAGGAGCTATTTCAGCCCAGCCATTGCACAGATGAGGGTTGTAACACTTCATGGAGAGCACACAGGGAGGAGGACAGATTTCTGGAAGGGGATCAAGTCAGTAGAGCAGCTGAGAAGTGAAAAACATTTGGCCATGTGCTGGGCTTCCAGAAGGTTCCCTGAAACTGTCTGGCTCTGCCTGCAAGGACAGCTTGGCATCCAAACTGGAGCTTTTAACAAGGTGAACCCAAATATCTGCTACATATTTGGGAAATTGGCTGTTTCCATTCCAAAGGATTCTTTTTTTTCTATAGATTGGGAGGGGTTTGAACCTCCTGGGTGGTTTAGGTGACTAATGGATTTGATAAAAAACCATGGCAGACTCAGAAAGATGTGAGCTGTGGCTGTGGGCAGTGTGTGTGTGCTCGTGGAGCTGTGGGATCTGCATGGTGACAGCAGCTGGCAGCTTCCTCTGCTTCCAAGTGTCCCTTCCACTGCTTCCATGTGTCCCAGCACTCTGTGTCACCCCTGTGGAGCAGCCTGGTCACCCCAGGGAGAGGAGGGAGGAATGTGGGAAAGCTCAGAGAACCCTGCTTTTACCTCAGCCAGCATTCCCAGCGTTGGACAGAGCAGGAGAGGAGGAAGAGTTTGTGTTTTAACGGAAGGAAAATCCAGCCTAGGCCCCAAATGCACCCTCTGGGCTTGCTGTCCGCCTGGCACCTTGTCTGTCTGTCCTGTCCCCTGTCTGTGATGTCCCCTGGTCCCCTGGGGATTGAGGGCTGGGGGATCTGCCCCTTCCTGCACACACAAAAATGCACCACGGAGCTGTGGCAGGCTGGGCTTGGGGCTGGGAATGGGTTAAACCTCAGCTGGGTGCTCCTGGGTACCAATCCCAGGCTGGATCCAGGATTTGGAGCCTGGCAGAGGGGTTGTTCTGTGGAAAATACAACTCTGGGAATGGGTTAAACCTCAGCTGGGTGCTCCTGGGTACCAGTCCCAGGCTGGATCCAGGATTTGGGGCCTGGCAGAGGGATTGTTCCGTGGAAAATACAAGTCTGGGAATGGGTTAAACCTCAGCTGGGTGCTCCTGTGTACCAATCCCAGGCTGGATCCAGGATTTGGAGCCTGGCAGAGGGATTGCTCCATGGAGGACACAGCCCTGCAGCAGGACCCAGCTCCTTCTCAGGTGGGATGGGGAGTCATCACCTGCTTTGGGGTGATTTTTCAGCAGAATGGTCCCTCTGAGCCCACTTCTCTGCTCTCACCACCTCAGATCTCTCCAAAACATTTCTTCTTTTCCCATCTTCTTTCCCATTTCTTCAATCCCGTTTTGCTGCAGGGATTGGCAGCAGGTTCCCTCTGCTCAAGGAGAGCAGAGGGCAGGGGGTGAGGACACTGAGAAATGCATTTGATGTGGTTTTAAAGGCAGAACTGCTCAGTGAACTTTTTTTTATGTGAAGGGGAAAAAAACTTCAAGATAAACCAGAATATTTTTCCTGACGCTGTCCCTGCTCCATCCATTACATCCAAGTGGAATTTAACAATCCTGCTGCTCTCAGCCTTTTAATGAGCTTCTCAGAAGACACAGACCCAAAGCAGCCTGCCCAGCCTGAAGGTTTTCATTAAAAACACGTGGATCAGCTTGATCTGCTCTGCCTGTGGGATCCAAATCCAGCTCTGTCAGGTCAGCTCTGGGCTTCAAAGGCTGCAGGAGGGTCTGGGTGACACTGGGGGCTGAAAGCAGAGCAGGAAAAGCTGGAAAAGCTGGAAATCACAGCTCTAGCTGGGAGCAGAGTGCCTTTCAGTGGTGCCTCTTGGGGAAGACCCCAAAAATTGAGGATTCAGAAACACTTTTTCATTATTTCAGCTCTGTCACAGAGGAGTGGCCACAAATCTGTTCCTCCAAGGTTTTTCCCACCAGAACTGGGAATTATGGAAGGATGAGGGAAATTTTAAGCCCCAGCAGAGGTGCCTTTCAAAGCAGTGACTGCAAACCTTTCTCTAGTGGGTGCCACATGGTGATATTTCAATTTAAACACCCTCTCAGTGCCACAACCCTCTCTGTATCCAGCAGAATCACTCGAGCTGGAACTAAAATTGTGGGTGCTGTATCCCTGAGCGTTCAGAGTTTCCAAGCAGGGAATTCTCAAAGCCTGCTGCTTGTTTTTCCAGGCAGCTGCAGGTACAGAGCTGCTCTGTTCCAGGCATGAATAACCCCATTAGGGCTTTCTAATGTTTCATGCAGAGCATTGTAATGGAGGAGCTGGAGCTGGGAATTGTAATGCCAACTAAAAATGCTTTTAAGCCACGGGAGGACGGGGCTTCATTAATTTCCATGTCAGCAGAACCACAAGCACAGTTGAAATACTCTGCAGAGAGGTGAAGTTTGAGTATTAGCCAGCATCTAAAAGCAAGGGGAGGAAAGGATTTTCCTGGGATTTTCCTTTTTTCATCTGTTTGATGGTTGCTTTTTTTCCCTCCTGCATTTCCACCAGTTCAAACCAGCAGCTGAAGGGAAACTTGTCTGTGTTTGATGGAGAGCATTTACAGAGCACAGAGTGCCAGGACAAGGGGAATGGCTTCCCACTGCCAGAAGGAGCAGGGTTCTGGGATATGGGGAAGGAATTCCTCCCTGGGAGGGTGGAAAAGGGCTGGGATGGGATTCCCAGAGAAGCTGGGGCTGCCCATGGATCCCTGGGAGTGTCCCAGGCCAGGCTGGATGGGGCTTGGAGCAGCCTGGGACAGTGGAAGGTGTCCTTGCCATGGCAGGGCTGGCGCTGGATGGGCTTTGGGGTCCCTCCCAACCCAAACCACTCCATGGTGACAGAAATCTGCCAGCTGGTGATGGCAGTCTCATCCCAAACCCCATTTTCCCAGAGACCCCGAGGCACAGGTGGTGTTTTTCCTGCTGGGGTTGGCAGTGGATCCCTGCTGGCTGTGCCCACATCCCGGGGAGCAGAATCCTCCTCCCCCAGCTTCTCCCACAGAACCCAGGGCTCTGCTTGCACCGGTGCAGTGAGCCCTCAACACAATTTGGGGGCATAAAATTCCCCCTAAGAGTTAAAAATGTGAACCGGGAGGAGCCCAGAGCTCTTTGCTGTGCTGCCAAGAGAGGTAAAACTTCCTGCAGGGCTTGGGAATGGGCAGAGCCGGGGCTGGGAGCTCCAGAACTCTGCCTGTGCTGCCAGAGCTGTGTGGGGCTGCTCTGCCTCTGCTCCCACCCTGCTGCAGCCCTCTGCCCTCCCGGGATCGCTGCCCAGCCTGGCTGCTGGGGCACGGCCCTGGGCACATCCCTGGGCACATCCCTGGGCACATCCCAACTCCTTGGACACAGCCCTGGGCATGTCTCAGCTCCCTCCAGGCACATCCCTGGGCACATTCCTGCTCTCTCCAGGCACATCCCAACTCCTTGGGCACATCCCCAGGCACATCCCTGGGCATATCCTGGACACATCCCAGCTCCCTCCAGGCACAGCCCTGGGCACAGCCCTGGGCACATCCCTGGGTACATTCCTGCTCTCTCCAGGCACATCCCAGCTCCGTGGGCACATTCCTGGGCACATCCCAACTCCTTGGACACAGCCCTGGGCATATCTCAGCTCCCTCCAGCCACATCCCTGGGCCCATCCTGGGCACATTCCTGCTCCCTCTGGGCCCATCCCTGGGCACATTCCTGCTCCCTCTGGGCACTTCCCCGGGCACATTCCTGTTCCTTCTGGGCACATCCCAACTCCTCAGGCACATTCCTGCTCTGTCCATGCACATCCCAACTCCTTGGGCACATCCCAGATCCCTCCAGCCACATCCCTGGGCACATTCCTGCTCCCTCTGGGCACCTCCCTGGGCACATCCCTGGGCACATCCC
>QUSF01000092.1:819977-850149 GCA_003676055.1 Chloebia gouldiae | reverse complement strand
CAGGAATCACACAGGAATCACTCAGGGATCACTCAGGGATCACTCAGCCACTCCCCATGGTTTGTCCACCTCCCTTGCCCACCCCGCCTCCAGGTGACCTTCAGGCCCCTCGCTGGTGGCCGGCAGCCCCCCGAGGCTCATGGCTGTCCCCTGTGTCCCCACAGAAGCCCAGCGCAGGCCCTACTATGCCGACTACTCCCCGGCCAGGAGGTACATCCACAGCCTGTGCACCAGCCACTACCTCGACCTCTTCATCACCTTCATCATCGGCGTCAACGTCATCACCATGTCCATGGAGCACTACAACCAGCCCAAGGTAGGAGCTGCCCCCAGCACAGCTCCCCTGGGGACGTTCCCAGTGATGCTTGAGGGTTTGGGATTTTGTGTTTTCCGTGAAAAAAATCCCAAGGGTTGTTGGCTGTGCTTTGCAGAATTTGTATTTGTGATTCTGCAGTTCTTTAGGGTGTGACTCTAAACTCCACACACAGTGTGAGCTGCTCCTGTCCCATTTTGGGCAGACAAAACAATTCCTCTCCAGGCCTGGCAGTCAAGGACATCTCACTGCCTCAGGGCCCAGAAATGTAAACTAAAGTGAGTTTGGGGGGAGCAAACTTGGGGTAAATGACTTCATTACCCGAAGCTGTAATTGAAACATTAACCCCCAATATGAAAATGGACCAAACTCATTAAAGTGTGAAAACCTGTGTGAAAACCCATGGCCCGTGGTCCATTTTTGGGTGCAGCCTTTGTCTAAATGTACCTGAAGGCCCTTCAATCAATAGAAACATTTTTAATCCCCTAATTTGGTCTGGCCTCTGTTTTTAGGTAGCCCCAAAAAGGCATCCCCAGTTTTCGGGCAGCCTCAGCATTCTGATCCAGCTCTGCCATTTGGGAATCCCTGCCTCAGGCAAATCCTCCATTTCCCTGCTGTGGGTAAAACACTCCCAGCTAATGGAGAGTGAATTAAGCTTTTACCAGGAAAAGACCAATCCAAATATTTCCTCCCCTGATCCCAAACCTGTGACTGAGCCTCACACTGGAAAACAGTCCAGGGTTTTAGAACATTCCATTAACAGATATAAACTCGGAGTTAAGGCATGCAGAGCATTTCTTTTCCTCAATGAATTCCAAATAAACTAATTTAAAAGTACAATCCTCACTTTTTAATGCATTATAAAAGCATTCTTCCCCTCAGAACACCTTTGACGTGAATCATAGGGGCTGACAGATAAATTTATATCAATTTATAAATTTTCCATTTCGTTATCATTTATGAAGCTCTGGCTCAGCATTTACTTTTCCAGCATTCTGTGGTAACCTGCAAATGCCTCCTGGATGCTGAGCCAGAGGGTAACGTGTGTGTGTGTGTTTTATACCAGGGTAATTCCTTTGTTTCCCATGGAAATGTTGTTTATCCAGATTAGGTTTTATTTACTCTTGGTTTATGTTCACTTAACACAGAGGTGTAAATCCAAATGCAAACGGCCACAAACGATGGCAGAAGTCAGGCTCAGGCTTTGGATGAAACAGGAAATTGTGTTTTTTAAGCTGCCATTTTATTTTAGGTACTGGAACAAAAAGAGGAATTGATGCCAACACCTAAGAAACTTCCAGCTCTCATTCCCAAAAATCAGGGCATGGCCGTGCCCCGGTGACCTCGCTGTGTGTGGGGTCAGCAAAGCCAGGCATCACACAGAGGGGACAAAAAGAGCTTTTCTGTGCCCTGGGGTTTCCTCCAGGCTCCTCTCTTGCATTTATTTCCAATTTTGTCTGGTTTGATGCTCACAATTCCCATTTTTTATTGAAAATTCAGAGTCCTGCGCTGCACTAAATTAAACCCCCCTTCCCTCCCTCCTGTCTCCCAATCCCTCCCCACCCCAAGAGCTGCTTCCCCATCCAAATGTCTATTTTAAGGCCCCACAAGATTCCTTTGCTATTGTTGGCCCCCAGCTCCAATGAAATCCATTATAAACACTCATCATCCCCGAGTATAAACACTGTGGATTCCTGACTTCCGAGGGCGGCTCCGTGGACAGCGGCAACGTTGCACCAAATATGGACACGCTTTGCCCAGCTCTGGAGATGCCCCATTTTTCAACAAAGAAAGGTTTCATCCATCTCCAAGGTTTATTTATTTTCCTCAGCTTTTTAAGCAAAGCCTTTGTCCTGAGGGCTGGAATCAAGAAATGATCCATCAAGGCTTTTCTTCTCCCCAGGGCTGGCCACTTCAGACCGAGGAACCTTCAGGAGATGGGGAAGGGGTGAATTTTTTCGTGTCTGGCCCAGACTGAACAATTTGTGCACTGAGCTTGAACCTGACATATTTAGCAGAACTAATCTTAGTGCTTCGGAGGGTTTTGTTTAACTCAGGGGCTAAGCCTTTATTTGAGTTCTGCTGGCTGATTTAGTGAGCTCCACCAGCCTTTATGACTTTATTCCTGAAATTTCTGTGCTCCTCTCACCCTGCTCCCTGCCCATCCCTCCGTGGGGGTCTAGGAAGGGATAACTGGGCTGGCCTAACTGGGATCTCTCTTTCCAGTCCCTGGATGAAGCCCTCAAGTACTGCAACTACGTGTTCACCATCGTCTTTGTGTTCGAGGCACTGCTCAAGTTGGTGGCCTTTGGTTTCCGGAGGTTTTTTAAGGACAGGTGAGAGCATTTTGAACCCCTGTGGATTTGGGATTCAGGGCTGGACTGACCCAGTTTCAGGGCCAGATTCTGGGTTTCTTTGGTGACACACAAAGAGCCCAGGGCTGGCTCTCAGTGGGTGCAAACTTTGTAGTGTAAAAACTAAAAGTCCTAAGAACTGCTGGCTGTGCTTTGCAGGAGGAATTTGGGAAATCTCCCAAAAATCCAGATTTTTTTTTTTTTTGCATCTTTTTCCTCAGTATTTCCCCTTCCACCAGGCCTGATCAGCTCAGCTTAGAGTACAGAAACACTTCCCAGTCAGCTCCCAGTCAATTCCCAGATTTTGTGGCTCACAGGAGGTTTTGTACCACCTAAAAATCACGGGCCCAGATAAGAACGAGGAGATGTGTAGGGAAATAGATTTGTAGAAGATTTTTAAAATTTAATAGAAAGTTTATATAGTATATATTTGTATATAAACTTTGAGATAAGAAATATTGATTTAGAAATAGTATAGAATAAGATAGATATTGTTGAGAGAAAAACAGAAATAAAAGTAAGTTTTAAAGGATGGTTTTATTAAAAAAAGCTACATACTTTAGAGAAATAGAACTATAAAAGATATATTGTATTAAAACTGAAGAGGAGTAATTTTAGATAATTAATGTGACAAAGATGCACTTGGGATTTGCTGGTGCCTGTTATTAACATAAAATTCCCTCCTCTTGGATTATCCATGTGTAATTGGAATGTTGGGTGTCCTTCATGTCTCTGTAGGTGGAACCAGCTGGACTTGGCCATAGTCCTGCTGTCCATCGTGGGGATCACTCTGGAGGAGATCGAGATGAACGCTGCCCTTCCCATCAACCCCACCATCATCCGCATCATGAGGGTGCTCCGCATAGCCAGAGGTGTGTCCTGCTCCAGCCACCCCAGGAAACCCTCTGCAGATTTGTCCTTCCAGCCCTGCTGGTTCATTTCCAGTGGGGAAGACGAAATGGCAGCTCAGAGAGCAGCTGGGGGTTCCAAGGGGTTTTCCAGTGGTTGGGTTCTGATTCCAACCTGGGATCACAGAGCTTTTATCCTGGCCCAGAGCAGGGTGGGAAGTGATGGTAGTTAGGGCTTGGGGAGATGATCTTCACTGGTGAGGTGCCTCCCATTTTTTTGCCTGGGTTTTTGTCTATTTTCAGAGAATTCCAGGATGGTTTGGCTTGGAAGTGACCTCAAAGCCCATCCCATTCCACCCCTGCCATGGCAGGGACACCTTCCACTATCCCACCCTGGCCTTGGACACTTCCAGGGATCCAGGGGCAGCCACAGCTTCCTTGGGAATTCTATTTCAGCTCCTCCCCACCCTCCCAGGGAGGAATTCCTTCCCAATATCCCAGAACCCTCTGGCAGTGGGAATGCATTCCCCTTGGGACTGACAGGGCGATGTTCATCCCTGTGGGATGCAGAGAACTCCCCGTGTGTACCAACAGCAGTAAGAGAGATCTAAACCCTCCCTGCATGGCCTGAACCTCGATTTCCTGCCTGGATTTTCCCTCCAATACCCCCCAGCCCTGCTGAGCAGGATTTGCTCCTCATTTCAGTGCTGAAACTGCTGAAAATGGCCACGGGCATGAGAGCTCTGCTGGACACGGTGGTGCAAGCCCTGCCCCAGGTAAGCCTCCAAAATTCCTCCATGCTCAGGGTGTTCTCCTTGGGGACAGAAGTGCCCTTGGGGCCTGGGGACAGCTCTGTGGTTGGTGGCCTCCACTTGAGGAGGGTCTCAGCTTTCTCCAGGCCGTGGGAGTGGAGTTTTGTGTGGCTCATCCTGGAATGTGTTTGATGGGAGAAGCAAAATGATGGGAAAAGAGTTCCCAGAGCCAATTCCTGTAGGCAGAGCTTGTACAAACCCCAGATTTCACTGGCAAGTTTGGGAAACACCAGCAGGGACAGAGGAGGATGTTGAAGAAAGCACTGGGATTTTCCAGCTCAGGAGTTTTATTTGGGAGGCAGGAAAAAAACACAGTTATTGACAGAGGTGCTGGAGCCTTGGAAAGACAAATTGGGGAGATGCTTCTGAGGGTTAAAAGCTTGATTTGGGGTCACCAAATTCTCCTGAGCTGCAAGAGAAACAACAACACTTCCAGACTTAAGGAATTTGATAGGATCCCTGCAGGTGTTCACTTTCTGTGACCCCCTTTTTATGGATCTGAGAAAAGAAGGAAAGGAACTTTTTGCTGGCTTTCAGTCCTCCATCAGAATTCCAAGTTGTTTGTGTTTGGGTGTGGTTTTTTTTTTAAATTTTATCCTTTTTAAGGTGTGTTCTGCTCATTTGTGGTGTGCTGGTGTGAGCTCTGATTGTTCAGTGTTGGAGTTATCTCAGATTAACCCTGCCCATCCCAATTCCCTGGATCCCAGGAGCAGCCAAGGGCAGACCCCATGTGGGTGGGAGTCTCCTCCAGAGGATGAGTGGCCACAAGAGAACCAGCAGCAAACATGGAATTACCCAAAAACACCCCTGGGGCTCAGTTCCTAAGTGCAAAGCAACCCACAATCTATTCCAGGAGAGCTGGAAAATGGGGGATTTCTTTTCCTTGCAAAGACCCCTTTGCTTTGTTCTTCATCATTGCCATGAAGATGTTTCTAATCTCAGCATTTGCCCTTTAGCATCCAGATTTCCTTAATGATTTGGGTTGAGGCTAAAGCAGGGATTTACCAGCCTGGCCCCTGGGCTGGAATTTCAAGAAACCCTTGGATTTGTGTCTGTTTTTCAATTTACAAAGCACTGTCACCACAGCCCTCCTTGTTCTTCTCTCCCTCCTTGTTTTCTGTCCCCCCCGGCGCCCAAACAATAGGGTGGCTCCAGGCCAAGTTTTCGGTTTCCTTGGGGTGTTCTTGCAGTTTACATTCCCAGCAAGGTCTCTTGTCAAGGAAAAACCCCAGGGATATTCCAAGCAGATCTCGTGCAGATAAAAAAATGCCACTTTGGTCTCCAGTGGAGCTCAGAAAATGAGAAGGGAATTTTAAGAAGAGCTCTCTGACAACCATCACTCTTCATAAAGCTGCAGCTTTCATTTCCAAGGCAGGGCATGAGTTCATACCCTAATTAAATTAGCATCCTAAAACCACAGCTGGAAAATCCTCATAGAATGTGGTTTCTAAGTGACAAAAAAAAAAAAAAAGCTAATTTAATGTTTATTCATTCAGGTTTGGGGGGAAATTCTTTGTCTGGTGTGTGAAGAATGCCCATTTATGGGCTGAGGATGACAAGGAACTGTCAATGCATTTCTGGGGGGTGATTTTCATCAGCTTTGGATTTGGTTTTTATTCAGCAATTTGAGTAACACTTGGAGAACCAATTATCCCCAAATTTGGGGGAATGTAGCATTTTGATCCAGGATTGTCACAGGATTAATCTCCTTTTGGGATTTCAGGCTGAGCTTGAGCTGCTCTTTTCAAAGTGTTCCTGCCCTGCTCCTTGTGTGGTAACCTCTGCCTGCCAGGTCAAAGACCTTCTCCTCCACCTGATCTGTGGAAAAAAATGAGATGGAGAAGAGGGAAAAAAAAAAAAAAAGAGGAGAGGCCACAGAGACAGAAAGAATGGTCAGGGAATGATGTCAGATTCTCTGCCCACCTTCTTCATGTCCTCCCAATCTCTGGTTCTTTTAAGGATTCAGTGTTAGGGACTCAGCATCTCCTGTTGATAGAATACATTCATGTTTATTCCTCCTACTAAAAAAAAAAATCGGGTGAGGTTAGTCAGAATTAGCAAGGTTTGGTTTTTCACTGGATGTAATTTTGCTTTTTTCTTGTAGCACTTCTCCTGTTTGGAGCAGTGATAGATAAAATAATCTCCTGCAGTCTGGTGAACAGGAGAGCAGTGAACTCCTTTAATCTCTCAGTGTGGAGCAGCTTTTCAAGCCCTGCTTCAAGTGTTTTCCTCTTCTTTCTGAGATCCTGCTCGTTAAGGCTCCACAATGAATTACACCACTCATCCATCACTGATCATTTCCTTGCTCCTGCATCTGGTGGCTGCTGGCTTTGGAAGCAAAGGCTGCTCTCTAAGGCTCCTGTTTGATGGTTTTCCTTTTAGTCCTTTAGTCCTTCTCCCATTCCCAGCTTTCCAAAGTCCCTTTCTGTATCAGATTTGGGTTAAAATTCTCCTGGGTGGAAGCAAATCCCCCAGCAGTCACTGCTGAGCTGCCACAGCTCTTCCTGGTGGAGAGGACAGCTGGAATCCAGCCCAATTCCTACCCTCCAACAACAATAAGAGGTGGAACTTCCCTATCAGAAGATCTGGGTTGTTTTCCCTTCTCTGGTCTCACTTCTCCTTCTCCTTCTCCTCTTTATTGAAATCCAGATAATACCTTTTACAGACAACCTGGTAATAACTCCCACATTACCCTAAATTCATTGAATTTCCATCAATGCCTTAAGATTCCAGGCTGATTTTTCAGGCATCAAAATCCTCAGGCTCCTTAGAGCAAAAATCCAACACCCTCTTCTGTTACCTCAACCTCAAAAGTTTGTTTATCCCTTTTATTTTAATTCCCTGTAATTATTTGCTCATTTGCCTCCCCAGCAGTGTGTGTGGTGTGTTTGTGCTTGTGCCTGCTCCTTTCTAATGGCTCCCAAACCATCGGTGGTCCAGCAGACACGAGTAGCAAAAGCTATTCCAGAGGCAGATGAAATAACCCAGCCCAGCCATCCACATCCCTGTTTTATCTTTATTATTCCCTGGAGGATTGTAATAATGTTAGGGAAATTGCAGAGCCAGTTTAGGCTTTATAGCAATTACAGCCTGCATTGGGTGATTGGACTATTCCCATTTCTTTAATATAAAAAAATCCCCTCTTTCATCAGCAAGAGCTGTGTTAATTTTATAATGACAGATATCACACTGATAAACTTTCTGATTAAATTAAGCACAGTACAAATAACCAAAAAAACTGTGGGGGTGCCACCTCAGAGAAGAAAACTCTCCCAAACTCAGATGCACCTCAGAGATCAGGAATCCCTGGGCCTGACTGCCTGGATCACCTCCTAGCTCCTTGTTTTTTAGGGATAAAATCCTGCTGGTGGTGCAGAGAACTCACTTGTCTCAGTTGGAATCTGCTAGCAGAGAGATTAAAGTGGCAGCAGAGACAAATGTGAGCAGGTGGGAGCAGGTCAGGTCGCTCTGCCCTTCGTGTTCTCTGCCTGAATCACCAAAAATCTGCTCCAGGAGATGTTTTTGAGGCTTGGATTCCGTGCTGGGATGGGATCCAGCACGGAGAGCTGTGATGCTGGTGGTGTGAAGAGCTTTTGTGCTGTTTTCATGTCACTTGTCACCCCCTTCAGCCACCCTGGGGAGCTTGGAACACCTCCAGCAGCACCTGGAGCTGCCAGTGCTGCTGTTTGGGATAAAGGTTTTCCTGTGGGACATGGAAAGCTAAAATCCAGGAAGTTTTTTGTTGAGAAGGGCCTGTAAAGGAAAAGGCTCAGGGAGTTCTCCTCTCCCTGGAGCACTGCAAGCCCTCCATGCCAGTGAAACCTTTGGAAACCAGCTCCTCTCCTGGCTTGCTGCTGCCTCAGAGTCCCAGGAAAGGAAAAGCCCCAAACCCAAACCAGAGCCCAGGTCCCACAAATGCCCTGGGGTGGCCAAATTCCAGATGAGTGGAGGGTGATGGAGAAGCTGCTGCTTCCACCAAGGGCATTTCTGCTCACAAAGAACTCCCTGGGCCCCAAAAAGCAGAACTCTGAGTGGGACCAGGGGAAATCTGCTGGTCCCAGGGGAAATCTGATTTGCCTCTGGCCACCCATCCCTGCTGTGCTTGTGTTGAAAATGTGATGGAGTGATTTCATTCATGACCTCGACTTGCCTGACCCTTGTTCTGCTTTCTCCTTGTGTAGGTAGGGAACCTTGGCCTACTTTTTATGCTCCTGTTTTTTATCTATGCTGCCCTGGGAGTGGAATTGTTTGGCAAGCTGGGTGAGTAATGGGCCTGGGGCCGCTCGCTTCATCCGGTTGGTGTTTATTTGGTATCTGGCTGCTTCCTTTTCTCCCTCTCTCTGTCATTCTTGGGCCTTCCTTAGCTTCACACTCATGTTCTGAAGATGGACGTTTTCTCTTGATCTCAGGGTCACAGCTGACACACAAGGATGTAACACAGAACCTTTCTCACACACACACATCCAGGGCTTTGGCCAACGCCACCCTTGGCTGGAGAGGAACTCTTTGCTTTTTAAATATCATTGCCCAGCATGGATGTGTTCAAGTTTGCTACTGGAGACAGAACACGAGTCTGCAGAGCTGCATGGGGGTCAGATTCCTGCTGGAGAGATGCCACCATAAACATGTCCCTGCTCAGAGCTTCCCCCACAGCCCATCAGCTCTCTGCACTTGGCTGCCTCTGCTCCTCCAGCTCCCAGGGCTCCTCTGTCCCGTGTTCTCAGCATCACCTTCCCCTCTCTCCATCAATCAGGAGGCACCCAGTGCTTCCTGCTTGTCCAGCATCAATTAATCCTCCAGTCTGAGGATCCTGCAGCTGCTCAGGAAGGTGCCCATCACTAAAACCAGAGCAAACCCCGGCCTAGCCCAGCCTGGAAAATGCTGTTGGAGGGAGCTGTGTCTGCATCCTCGACATTTCCATCCCAATTAGAGCTCCAGGAGCACCAGAAGGGCCCTTCCTGAGCAGAGTTTATGGCTGTCATTAATCCCCTTTATGAGCCCAGCCCTCTGCTCAGATTACAAGTGCCTGAGAGCAGAATAATTCTTTCAACCAAAACCAAATTATTTTTCAGTCTCTCACAGATTCCAGGGAAAGAATTAGTTCTGCACCCACCCTAAGTGAAACTGGGTGGGTTTATATTCCATCCCTGGAGTTATGGGTGCATTTCCTCAGTCACAGGGGTGAAAAATGGCTCTTGTGGTGTTTCCACACACACCTGGGCAATGCCAGCCCAGGGAACCCCACTGCGGCAGGACTCTGCTTCCCAGCCCAATTTAATGGGAATATTCCCTCCTTTTTCCTGATCAGTCCATGCCAGCCACAAGAACCATCAGCCCTTTCTCCCCCAGGACTGGTCGGTCATTTTTGGGTTTTTCTTGGATTTTTTTTCTTTTCTTTTTCCTTCCAATTTACCTTGGAATAATTACCTAAGACTGAAATGCCCAACCAAGAGCCATTGCTGCCTGTCCTAATGGATATTTAACGAGGCTGTGTTTTATGGGAAGATGGATATTTCATATGTTCAATTTGCATTCATTAGGCTATTAATTCTCAGGGGGAAAATGTCAAATTGCTCCACTTTATCTCAGTGAAAATATCCCTCGTGGTGGATGTTAAAAATCATCAAGGCAAGGGCACAATCAACAGGACAACAGACAAAGGAGGCTGTAGAGCAGGAATAAAGAAAATCACAGAAGGGAGAAGATCATGGAATGGTTTGGGTTAAAAAGGACTTTAAAGCCCACCCAGTGCCACCCCTTGCCATGGGCAGGGACACCTTCCACTAGCCCAGCTTGCTCCAAACCCTGTCCAACATGGCCTTGAATGGTTCCAGGGATGAGAATTCCACCAGCACCATTTCCACCCCTGCTGGTGTCCTGTCCCACGGTTCTCCAGCTGAAAACACCTTTTCCCCTGTCCCCCCTGCTCCTCCTGAGCGGGATGTCACCACCCCTGGTGCCATAAATCCATGGGACGTAGCTCAGGGTGCCACCCCCAGCTTTGGGGGCTGCTGTGGATAATCCAACATGGCTTGGCTGATGTGCTGCTCCTTCCCTGCCCCACAGATTGCAGCGAGGAGAATCCCTGTGAAGGCCTGAGCCGCCACGCCACCTTCACCAACTTCGGCATGGCCTTCCTCACCCTCTTCAGGGTGTCCACAGGGGACAACTGGAACGGGATCATGAAGGTGTGTGCAGTCTCTGGGTGCTTCCTCCTCTCTGGAAGGCTGTAGGTATTGTTTTCAAATGGATTTAGGCAACTCTTGGGTGCAAACAAAAATGTTTCCTCTTAAAACGTCAAAATGGGACTTCCTAATAGGAAAGGCAGGTGTGTTTTCAAGATTTGTCCTAAGTCTCACCCAGCCTGAAGCTTTGTTCCTGGGTATGATATTGAAGGAAAATTACAGCAGGTTTTTGACTGGGAGGAGTAACCACGAGCTCTGTGTGCTGTGCCTTTGGGATGTGTCATAGAATCACAGGATCGTGGAATGGTTTGGACTGGAAGGGACCTTAAAGCTGATCCAGTTCCACCCCCTGCCATGGGCAGGCACACCTTCCACTACCCCAGGTTGCTCCATGCTCTGATCTGGGACACTCCAGGAGATGAGAAATCCCAAACTTCTGGGCAACCCATTCCCCTCTTCGTAGGCGCCGCACTTCACGATCCCTGTATTTCCTCTTATCTGTTTCAGTGTACCCACTTTGTGTCCTTGTGGTGTTTCTGCACCTGGAGAACGAGCAGAGCCTCACTAATGCCTGCCCTAATGTCACCAATGTCCCCCCTGCTGCAGGACACGCTGCGGGAGTGCACGCGGGAGGACAAGCACTGCCTCAGCTACCTGCCCGTCATCTCCCCCGTCTACTTCGTCACCTTCGTCCTCATCGCCCAGTTCGTGCTGGTCAACGTGGTGGTGGCAGTGCTGATGAAGCACCTGGAGGAGAGCAACAAGGAGGCCAAGGAGGACGCCGAGATGGACGCTGAGATCGAGCTGGAGATGTCCAGAGGAAGCGGCGGGAGCAGGAGCGGGGCCGTGGCCGCGGAGAGCCGGGCGCTGCGCGGGAACCTGGAGCTCACCAAGGGGAAGCAGCAAGCCCTGGTGAGAGCTGGGCTGGGGAGGGGATGGGTGCCAGCAGCCTGAGCAGCAGATCCCACCCAGGCAGATGGCACAGGGGGAGGCAAGGAGCTGTCCCAGCCCCTGTTGGAAATGCAGGAGAACCCAGCGGGGAGAAATGCTGGTGTCTGACTCCAGTTCAGAAGGGTGAATGATTTCTTTATTATAACTATAACATAACACATTAATAACTATTTAAAGGAGATACTAAAACTACAAACCTACTTTTTCTAACTACCATAACTCCTCACATGACCCTCTCTGAGAGCCCAGCCCCAGGTGGGTTGGATTGGCCATCAGGCTCAAACAATCCTCACCAGAATCCAACCAAGCCATCACCCCAGGGAAACAATTCTCCAAACACATTCCACATGGGAAAAACAAGGAGCAGAAATAGGAATTGTTTTCTCTTTCTTCTCTCTGTGCTCCTCTATGAAAAAATCCTGAGAGAGAGAAGGATGTGTCTGGCACACAGCCCCTACAGCAGGGATGTCACCACCACCCCGCATCCCGAGGCAGCTCCCAGGGCTCCTGGAGCTGGAAGGTGCTGGAAAGGTTATCCTGGACACTATTCCAGAGGAGGATTCAAAGTCCATCTCTCCACTTCATTCTCAAGTTGTGGATTTTAAGTTCAGAGACATAAAAGCCACAGGTCCCTGTCCTGCTGTCCCAGCCAGTCCTTGTCATTTTTCAGGGCATCAATCCCAAAAATCCTGGGAATTCTGGCACTGGGAGCCCCGGCACCTCCAGCATGGGATGGGATAAATTCCCTTCACATGGGCACTGCTCAGGTTCTGTTTAATCCACTTTGGAATTTCCAGAGGATCCTCCAGCAACTCAGCTCTGCTGTAAACCTGCAGCTCCCCATGGGTCTGCTTAGGACATGGAGAATTTGGGAATTATCAGAGCCCCTCACCAAGGAGCTGCAGGTTCCTGCATTGATTTTTGGAGGTTCCTGGGTTGATTTTTGAAGGTTCCTGCGTTGATTTTTGGAGGTTCCTGGGTTGATTTTTGAAGGTTCCTGCGTTGCTTTTTGGAGGTTCCTGGGTAGATTGTTCAGACCCTGCCTGCTCTCTGATCCCTATCAGTCCTCCAGGAAAACAATCAGAAGTGCAGGGGGAAGGAGGGAGTGAGATAATTGTCTCAGCCCATGTCAGCAGCCTGTGATTAAGAGTGAACATGGAACTGCTTTGTCAACACAATCACAAACAAATCTACCGCGAAATCAGTGGGGGCTCGGAGATTAAATTACATTAAATTAGATTTTTGTGAAATCTATCAGACTCCATTAGGGCGAGGAGAAAGATTTGGTTACACAGCGATGGGGAATTGGCCGTTTGAATGTTGCTGCTCACAAACATTCCTGCAGGGAAATGCACTGCTTGCTTTTCTAATCGAGGGAAGGGAGGGCACAGGCTCCCTTCACACAGGCTGGGAGTGCAAACAGTCCATTCTCCTTGAGCTTTCCACATCTTCCAATACTTCCCAAGCACATCAGGAGGCAGGCAGAGCCTCCTTTGAACCCTGGAGGTGATGAGGGGGAGAAGTGTCCCCTTCATCCTTCCCACCAAAGCCCAGGCCACCAGGCTGAGGTGGCTGATGTCCCACCCATCGTGGGGTTGTGCTTTGGGGTTGTGTTTGAGCTGTCCCAAACCTGTCCCTTCACAGCCACCACCTGGAATGATATTCAGGAAAGGGAAAGGAAAAAAAAAAACAGTCCAGAGAAAGAATTGGACTGCTTAGCTAAACTAACTAAAAAGCAAAGGCAAAAGCAGAACCAAGCAAAGCAAAGCCAGCCAGCTCTAGCCTCTTCTAGAGAACAGAGCATGGGGTGAGGTGAGCTGGCTGATAACACGGCAAAACAAACTTCACTTTCAGAGTCAGTTCTGAAAGCACAGAACACAATATCAAACATGAACAGAGCACAGGACTGGGGATAGCAGCACCATAAGGTCACCCCATGACAGCCCATCTCCCTCTCCCGCTGCTCCTCAGGGCGGTGCAGCCTCGCTGAGGGCCCAGGACTCCCAGAACCTGCTGACAGTGCGGAAGATCTCCGTGTCCCGCATGCATTCCCTGCCCAACGACAGCTACATGTTCCGGCCCGTCACGCCGGCCACGGCCCCGCTGCCCCTGCACGAGGTGGAGATGGAAACCTACCCCTGCAAAGCCCAAAGAGGTACCACCCTCACAGCTTCCCTGCTCTGAGGCAAAGGTTTGGGTTGCTCTCCATAAGAATGATGTGGAAGGGCTGCAGCGTGTCCAGGGAAGGGGATGCAGCACCAGGAACAGCTTGGAGGGATCAGCTTGGAGAAATTTAGGGGGAAACTTCTCACTTTGCACAAATCCTTGACAGGATGGGGCAGGGCTCTGCTCCCAGGGAACGGGGCTAGGATGAGAGGAAACAGCCTCGAGTTCTGCCAGGGGAGGTTTGGATTTGATATCAGGGGAAATTTCTTCAATGGAAGGGTGTTCAAGCATCAGAACAGGCTCCCAGGGCAGTGGTGGGGTCATCATCCCTGGCAGCGTTCAAAACAATCTATGGATGTGGCACCTGGGACTTGATTTAGCACTGGCCTTGGCAGTGCTGGGTTCATGCCTGGAATCCGTGGTCTTTTCCAATCTTCACATCTCTGTGGTTACAAGCACGGGGCAGGAGCTGCACTGGGGGTGGGGAGCAGCCAAGCCAAGCAGGGCTCGCTCCCGTTTGCCTCCATCAGCATCACAGGGCTTTCCCACACCCTGCATCATTCCACGTTTCCATCACTCCCCCAGGAGCAAGCCCAGGTGTTCGGGGAGAAGCAAAACTCCCGAGCACAGGTTTTTAACTGAGGGAAAGGGAGCTGTGCATTCCCTCTGACTCCTCCTCAATAGCATCCCCAGGAATAAAAGCCAGAGCTGGGATTGCTTCCAGCACAATTCCTCGTGTTTCAGGCAGGCTGCAGCCTCGGGGCAGTGCCTTACGTGGAGTTCAGAGCTGCAGGAGTTTCTCTGGGAGCAGAAAGATCAGAAACCACTCTCTGCTTCTTCCCAAGCCCAGCCCTGTAATGAATGTCATGGAATCACAGAGCCTTTAAGGGGGCATTCATCCTCTGCATCCCAGCACATTTCCCTGAAAATGCCTTTCTGTCTCTTCTGTTGAGCTGCTTTGAAGGGGAAATTGTTGGAATTTTGGATGCTGAGAATTTTAGATTTTTTTTTTATGTTGCTAGATTTTGATTTTTAAGCGAGTATTGCATTTAATTTGAAGTTTTAGATAAAGTTTTTTAAATTTAATTCTAGAATTGAGATTATGAGTGTGTAGTTTGATTAGAAGTGTATAATATGGAGTGGAAAATTTAGAGTTTAAGGCTTTAAAATATAGTGATATATGTAAAGTAAAATAGAGATTTTAGAGTATAGGTTTTTAAATTTTTTTTATGGGTTTGAGTAGTATTCTGTAATTGGACAGAAAAGTTTGTACTGTGGGATATGAGGGATTAGTTATTAGGTTAAAAGTAAAAATACAACAGGAAATGGATCTGAAACACAATCTCTGCCTCCCTAAAAGCACATGTGCTCCTGGAGGGGCTCCCAAGATCTTTTCCCAGCCTGGTTCCCTTTGATCCAGCATGGTTTGAAATGCCAGAGCTGCCCAGTGGGTTTGCACACCCTGATTTGCTCTGATTTCCTTGGGAGAAGGAACTCTGTTTGTTCAGACTCTCTGGGAGCCAGGTCATGTTCTCTGCTCGGTGTTTATTATTATTTCACCTGCAAATTCCTCGTGAAGGAAAGAAAACAGAGGTTGAGTTTCACAGGCAGCCTCCTGGAGCGGCTTTTCATCCCTGGAGTGGCTGCAAAGCAGGATTTATATCCACATAAAACTGCTGGCACGTTGGCAGAGGTGGGTAGAACCCACCAAGGATTCTCTGATGTTTCCTAAATTCCTAAATTTCTCTCCAGGAGCACTGGAGGGATGGATATGATGGATATGACTTTACCTGGTGGTAAAACCTGCAGCACCCCGAGCTGCGCTGCTCCTGAGCTGCCCAAACTCTGCTTCAAATTACAGATCCATAAATTATATCCAAATAAAACTGAGCCCATGGAGACTTCCATGAGTGTTTCCATGGGCTTCAGGATGTCTGATCTTCTCCCAGTACTCCACTGACCACACAGTGAAAATCTTGTGGGATAAGCAGATCTTGGGATATTTTGGTTTTAGATGCAGTTTGCTGATTTCCTAGAAAAAACAGAGAAAAAATATCCAACCTCAGAGATCTTCAGTGCTCCTGGGCATCCAATTTGGAGGGGGTTTGGGTTTCCTATATGAGATCTCGATGGAAAGTTTCCAACAGGAGGAAATTCCAGCTGAGGACAGGGAGTGGAGCATTGGGTCTGGGTTTTATGACAGAGTTTTTCTGCATCATAAAAAGCATTTTATAAAGCCTGGAATAGCACATGAACAGCACAGGCTCAGCTTGAAACTCTGGTTCTAGGAGAGCCCAAAAAAAATCCCAGATAGAAGCGGGGTGGGGGTGGGAATTCCTTCTGTGGTGTTCTGGCGAAAAGCTCCAAAAGAAAAATTATTAAACACTCACTTTTCTTTGTCCCCACCAACAAATCTGTCTGTGAAATGCAACTGTGATGTGTCTGGATGGCTTTTGTCAGGGGCTCAAGTTCCCTGACCCCTGGGTGAGATCTCTTGGAGTGATGGATGATGGTGTTTGTAACACGGAGCTGGGCAGCACTGGGGGAACAGATGCTGGGTTTCAAACTAATGAGGACAATAAATCCTGCAGCCCAGAACCAGAGGAGATCTTTCAAACAACTCCCAAGTGCAGTAAAGCAGCACCACGGATGGGCTGGGAAGGAGGGATGGCCTTCAGACCCAGGCTTGGGGAAGAGTTCCAATTCCAATTCCACAGCTCAGGGCTGTCAGAGCACTTGGAGCAGCTCCTGGTGGGACCATGCTGAGCTGTGCCTCGGGGACAGCCCCTGCTGGTGGCTGGGCTGTGCTGGGTGGGAGAACTGCCCCGGGCCTGCAGAAGTTGTAGAATATCCTCAGTTAGAAGGGATCCACAAGGATGAGAGTCCCAACATCTGTGAGCTCCCTGCCATCCCTGCTGAGGTTCAAAGCAGCGGACAGGACAAGAGACAAGGTTTTAATCCAAGGTTTACGCTGAGGTTTGGCATTTCAGCCAAGCTCAACAGGTTTTTCCTTCTCCCTCGTGCGTTCACTCCCCTCTTGAAGCTTCTGCCTCAAACCTTGAGAGCCCTGAGGCCGAGGCGTGACTGCTGCCTCTGTCCTGCCCTAGGATCCATCACCTCCATCCGCTCCCAGCCCGTGGGAGGCAGCTCCTCGCTGAGGGTGCCCACGGAGGCGCGCGGCCCCGGCCACGAAGGGCGGCACCGCTGGAAGGGCCTGGCCCCCCACGGCACCCCCCGGTCTCCTGCTCTCAGCAAGCTGCTCTGCAGACAGGTGAGGGGCCTCGAGCAGCCACAGGTAACTCCTGTGTTGTTACCTGGTTCCTGCCCTTCTCTCCCAGTCCTCTCTTGTGTTTGCTTTGCTTGGAGATAAGAGTGGAATTCCTGTTTCAGAGAGAAACGTGCCATAAATTTTAATATATTCCTGTCTTAGCAAATGACACGTGGATAGGCCCTTTTTCCCTACTTCCATCTTCATGGCTGTGCTATTCCAGGAAATAAAACCTTCACCATGGTGAGAAGGTGCCCAAATCCACTTTACCCGTGCTGGGAGAGCCCTCCACCGCGATGGGTTCTGCTGGCCCAGGATTTGGGGCTGGAGCAAGACCAGGGCCCAGCAGATGCCAGCCCTGAACACGAAGGCTCCTGCCAGGTGAATTTTATCCTCTTGCACAGGAGGGTCTGACAGGACTGGCACGATGGGGCAGGGATGAGGAGGGCTGTGTTAGACCCACCAACCATGCTGAAAGGTGCCCGTGGCAGGCTGTGGAAGGAGATGAGCTTTAAAACCCCTTCCAACACAATGTGGTTCTATAATTCTGTGTCCATCACTGGAGATGCTGCCGCCCAGCACATCCCCAGGCCCTCACCCCACTTCTCTCCCCTCCCCTTGCAGGAGGCCGTTCAGACGGACTCGGTGGACGGACAGACTCCAGAGCGCAAAGACAGCCTGCAAGCAGAACCTGGAGAGCCCCAGCCACCAGCAAAGCAGCCCCAGAGCACCCTCACCCCCAGCCCTCTCCATTCCCCGCTCCCGGCCACCCCTCCGCGCTCCCCCCCGTCCTCCCCACACCGGCCCCTGGGCCCCCAGGCACGGAAGCACACGTGTGGCCAGCAGGGCGTTCCCAGCCGGCCACCCAGCCCCACCGGCCCCGAGGGCTGCCAGGCTGAGCCCTCAGACCTGGCCGACGAGGAGGTTCGGCACATCAACAGCTCGGCCAAAGACTGGGCAGAGGAGCACTCGGACCCCGGCAGCCGCTCCGCCTCGCCCTTCACCTCCCCGGCCCCGTCCCCCGCGCCCCTCAAGAACTGCAGCACAAGCAGCCTCTCCCGCAAGGAGAAGGACTTGAAGAAGTTCTACAGCACCGACAGCAAGGGCTTCCTCAGCAAGCCCAGCTGGGCCGACGAGCAGCGGCGGCACTCCATCGAGATCTGCCCCTCCGGCGGTGCCCCGGACTGCGGCTTCCAGGAGCCCGCCGAGGACAAGCAGCGGCGCCCCGGCCACGGCCAGCCGGAGGCCGACTACATCCATGGGGCCCGGAGGAAGAAGAAGATGAGCCCGCCCTGCATTTCTATAGATCCTCCCATGGAGGATGACGGAGCAGCGGCCCCACGCAGCAAAGCCTCCGAGAACACCCTGCTGCGGAGGAGAACCCCGTCCTGCGAGTTCCCGGCCTACCGAGAATCCCTGGAGCTCCCGGAGAGCCGAGGGGAGCACCTCAGCATCCCCAACTTCTCCTTCGAGCAGCTGGACGGCGGCTCCTTGAGCAGCCTCTCGGAGCTGCTGGACAGCGGGCAGTCCACGCCGGCCTCCGTGGACTCGCGGCCGGACGCTGAGCCGAAAAAGCAGGAGCACTTCAAAACTGAGAGGGGCAAAGAGCTGCTGGGCACTGCCAAGAGCCCCCTGCGCAAGCAGGACTTGGGCCCCGTGACTGCTGCCACAGAAGAAGGCACGGATGACCCAGTATAGCTGCTGGGATGGGGGACAGGGGGGGTCTCAAGGGCTTGTCACCAACGTGGGGGTGGCTCGTCACCAGGGCTCAGGGGTGGCCGTCACCGGGGCCGTCCCCTACCTGCGGTCACTCGTATGGAAGCGCTGTGGAAGTTTGCAAAAAAACCACACATACACACACACACGTGAAAAAATGGGAAAGAAACCAAACGAGCGGCTGGATGAAACTGGGGATGGGGTTTTGGGGGGATTTGGCGAGAGGTTTTGGGGTTTCTTTTCTAAGGGGAAGGTGGAGTTGATGCAGGGGTGGCTTCGTTCCTCCCAGCCCGCTCCGTGGCCTCGATCACATTGATTCAGGTCTGGTTGGGATATGGGGGGATTCTCTTGGGGCTTTATTGTTTTGTTGAGTTTGTTTTTTGGTTTTTTTGTTGTTTTTTTTTTTAATTTTAAAGATGCTCAACTTTTCCTGAGGCACCTTTTTGAGCTGTCACGTTAAGCTGGAGTGCCTGGGAGCTGGACATTGTCTGTATATCAGCAGTTCTATAAATAAAAATTCTGTATTTGTGAGCTACAAAACACGGAAACAAACAAACAAACAAACAAAAAACCTGGGAAAAAAAAAACAGACCCACAAAAACTCTCTCTTCATAATGCACATATTTTTATAGAGAAACAGAGATGCTGTTTTTTGCATTATGTGGGTGGTGTTTCCTTGGGTTTTCTGTGGAATTAATTATTCCAGCCATTGATTTTCCAAATGTTTCTCCTCTTTCCTCACTTCCCTTCCCCCCACCATCACCCCACCAGCTTCTTCTCACAGCTGATGCTTCTGACATCTCGCTCATTTTCTTTTGTACTTTAGAGGTTGTCCTAATTACAGACAAAAAACCAAATCACTACTGAATTGTAGCCAGTGCAATAATAAGTTATTCATTCTTCTTGTCTGTCCAACTGTCCTGTTGCTTTTATTCCCCCTTTTTTTTAAACTGAAATTCAGGTTAAACGTCGCAATAATCTGAACTAACATGCACAAAGACGGTTTCTTGTGTTACAAAGAGAAAAAAACTAATGAAAAAAAGGAAAAATAACTACATTTACAGAGAGATTAAAAAAACTGAACAAATAAATAGTAAATTATTTAAGAAATGTATTTTGTTTACTGCAGTTCTAAGTAAATTATTGATACAGTGTGTAAAGGTGTAAAGAGCTGTCGTAGGTGATGTTCTGTGTGAGCATTTAAGGTGATGATTTGTCCTCCTCGTGGCAGAACAACTCTGACCCTCAGGGCAGTTTGCACTCCCTGTCCCTCCCTCCCCATCCCTGGACACCTTCCCTTCCCAAGGCCCTTCCAGAATCCTCTAGAGGAATCCAGGTCACCTTTTAACACCATTTTGGGGGGTTTGTTTTTCTTTCTTTTTTTTTTTTTTTTTTTTTGCAGCTTTTGGGGTTGATTTTCCTGTTTTACCCTCCTTCCCCACCCCTCCTGCAGCCTCTGTGTCCATGGCCACGAGAAATAGGAGCAGGAAGGAGCCCGTGGCCACCCGGGGGGCAACAAACCCATCCAGTCGTTTCCGTTCGGTTCCTTCCGTGCCGCCTCATATTTATGCCTTCACATTTATCTTCTGTTATCGATGCATCCATTACTCCAAAGGAAATGTATCTTGTTTCACATCTATTAAACTGTATAAACTGGAAGCGTGGCCTCCCTTTGTGCCGCAGCGGGGGGAGCCCAGCTGTCCCTCCCGCTCCCAGAGCTCGGCATTCCCTGAAAACGCCTTCCTCGACCTCTCCAAGCTGCAGCCCCCCGGGTGTGAAGCATCCCTGCTGGAGCTGGAGGCTTCTCCCACCTCCCCCTGAGCTCAGAGAAGCCCTCGCCTCACCTCCATGTGTTGATCCGGCTGCTTCCGAGGAGCACCTGCGCCGCTGTAATTAAGAGTCATTTAGAATTATTGTAAATAATGATTCTGTCTCGGTGGGATAGTGAGGAATTCCAGGAAAGAGCCACGAAATCCATGATTAACAGCGCTTTGGGGAGGATGGCAAACTGCTTTTGCTGCAGGTTAAGGAGGGGAGGTGAATCCCTCTGCTCCAGGCTGAGTCCTGCCTGGAGGGGTGGGGGATGCTCCGGGGTGTCCCTCGGCATCAGGGCACACTCAGGGTGTCATTGACTGCTGGGATTATTCAGCTTTGCTGGAAAAGGCCTGAATTCCCTTCTGGCCCTGTGCCTGAATTCCCTTCAGGGGGAAAAGCCTCTCGCCTCGGGGTTGGTGGCTGATGGTGGTGAGGGAGAGAGGCGTGTGGAACAACGTGGAAGGGCTTGAGGCCATGGCAGTGTTGGGAATGAGTTGGGGTATTTGCTCCTAGTTCTGGCTCTGCTCCGCCTGCCACCCCTCCCAAAGCCCTTCCCAAAGCCCTCAAAGCTCATCAGGACCCAAAACAACCCCACGAGCCTGCAGGAACATCCTGGCAGCGCGGGGAGAGTCAAGCTCAGACTGAATTTCCCAAGAGCAGAGAGTGACTGCAGATTGCTCCCTGATGCCTCTTTTGGGGACACTCACCTGGACTTTGCAGGTGCAAAACCCCCCGAGCTGCATCCCCAAACCTGGCCATGGCCAGAGAAACTATTTAACATCAGCAGTGTTAATTTTGTTGATTAAATCTCTGCAGCATTAAGCAATTTCCCCCTGGACTGACTGCAAGCCTCGCTTAAGATCGGAAGTGAAAAGCACGGGGTAAATGCAAGTCATGATTATTTAATTGGATCGATTTCTATTTTGCATTTTTAATGGCCATTCAGTCCTGTCCATTAATCAGCCAGACTCTGCCCCAGCACTCTCCGTTCCAGCAAACCCACAGCCCGCAGGGATGGGCGCTGTGTCCATCTGGGCTGGCCCAGAGCCACCTCAGCACCCTTGGAGGAGCAGGAATCAAACAGGGATTAAAAAGCACCATGCTGAGGAAGGAAACCATCACAGGGGCTCTGCTTCAAGGGTAAATCTCAGATGGCATCGATCTGAAATTCTCTTTGTCATGCTGGGGAGGGAAAAAAAGGCTTTAAAAAATACCAACCACCAAATCTGACGCCATCCTGGGTGCAATTAGCCCCAACCTTAATCTGTCAGATCTGTGAGATCATACAGGTTGCATGAATGCTAATAAGCATTTGATATTTGTACAAGCTTTCTGGGGATGAATAATTCAATTGACTTCATCCATTAAATTTCCCCTATTAAGTTTTCAAACCATGGCTGGGTTTTAATGGCTGGGGCCACCTCATCCTCCAGACGAGGGGGCTTAATTAGGAATTTTAGCACACCCTGACAGAGCCACAGGAGCTGAAATCTCTGTGCCTCTTTGGGTTTTGAGCAGCTCGTGTCTCTCTGCTGGAGCCCTGCTGAGCCCCTGGAACAGCTCCAGCTCACACCAGGTGAGTGCTCCATCCTCTTCCAGCATTGTGGTGCTGCCACAGAATGTTTTAGCCCTTCCCAAGGGGTCAGCCCCTCTCTGGAGGTTGGGAAGGTGCTGAGGGGCTGCTTGGGATGAGGGATGTGCAGTGGCACTGAAGCACCCCCTGGATTTTCCCTTCCAACTCAGGATATTCTATAATTCCACGATTCCCTGGCGCTCACTGATGCAGGGACGTCACCAGGAGTCCCACACCCAGCCTGGGCTGCTCCTCATGCCAGCACCCTTCACCCCTGTCCCTCACTTGTAGCACAGCGTTGGGTTGGTTTTTTTCCAGCTGTGGGTGTTGGGCTATCCAGTGAAAAATAAATCTGTCCACAAAGAAAGGCAGAAAACGCCAACAGCCCTCATTAAGTCACACCACAGGGAAGATCCAGATGAACGATTTGAATATTTGATTGAAGTCCCCTGGAGCAGCAGCTTCTGATTCTGCTTTGTCCCACGTGGAGGCACAAGCTGCCGAGGGCCCGTGGCCACGTCTGCAGGGTCTGTTGGATGCATGGAAAACAGCATTCCCACCTGAGTTATTCCCAAAAAATGCAGTCACCCCTGGACACAAGCAGGAGGGGTCCATGCCTGGCAGGAGAAGGAGATTGTTTATCCTCCCCTCTTCTCCCTGCTTTTATTCCTTACATCCTTATCAAATCCAGCTGTCCCTCTGGGCATCCTCTCCCTCGGTCTTCCTCACCCTCTCCCCTCCCTGCCTCTCCGTCAATTTATTCTGACTGGCTCATTAATTCATTTTGCTCGTTAACCAAAAGAAATCTCACCAATGATAACGAGTTCCAATACAAATTAATTCTTCAGGGAAGACCAGGCACTTCACAGCTCCTTGGCAGCCACAGGTCCATGCCCAGCAGGGCCCCTGGCATGGGGCTGGTGGCCACATGGACACAAGGATCATCCCTGGAAGTGTCCAAGGACAGGCTGGACAGCAAGCTGGGATAGTGGAAGGTGTCCCTGCCCGTGGAAGGGGGTGGAATTGGATGAGCTTTAAGGCCCTTTCCAAGATAAACCATCCTGGGATTCAGCCATGGAACACAAAACCCACCTGGCTTCACCCAGGTGCCTTCCCACCACCAGGTAAATGTAATTCCCACCAGCAAGTAAATGTAATTCACCAGGTAAATGTAATTCCCACCAGGTAAATGTATTCAGCAGGAATTACAGCAGGAGTATCCCCCTGTGTGTGCTGCTGTGAGGTCCCACTCGCTCCCTGTTTGATTTGAGCAGCAGGAGCAAAAGGCAGGGAAGACAAAGGGCAGGGAAGCTCCCTGCAGCCTCCTGGCAGGCAGGGATGAGTCAACGCTGTGCAAACAACTCTAAAAATACAAACGCTTTATTGCAGATTAATGACACCATCAAATGTATTTCACTGGCTATTTACCAGGTGTTGATCATAAATATTAGGGATTCGAAATAAACTTTTGTGCTGCGCCCCTGTGGTGTTGTTTGTGTCTCTCCCACCTTCCCTGGATCAGCCCTGGGGCTTGGGCAGGTAAAGGAGACAAAGGAGCTGCTCCTGCTCCCTCCCTGCAGCACGGGGTGCCTTTCCACTCTGTTTTCCAGGGATCTTCTGCTCCTGCTGCCCTTGCAGTGGATGAGCCCAGAGCTGGGGTGACACCTCCCACGGGTATCTCCCGCTGGCACTGCAGCTCTGCCCAGCAGGAGGGGAGCCCCTGCCCGCCCTCCCCAGGGCTCATCCAGAGGCAATTCCAGGGGAAACCCAAGGAAAGGGCTCGGCACAACTCTCCAGCCTCCCTGGGAGCTTCTGGACCCAGAGCCAGGCGGCCTGGGCAGCTCAGAGTGCCTGGGGTGGGTTCAGAAACTCCCAGCGACAGAGCTGCCAGAAGTTTGGATTTTTCCAGCCCTTGGCTCTTGCTGGGGATGAAGCAAACAGAATTCCCTCAGCTGTTCCACTCCGTGCCTCCAGCACAGAGGTCAGTGCTGCAGGGACACTGGGAATGGCTCTCCAGGAGCTGGGATCCCACCTGGAAGAGGTGACAAGTCTCAGTGATCAGCAGGAGCTTGTCCTTCCTCCCCAGGAGCGTGACTGCGGCTCTGAACACCCCAGGGAGGCTTCCCGAGAAAATCACAGCATCAGGACAAGTCCTGGAGAAAAGGAGAATTGTTTTAAACGGCCAGGAGAAACAGCAGCATCACTAAATAACACCCATGGGGTCACCACCATCCACAAACCTTCATCATGCTTGGAAATCAAACTCTGATGGAGCATTAATTAAGTTTTCCAGCAGGATAAAACCACTTCCTTGCTTGGGATTTCACTCTGCTCACAAAGATTAAAAATACAGCTAATTAAAACAAGGCTGGCATGCAAAGAAGGGAAGAATAAAAAGTCTTGTCATGGCTGGGAGGGGACAGAGTCCTTCCAGGTGCAGGTACAGATGAGTCAGGGCTGCTGAATAACGCCCCTGCTGTCTCTGTGCCGTGGGGAAGGTCTCCTATTGCTGGGAGAACTCCTCCAGCAGCTGTGTATCACCTGCCAGGCAACAAAAATGCCCCGAAATTGGCTCCAAGGTAGCTGGGAGCCAAGTGCAGTGTTAATTAAACAGCCTCACTAGCTGCTCCAGACAGCTGCTCCAGAGCTGCTCTGCACCCCACCCACCCCTGATCATTTTCGGTTCAAATGGGTTCTTTTCCCTGCAGCATTTCTGAAGGTCTGTGGAGAAATGATAACATTTCAGCCATTCCCTCCCATCCCTCCTGCTTTCCTGTCCCTTTCTTCGCTCGGCCAAATTCATTTGGCCTGAAAAACCGAGTTGAAACAGGTATTGACCTGAAATGTGGAAGGGTTTCCTCCACTCCTGCCACCCTTCCCCCAGAGGGTCTGGCAGCAGTGAACCACCCCAAATTCCCTCGTGGAGAGGGGAAGGTGGCCTGGGATGCAGAAAGGAGGAGAAGGATGAACCCCAGCAGGTCGTGGCCAGGCTGGGCAGCCTCCACGGCCCCGATGTGATCACAGAATCGCAGAATAACGAGGTTGGAAGAGACCTCTGAGATCGTCAGGTCCAACCTGTGATGTGTGTGGGCAGCAAATGTCCTGGCACAAGCACGGTCCTGACGGCCAGCACGGTGTCACCAGGGGTCACAGCCCCGTCCTGCCACCCTCACACCACCCCAACAAGTCCCCAGCTGCAGATCCCAGCGGCGGCAGCTCCTGCAAGGCCTCAGGGTGAAAAACGCCCATCACTTGGTTTTTAAAATTTTAAAAGTTTAATCATAATAAAATGGTTATAAAAATTGCGATACAATTAGAGTAATGAAATTTAGAGTTAGGACAATTATAAGACAATAAAAAGTAAAGAATTACGGATGTCCAGCTGCTCTCAGACACTAAGTCACAACAAGCATGAATTGTGAATAAAGGAATAACCTTAAAAGCAATAGCCTGTTGCATATTCATATATCTCATACATTATGTATAAATTCTTTGCAAATTAAGAACTTTTCTGGTTTTTTTTGTCAACTTCTTCTCTTTAATCTTGGTGGTTCTATAAAGATGGAGAGAAGGTGGAAGAATGTTTGTCTTTTCTGATAAGGAGGCAGTAACTCTTTATGTGCCCTAAGTCACTGTCATCTCTGTGTGAAGAGCTTTTTGATTATCTCATCTCCTGCTTGAGCCAACAAAATAATCCCACATCACAGATTTCTATTTCAACATTCTGTTATAACCTAAAACTACATTTAACACTCTACTTAAGAGAATTAATACAGCATAACTTTCTAACTTTACACATACAATACTCATTATAAAATTTGCGAAAAGCCAGTCATAAACTATGCATTTTTCACAGTCAGCGCGTCCATCCTCCTTATTTACACACCCACCTCGCCCTTTCCCTGTTTAATTAGAGCGGGATAATTAAGGCAGCACCCTGCTGTTCCCTCCTTTTCCCACCCCGTGCGGTGGGAGGGCAAAATCCACCATTTCCCTCCTTCTCCCTGCAAACACCTCCTGCCTCTGGCCCTTGCCCGGCAGCATCATCTAGTGGCCATGGCCTCCACACATGGAATTGTAGGATCGGGAATATCCCGAGCGGGATCATCCCGGCGCATCCCGGGAACCTGTCCTGCTCCAAACACCCCAAAAGCCCCGTCCTGTGCATCCCTCAGGCGCTGTCCCTGAATTCCGGCAGCTCTGGGGCCGTGCCCATCCCCTGAGCGCCGCGTGGGGTTGCTTTAGGCTGTTATTAAATAATAATATTAATAATAAATAAAGTTCTGGACACGTGGCGCTGCGAGGATAACGGGGCAGCGCCGGGCGGGCTCAGCGGCTGAGGGGAGCGGGGAGGATCCGCCGGGAACACCCGTGCCGGGGGTACCGGGGGTTCCCGAGGTGGGGTGGACGAGTTTTGAGGTGATTTTGGGGCGATTTTGGGGCGGTTTTGCGGCTTGGGAGCCCCGCGAAAAGAAGCGAAGCGAAGCGCGGCGCCGGGGAAGTTTGGCCGCTGCGCCGCCCCGTCCGTCGCCACGGCAACCGGCGTGGCCGTCATGGCGGCGCCCAGCGTGTTCCTGCTGGCCGTGAGCGGCGAGATCGAGAGCGGAGAGGTGCGGGAGAGCCGGGGCACCGCGGGGAACGCACCGGCACAGCGCCGAGGGTGGGGGGATCGCCCTGGCCCGGCCTCGGGGCTGCGCCCGCCCGCGCGGCATGAGAGTCTGAGCTCCCTGAGCCTGGCCGGCCTCAGCGCCAAACGCAGCCCAGCTTCAGCCCTAAACCCACCCCATCCTCATCCCCCAAACCCATCCCACCACATCTCCCAAATCCATCCCAGCCCCATCCCCAAACCTATCCCACCCCATTCCCCAAATCCATCCCAGCCCCATCCCCAAACCCAACCCAGCCTCATCCCCAAGCCCAACCCAGCCCCATCCCAGCCTCATTCCCCAAACCCATCCCACCCCCATTCCCCAAACCCATCCCTATCCCCCAAACCCATCCTGCCTATCCCAATCTCGCTGGCACAGGCTGCCCTCAGCACCCTGACTCGGGCCCCAGAAATTCCCAGTGAATTCCCAGTGAACCCCCCCCCCCCCCCTCCCCCTCCCCCCCCCCCCCCCCCCCCATTTCTCTCTCTCTCTCTCTCTCTCTCTCCCCGCAGTTCCCGGGATTCGACGACCTCTACTGCAAGTTCTCCTTTGTCTACGGCCAGGACTGGGTCCCCACGGCGGTACCGCCCCTGTCCCTGTCCCCACTCCGTGTCCCTGTCCCCACCCCGTGTCCCTGTCTCCCTGTCCCCGCCCCGTGTCCCTGTCCCCAGCCCTTGTCCCTGTCTCCCTGTCCCCGCCCCGGGCTCACCGCGGCTCCCCGCAGGGCCTGGAGGAGGGAATCTCCCAGATCACCTCCAAGAGCAGCGTCTCGCCCACCACGCTGGTCTGGAACTTCCCCATCGACATCACCTTCAAGAGCACCAACCCCTTTGGCTGTGAGTGCTGGGGGGGGGCCGGCCCCGGTGCCAAACCCCCCCTCACCCCCGTTCCCTCGCAGGGCCACAGATCGTGCTCAGTGTCTACGGGCCTGACTTCTTTGGCCACGACGTTGTCAGAGGTTATGGAGCTGTCCACGTGCCCTTCGTGCCAGGCAGGTGAGTGCCAGCCTGACCTGCAGGACCCAAACACTCCCTGCTCCAGTTATCCTGCAACAAAAAAAAAAAAAACTTCCAAAAATCTCCTCACCTTGCCCTGTCAGTTCACAGAGATTCTCTAGCAGAGCTCTTGTGTCATCAGATAAATTTTGGTAAAGCCCAAACTGGCCTGGAAAAAGCCCAGATATTTAATCTCAGTTACTCACACAATAAATTGCCAGCCTGACCTGCAGGACTCACACCCTGCTCCAGTTATCCTGCAACAAAAAAAAAGCTCCCAAAAATCTCCTCACCCTGCCCTGTCAGTTCACAGAGATTTTCCAGCAGAGCTCTTTCATCATCAGATAAATTTTGGCAATCCTGTAAAGCCAAACTGGCCTGGAAAAAGCCCAAATATGAAGCTCAGTCACACAATAAATTGCCAGCCTGACCTGCAGGATTTAAACACTCTCTGCTCCCATTATCCTGCTGTTTCTGGAACAAAAAAAAACCCCAAAAATCTTCTCATCGTTCCCTGTCAGTTCACAGAGATTTTCCAGCAGAGCTCTTTCATCATCAGATAAATTTTGGCAACCGTGTAAAGCCCAAACTTCCCGGAAAAAGCCCAAATATTTAATCTCAGTTATTTACACAACAAATTGCCAGCCTGACCTGCAGGATTCAAACACTCCCTGCTCCATTTATCCTGCAACAAAAAAAAACTCCCAAAAATCTCCTCATCGTGCCCTGTCAGTTCACAGAGATTTTCCAGCAGAGCTCTTGTGTCATCAGATAAATTTTGGTAACCCTGCAAAGCCAAACTGGCCTGGAAAAAGCCCAGATATTTAATCTCAGTTATTCACACAATAAATTCTCATTCCCACCACTGGAGGAAGATCTGTTGTTCCTGTGCAAACCAATCCTTTCCGTGTGAAGGGAAAGGACCTGATGTGGCAGGAATTCTGTGCTCTCATCAATATAAAAATCCTGCTTTTTATTCATTCCCGATGTTCTGGGCTCTCCTCTTTGTTTCAGGCACAAAAGAACCATTGCCATGTTCGTCCCAGAGTCCACCTCCAGGCTGCAGCAGCTCACAAGGTAATAATTAATGACTTGAATTCATTAAGGAGGGAATTTCTCTCCTGTCCTTGGCCACAAAAGCATTTGCAGCCACTCAGTGCTGCAGAGGTGTGACTGCTCTGAGCCATAACCAGTTTTCTGTAGGTAAAAATCACATTTTCAGGTGTCTAAAAGGGTATTTTGCAAAGCTTTCATAAATATATTAACAACAATATTAATATATTATACTAATAGAAACATATTACATAGGTGTATAGTAAAATATATTAGTATATCTTAATATATTATATTAATATATAATATAAAGAACATATTAATTACCTGCTAACTGCACTGAATTACTGCCTGAATCTTCTTGGGGTTGTTTTGGAAGCACAACCACAGGAGGAGCAAACCCATGAAAAAACAATTCCCAATCCAAGTTTTTTAAAGAAATGCAAGGTCTCAAAGCCTCTATGGTTCTCTGGGTGATCAAGGAGAATTTTTCAACAACATCTTTGCCACAGAAAAATTCTTCTACCCCAGAAAAAAAAAAAAACAACTGGAAACAACTGGATTTAACAAAATCTGTATGAAATCAGTTGCAGTTTTTTTCCTTAAGGCAAAACTTGCCTTTGATTGAAGCAGATCAATAAAGAGAATCAGGCTACAAAACCCTCCTGGGCAGTCTCATCTTGCATTCGTTATTTTGTATTTTGTATTAAATAATGTGTATTTTGTATACATAATTTTGTATTTTGCATTCATTAATTTGTATTTTGTATTCAGTAATTTTTATTTTGCGTTTTGTATTCATAATTGTGTGGTTTGTATTCATAATTTGTATTCTGTATTCAAAATCTTGTAGTCATTAATTTATATTTTGTATTCGTTAATCTGTATTTTGCATTCATAATTTTCTATTTGCATTCATTGTTTTGTATTTTGTATTCAGTAATTTTGTACTTTGCATTAATAATTTATATTTTGTATTCATAATTTTGTATTTTGCATTCATTATTTTGTATTTTGCATTCAATAATTTTGTATTTTGCATTCAATAATTTTGTATTTTGCATTCAATAATTTTGTATTCACTGTTTTGCTTTTTCTATTCATTATTTTGGGTTTTGTATTCATTCATTTGTATTTTGCACTTTGCATTCATCAATTTGTATTTTTTATTCAATTATTTTTGCATTCATAATTTATATTTTATATTCAATAATTTTGTATTTTGCATTCATAATTTATTATTTCATATTCATAATTTTGGTTTTTGTATTCATAATTTTTAATTTTGTAGTCAGTCATTTGTATTTTGCATTCATCATTTGCATTTTACATTCATAGTTTTTAAATTTTGTATTCAATATTTTGTAATTTGCATTAACAATTTGTATTTTGCGTTCATTATTTTTAATTTTGTAGTCAATAATTTATATTTTGCATTCATTATTTTTAATTCTGTATTCAATAATTTGTATTT
>QUSF01000092.1:798176-819343 GCA_003676055.1 Chloebia gouldiae | reverse complement strand
AACCACAAACACCAACCTTGAGGATTTGGAGTTTGGAGAGTCCAACTACAAACACCAACCTCAAGGATCTGGAGTTTGGAGAGTCCAACCACAAACACCAACCTTGAGGATTTGGAGTGTCCAACCACAAACACCAACCTTGAGGATTTGGAGTTTGGAGAGTCCAACTCCAAACACCAACCTTGAGGATTTGGAGTTTGGATTGTCCTAACTACAAACAGCACCGGCCTCAAGGATTTGGAGTTTGGAGAGTCCAACTACAAACAGCAACCCGGGAGGATTTGGAGTTTGGATTGTCCTAACTCCAAACACCAGCCCAGGAGGATTTGGAGTTTGGAGTGTGCAACTCCAAAAACCAACCTTGAGGATTTGGAGTTTGGAGTGTGCAACTCCCAAACACCAACCTCAAGGATTTGGAGTTTGGATTGTCCCAACTCCAAACACCAGCCCAGGAGGATTTGGGATGATGACCAAGCCTAATCCGGTCAGTAAGGTTGAAGTATTGTGGAAATTTATGTTATTGATAACATTCAGTGTTTTATGGATCATTATTGTATTTTATTCAGTGTTTTTAGGGGTTAGACTGTCTCAGAGTAAGGCCTGTAACAAAATATTTTTATAGCAGCCTTTTGTACACCTTTTTATAGAATTAATGACACAAAAAAGTTTTGAGCTGTATTAGTTTACCTGCAGTTAATACTTTGCTACCTAGTTTCTTCTTAGTGGCTTTTTTTTTTTTTTTGCATTGCAAATGAGGAATTGAAATTATTGCACCTTCCAAAAATGGTCCTGTGAAATGCATCCCCCTCTAAGCTCTTTTAGGCTGAATAAACTCTGTTGTATCAATAGATTCATTTGTCTTTCTGCTGCTAAAGGGGTTTCTTTGTTTGTGCCAGGATGTTTTTAAGCCCTGAATCATCCAAACTCTGCTAGACTTAAAGGTAGGAGAGAAAAAGAAGTGTTTCAATGCAGTGACTAATTGCTGAGTCATTTTCCTACTGAATTTTGGGCATGTAACCTCTTGTGTTTGACTGCAAATCCCAGGAGAACAACACCATCTCCCTAAAAGGAACTACCAAGTGTAGAAATCCCAGGAAAAACACCCAGGAATGAACCACAAATCCTCCAGGACACAGCTCAACAAATCACCCAGGCAGAGATTGCTCTGATCCACAGTGGAATGGAATAAATTCAATTTCTGAAAACATAAAAGTGGTCACTGGAACGTTTCTGGGAGCAGCAGCACCTTTCATCTGACATAGAAATATTTCTCCAAACGTTTTTAGGGATAATTTTTCATCTCCTGCCTTGTTTTTGTTGACTCCACACTTCCAGTGGAGTTGTTTTGGTCATTTGTAATCTCTGAACTGAGTCACGTTGCAGTCCAAATTCAGAAGCATTTCCTGTTGGCTCAGAGGAGACTCGAGGAATTTTGTTTCCTTTTCACAAGTTTGGGAAGCGGGATAAATATTTTTGAAAGGCTTGGGAGGCAAACACTGCACCTCCTGCTGCTGCCTGAAGACCCAATTTCCCCTGGAGCACAGTTCCTGCCCACATTCCAACTGCAGCAAAGCTGGCACAGCCCAAACCTGGATTTATTCACAGCCAGCTCCTCATCCCGCTGCTCCAAACCCCTGAATTCCTCCTGTTCCAAAGGAACTCTGGGGTGTTTCACTCCAGTGGCCCCAACCAGACCTGAGCCAGCTTCCCCTGATAGCTGAGGGGAAGGGAGGTTAAAAATGAAAAGTAAAAATCCTAAACTCCATAAAACAGGATTAAAGAACCCTGAGGTGTTTAAGCTGCCCTCTAAGCAGATCCCACACTGCTACCTGCATTATTAGGGCTTTTTGCCTATTTTTTTTCCAGGGTTTAATTGGATTTTGAGGTGGTTTTGGGCTCCTCAATGGCTTGAGCACATCTAAGAGCTTCACTTACCTTCCTCGGGGGTTGGGCAAGTTTCCTTGAGTCTCCTGTGAGGGTTTCCTTCAGGGCATCACCCAGGGGCTGATGTTTGGAGTTTCCCAAGCCCCACGCCCTTGATATCCCTCAGGAACCTCTCCCAGAACTGGCCTTGCTGCTGCCTTGGTCGCTGCCTGGTTGAAGCCTTTGCCGCTCAGGTGTGGCAGTGTTTGCACCTGGGGACAATCTGTGCCTAAAGATGGACGCGACACCGTGAGCAGAGACGAGGAAGGGATTTAGCATCCCTAAAGGCTCATGGAAGTCACACCCTAGGAGCAGCAGTGCTTTAAGAACAGCCAAATCCCAGGAAAACCCAGGAAATCGCGGTGATTTCCTCTCGCCCAGCTGGAACACCCTGCTCCTTTCCTGGTTAATCGTTCTCCCTTCCCTCCAAAATTCCCAAGCCCACAGGAGCAGCACCAGGCTCTCGGCTGGAGCTCTGCTCGGGTCACTGGTCATTATCCTCCGAATTCCAGACGGGCAGCGGAAAAAACTTCCTGGAGAACGAGTTCGGACACAGGAGGGGCTCCGAGGCCATCACAAACCAGGGAGATGTTTGGGGTCTCCGCAGCTCTCCTGGCATGGAAAGGCTTTGGATTCACTCCATGGGAGTTTTCCCGCTGTTACCCGGGGAGGGGACAGCCAAGGACAGGGACTGAACAGCAGCTTGGGGATCAAACCCTCCAGAAAAAGGAAAATAATTCGGATAATCCTTAGGAATTGGTGTTTACCGCCTTTCCTACCGAGCAGCAGCAGCCGCTCCTGCCCTCTCGCGGCTGCTCCCAACCTTTAGGAAAGCGTTGGAAGTGATTAATAACAATTAACTCCGGGGCTGAATGAAGAATTCCCGAGTTTTTCCCGTTCCTCCATGGAAGTGGCTCCGTGCTGGCTGCCCTGGCACTGCCCCTTGTCCCCGGAGCAGGGGGCAAACACCTCCCGAGGCTGCTCCAGGGGAGCGGCGCTGAGCCAGGGATCTGAGCATCCACAAGAGGCTGCCAGGCTGCTTTACACCAGCTGGGAATTATCTCCATCTGAAAAGGAGATGGATTCGAGCTGACAGCAGCTTCTCCCCAGCAGCAGTGTCGGGTTGGGAGCAGGAGATCTGTGAAATGCTCCAAAGGGAAAAAAAAAAAAGAATAGGAAAAAAATCAAACACTCAAGCACAGAGCAGCCACAAAAATTGGGGATTTAGTTCCAGTTCTTGGCAGGTTTGTAGTGTTTCCTCCCGTTGTGATTTGGGGGGGATAAAGGCCTGGATCCGTGCTGGACACAGGTCTGGGGGGCACAGGGCAGGACAGGTGGGGTGGGAGCAGCGGCAGAGCCAGGTTGGCACCCCCAGCATGGAGCATTCCCCATTCCTGGGACACCCAGACTGGGACCCCCACCCTGGGCCTCTCCCCTTCGGGCTGGCAGCCCCAGCAGCAGCTGGATAGGCTGGTGTCCCTGGAGAACCCACCCAGGGCATCTCCAGGAGGTCCCTCAGGCCTGAGCCCCCCTGAGGGCACTGAGAACCCCCCAGCAGCCAGCCCAAGGTCCGGGCACTCCTGAGCAGCACATCTGGAGCAGCCACCAGCTCCAGCTTGGGATGTTCTCCAGGCCACTCTTCAGACCACGCCACCCCCAGCAGGAGCCCAGCAGAGCTGGGCAAAAGCCACCCTGGTCCCACCCTGTCCCCTCTCAACATCCACCCTCAGGGGCAGAGGGGATCCCTGAGGGCTTTTTCCATCAGCTGAGGAATCCTCTGGGAGGCAAACGTGGGGGAGCTCAAGCCCCAAGCTCTGAGACATTCGTGGGTATTTGCAAACCCAGGAGCCACCTCCACTTTTGGAAGCAAAAACTCCCAAACCTGCAGCTCCCACCCGGCTGCAGAGCTGCCAGTGGCCTCCAGTGCAGCCCCACCGGGGCTGGGAGCACAGGACAGCACAAATCCCTCAGAACCCACCCTTTGGGCCTGGAAAGCAGGGCTGAGCCCCCAGGAGGGAACGACACGAGCTGCATTCCCAGCAGGATCTCGGGGATCCAACCTCGTCCTTCAGAGGGAAGAGCAGCAGATGCAAGGAACTGCTGAAGGTGTCTATTTTTGGCTCCCTATTCAGGCCAGGATATTTAAGTACCCAAATTCACCTCGGAGAATATCATCACTCCATTTAGTGCCAGACTTGCTGATGAAGATATTAAAAAAAAATCAGAAAAAATCCTCCTCCACCATCACCCAGCACAACCCCAGGCAGCCCACGGACTCCAGGGCTGCTACAGCACAGCAGAGCTGGCTCCCCGGAGCTTGGAAAATCCATGGATTTCATTCCATGGCCACAAAAAGCACTTTAGGAAGGAGGCAGAGCTGATTGTCACAGGTTCTAGGGGAAGAAGGACACGAAGGTGTCTGATGATTTTCCATCGCAGGCATTACTCGAGGTGGTTCAGCCGTGGTGCTGTGGAGAAATCCAGGAAGGCTGGGGATGGATGAGTGGGATTGGGAGGGATCGGGGTGGATGGGTGGGATCGGGAGGAGAGTTTGGCATGGATGGGTGGGATCGGGGTAGATGGGTGGGATCAGGAGGAGGGTTGGGAATGGATGGGTGGGATCGGGAGGAGGATTTGGGATGGATGGGTGGGATCAGCCCACGCCGGGTCAGCCTCCTGTGGAGGATCCTGGCCTCCATCTGCTCCTGCAGCCCGGCCAGCCCAGCCGCAGGTGCTGATCCCGCAGGCACCGCGGTGGGGGTGGATTCACCCGGGGGTTGTCAGTCAGCTCCTTTCCACAGGGAAATCCCAGGTCTCTGCTCCAGCAACATCCCCCTGGCTCGGGTGGAGCTCTGAGCCAACCCCCAGCAGCCCCGCTGGTCAAACAGGGCAGGACTCGGGATGCCATTCCTGCCTGGGAGCATCTCAGCCGTGTCCCAGCCAGGTTTCCTGTCGGGAAGCAGCAGGCAGGGAGCTGGGAAGACAAACTCCACCTTTGCTCCGGCTTTATCCAGGTGGTTTGAGGTGTCACTGATTTCCCTTCACCTGAAATGGGAACGTGTTTGCTCCAGGAGTGCCAAGAGCAGCTCAGGCAGAGCTGAGCTGGCCTGAGAGGTCACCGGTGACCCTGGAATGCTTTGGACAAAGGCCTGGAGTGACAGCACAAGGGGAATGGCTTCCCACTGCCAGAGGGCAGGGTTGGATGGGATTTGGGGAATAGATTCCTCTCTGTGAGGGTGAGGCCCTGGCACAGGTGCCCAGAGCAGCTGTGGCTGCCCCTGGATCCCTGAAGTGTCCAAGGCCAGGTTGGACATGCTGGGAGCAGCCTGGGACAGTGGAAGGTGTCCCTGCCCATGGGGACATTTGTGGGATTTTATTTAATCGCTGAGGGAGATATTTCCCCCAACCATGAGGGTCCCACAACTCAGTCCGGGTCTGGGGTAGCTCTGGGTTCTCCCTGCACAGCCCCAGGATGGGCTGTGTCCCCCCAGGGTATCCCCACATTCCTCATTTAGCTCCTCCCAATTCCCTACAGATCACCAGACCCTGCCAATGAACCTCCCTGCCACCAAGGGGAACTTCCAATTCCTTGGCTTCAACAATGACAGGGCACAATCAATCAACAGCAGAACTGCAAAACAGAGCTGCCACCACCACATCCCACACTGGCTCTTCACCATTCCTCATCCCGAGCTCCCAAACAAACAGGAGTCCTTAGGAAATCCAACTCACAAATGGGGAAAGGTGACCTTTCAAGTTAACTTGAAAAATATGGGAGTTTTGAACATGAGGGTTCATAAATCCTGCTGGCTTCCCGAAATGCAGCTTGCAGGGTGTTGCAGAGGCTGTGCCAAAGCCAGAGCACAAGATGGGCCCAGCCCTTTCCCCACAGCTCCATGAAAAGCAGCAGAAGGAGCAGAGCTGCACCCTCAGCCCAGCACAAAGAGGCAACACAAACCTCAGCAAAATCTGCAGCAACAGCGGCGAGGGGAAGCCAGAGGCCTCTTCCTCTGCAGAGCAGGCAAATCCTCCTCACTCCTCTGGAGAGGAAGAGGAAAAGGAAATGTGGGATGGGGGAGCAGCTCTGCAAGCTCAGCAGAAAGCTCAGCCACAGGCACAGCTCTGCTCAGCACGGCTGGGGCAGCTCAGGCTCCCCTGGCTCACACAGCCACCAGAACCCATCAAAATCCACCAGAATTCACCAAAATCCACCAGAATTCACCAGAACCCATCAAAATCCACCAGAACTCCCCAGAATCCACCTCCTCTGGAAGAGATCAGTCACCACAGCTTCCAGCCTGAGCCACTCTCCCACACAGCGAGCAGGTTTCACTGCAAAGGTGCAGCTCCCATAGGTAGAAGCAGGATCAGAGAATCCCAGAATGGTCTGGGTTGGGAGGCACATTAAAGCCCATCCACTTCCAACCCCAACACCTGTGCCAGGCTGCTCCAAGCCCTGCCCAGCCTGGCCTTGGATCAGGGATCCAGGGGCAGCCACAGTTTCTCCAGGGACACTGGAGTTTGAGCAGCTTCCCCCAGCTGAAACCAAACCAGAGACTTTTCTCCCCAGAGCTGCCTTTGCCACAGCCACATCTCTGGCATTAATTAGTGCTCATTGATTAGTGATCAGCCTGATTGGCAGCAAACGAGGCAGGGAAGCTGGAGGGGCTCTGGGGAGGCAGCTCCTGCCGGTGCCTGCTAATGAAGCGCCCTTCAATTAACGCAGCCGGGCTGAGAGGCCTGGATGGTTTCCAGGCTGGGAGCAGGCGTCCTGCTGCCACGGGATCCGTGCCACAGAGCCCAGGCTGAGCTACAAAAGTGGGAATTGAGGAGTCCCCAGCTCATCCCAGCTCCCCAACCCTCCTTCCACAGCCGCCTTCCCCAAATTCCTGCCTGGACACAAATCCAGAGCCTCCAGCGAGCTCCGAGCTCCCTCCACGGGGGCTGTTCCAGGGGCAGCGTGGTTAAAAGAAGGGATTAAATCACCTGCAACACAACAAATCTGCATTTTTATTGAGTCAGAGAGGTCTCAGCTGAGCCTGATTTCAGTGAGCCATAGAAACCCTCCTCTCTCCCAGCCTGTCCTGGGAAAAGTCATGGATGCATCAAGGAACCCAGAGCATCCCTCAATCCTCCTGCCACACACCTTCCACCAGCTCACCCCAAACCCATCCTGCAAAGCTCCACCAAGCAGGGCTTGGGTGGCAATGGGAGGACAAAAACCACGCAGAAGCCTGGAAAAAGCAACACAGCTGGAATAGAAGCAATACAATTTTAATTCTGACCAGTCACCTCCAAACCCCTCGTCTTTCCACTGTTCTGATGGCATCGTTTAAGTATCACATTTGTGACATCGCTGGGGGGGAGAAAAAAAAAATATGACACAAAGATACAGACATTATGATACAATAGTACAAATGATAAATTATTTATACAGTAAATAATGGCAATAGTCAGCACAAATCCAGAAAAAGCAGCTGGCTCCCAGGGTTATGAGCAGTTTGGGAAACACTTGGAGAGGAAGAGTTGTGTGAGGTTCTGCTGGGAAAAAGAAATCTCTTTTCTCCCCACCTGTGCAATATTCAGGCATAGAGAACACCTCGAGCTGGAACAGCAAAGGGGCACAAGGGAACAAGAACTGTCTTGGCTACAGGACCTCCCAAAAACTGTCAACACCAGAACCCACCAGGGCTTCCCTTCCCTGCCCCCTCCACAGAGCTGAGTTTCTCTAGAGCATAAAACTGAATAAATAACTGAGCTTATTTAGGGGGGAAATTATGCCAAGGAGCGTGTGTGTGTGTGTGTGTGTGTGTGTGTGTGTGTGTGTGTTAACTTTTTTTTTTTACAAGATATTTAACACTTTTCTCTTTGGTCAATTTGACCAGTAAGGCTATTTTGGGCTACTGATGATTTTAAAAATCAAAAAGAAAAAAAAAAAAGCACTTTGAATATTTGCAACATGAGGAAAAGAAGAAGAAGGGGAAATGGAGAAATGGGGCAGAGGGGATGCAATAGGGCACACAAATATCCTCCAGAAATGTGGGAGGGCCAGGAGGGAGGGAGGATTATCCTGCAGAGCAGGAAAATGCTCACAAAATGAGCTGGACCATTCAGAGCCCCCAGCCAGGCCAGTGACCCCCCTGTGTCACCCCCTGGGGACACAGCCCAGCCCAGGAACATTCACCAAAGCAGCTCTTTCTCCTCCTAAACTCAGCTCCTGCCACAAGCCCCGTGCCAGGCTGGGATCTGGGCTTGGTTAGTCTCAGCCTAAATATTTCCAGCACCAGAATTTGGGCCGTGGCTCCTCAGGGAGCCTCCTTTGGGTTTGTTGTGCCATAAATGTCTCTGTTTAATATAAAAGGGGTAAAGTTCTGGGGGCAGTGACTTGGGAGGAAAAGAAATTATTTGCCATTCAACAGCTTCATTAAGCCAGGGCTCTCTCCCAGAGCAAATTTACAGTGGCAGCTCCAACTGCAGATTATTTCAGCACTTTAAATATTTTTTATCAACCTCATCTGGCTTCTAGAAAGTTCCCCAGGACGTGGCCAGGACTCTTGGCTGGGCAGACAATGCCCCATCCCACTGGGAAAACAACCTGGGAGGAATCTTGTCACAGATCAGCTGGAAAAAAGCACCTTCCCCCCCATCTGCAAGAATCACACCCTTCCTGCTCTACAACAACTGAAAAAGTCTTTTTTCTTTGCTCTGAAAGGCAACAGGAATGGGGTTTGGTTTTGTTTTTAAAGACAGGCTGGGTGTGGACAGCAATCCCCTTCCCTCCTCTGTAAAAACAAGGATTGGGAATGCTCCTTGCCAGTTCCAGAGGATCCCAGAGGATCCCACACCTGCATAGGAACATCCACTGAGCATTCCATGCACTACCAGAGCTACCCTGACCTGCACAGCTCCAGTCTGGGCTCGTCCCTAAATCTGATGCTCCTTCAGCCTCCCCTTCCCAGCAGGGGATGGATCCCACTCCTTCCTTCCATGGGATCCAGCCCCTCTCCAGCCCCACGGGGAATTGTTCCACCACAACACAACTTTGGCAAATTCTGTTCTCCCCCCTCTGAAATTAAGGAAAAGCCACCAAGTCCGTTCAGAGGTGCCCTGCAGGCAGGAAAAATCCCTTTCCATGGGTTTTTGGGAGAGGCTGGAGCCCCAGCAGAACCCCTGAGCGTGGTGAGGAGTCCAGACATGAAAATTCATTTCAAAGGGATCATTCAGCTCCCAAGGGATGGCTGGACATGGACGCAGTGATCCTAGGGAGTGCACCTTCCAACAGGAAAATCAGTGGATAAAATGAAACAAGTTCTGTTTGTACATCAGGATTTTTAACAGCTCCACAAGTTTTACAAGGAAAATAAAACCAAACAGCCTCTCTTGGGATCTTCATCAAGGCTAAAAGTCTGTCCAGTCTGGGGATTGGGAAATAGGAACAAATCAAGGGAAAGGCGACTTTAGTGTTTTTTCTTTTTAATGTAGTCTTAAATCATGTTATGCTCAAATTCAATTCATCTAAAAATAATTAGTCACGAGGATTTGTTTTTGATTTGCATTATGAATACTTCATTTAAAAGTAAATATTTTAGTGTTAATCTTCCCTTTTAAACTCTCTTTACAGAAACAAAGAGCGAAAACCATAAATAAGAGGGCATTAAAACCATAAAAATGACATTTGCCAATATCTTAATTTTTCAGCCAGACTTGATAAATCTATCAAAACCAGACAGTTAAATAAGAACCACATTATAAAAATTAGCAAAAAAAGGACTATTAGGTAACTCTGCAAACTCAAAATATGAAACTGTACTAAACAAAATATGTGCAAAAGTATACAAGAGTAACTGCATATAGCTAGGTTAAGCCTGAATTAGTTTTAAAGCTTGCCCCGGTGAAACTGAATTCAAAGTTGTCCCACTGTATCTCACTTTTTTTTTTTTCTTCTTTTCTTTGTTTTTTCCATTTTTTTTTCTTTCAACTCACATTGTAAGTCAAATAAAAACAAAATACACATGAAAAAACTTCCAAACGAAGCTGGTACTGGACAAGCACAGAGCAGGACACTCACTCAGCACGAGTGCAGCCACTCACAGAGTTCCAGGAGTCCTTAGAGTAGTGTAGGAATTCAACACTGCACACGACAGCACAACTCGAGCATGGTCTTGGGTGTTTTGTCTGGGGTTTTGTGTTGTTTTCCTTTCGAGACAAGCTTGCTGTTGTCAGTCACACCTCAGAGACACCAAAGCAGTGCGAGTTTGCAATGTTTAATGCATAAAAACCAAGCCCCCCTGGGCCCTCCGGGTCGGTCTCTTCTAAGAGTAAGGACTATGGGTGAACCAACAGTCTAGAACTGTGTGTAGTTATGTGCAAAACATTCACTAGCACTCGGAACCTCAGGTCTATCTTACGGGCAGAGGAAGTGACAGATGCAGGGAAGAGTAACTTCAGGAATCCAGCACATGATCTGACATCTACAAAATAGCCAAGGGAGTTTTCCAGTGGCAGGTTCTCTCCCTAGAAAGTGTGTTTGAAATGATTAACAAAGTAACAAAAATGGGCAGAATCTAACTTTGGTGAAAAAGTCTGAACATTTCACATGATGCTCAACAAGCCAAAGTAAGGTACCATCTGTAGCAAAGACTAGATTTAGATTAACTGGTAAGTAGAGACAACTCTTCAAAGATCATAACTGTAAACTGCAAATCTACTTCCAAGTCTCTCACACACCGTTCAGTCCACACAGGCCACGTTCGTTTCGCTGGAAAGACTTCAGCCTGGAAACACTAAGAAAAGAAAAGTTCCTTTAATTGGGTCTTTATAGGAGGAAAGGGTTAGTTGTATTTGCAGCCTGGGAGGCTGCTGGCGGCATTCCTGTACTGTGCAGAGCCTGGGGCATTGATCCTGCAATGCTCAGCCCCTGGCCCATCCTGATGGTGCCCATGGCCGGCAGCGGTGCCATGCCCACGGGCACGGGGGCCATGGAAGACAGAGGTATTGGCTCCATGCTCATGGCGGGCACGGCGCTGAAGGAGGGGCTGCTGCCCATCACGGGACTCGCTCTCATCTGGTTCAGGGTCAGAGGCTGAGGCTGGTTCACCTGGAAGGGGTTGATTGGAGTCGCTGCAGTGGCGGCACCTGCGGGGAGAAGGGACAGTGAGGCTCTGCTGTCAGCACCAGGGGCTGCACACACCTCTCCTGGCAAGGAACGCTCATCCCCACGCCCAAAACACCCCGTGGAGCACTGGGTGTTCCCTGGAAGCAGCCTCCAACACCCCTTCACTGACTGGAGTCACAGCTTCCAAACCTGCTTACCTGCAAAAGGCCTAACCACATCCACATCATTGATTTCATTCTGATATGCTACTCTGCAAGCTCTCTGTGCTCCTTTACTGCAAACAGCGAGTTCACATCAGACACTGGGCAGAAATCCTTCCCTGAGAGGGTCCCACAGAAGCCGTGGCTGCCCCTGGATCCCTGGAAGTGTCCAAGGCCAGGCTGGACACTTGGAGCAGCCTGGGATAGTGAAAGGTGTCCCTGCTCATGGCAGGGATGTTTTTTAAGGTCCCTTCCAAACCATGCTGGGATTTGTGTGCTTGCTCCAAGCTCCCAGCAGCCACCTCCACTATCGTGTTTCTGGCATCGAGCTCGGACAAGAATTCCCAAAGTAAACAACTTGTTTCCGAATTACAGCGGTGCTCAGAAAAGCAGAGCACAACTTTCCCAGCCTCTGAGGTTCCCTGGATTGCTGCCAGCCCTGCAAATTCCTTTTAGTGTACAAGCCCAGGATTATTTGGATGGCCCAGTGACCCCTCACAAACTTTTTGTAGTACCCAGTACACAGATTTCCTCTCTCTCCCTGCTCACTGCCAAGGCTGCTCAGAATCACTGCTTTTTTCCTACTCAGGGATTTTAATAAATTGACTTTTTCTTCCATTGGAAGAGTGATGAAAATAAATACTGAAAGAGCATTTCCAAGTTTAACCCTATGAGCAACACAGGAAAACATCAGTGCAAATTCAGCTTTTAAAAAACACATCTGCCACATGTTTGGTGTCACCATTTCAGTCTGCTCCAAGCAAAGGCTCACTTCTAACAGGCTCAGCTTGCAGGAGAACTGCAACAGCCAATTTTTTTTTCCACAATACACTGAGAATGTGTTTTCAGATCAAAACTGGCTCACTGTGCCAGCCTAAGACAGACTAAGCAGCAGCTCACTGAATTACCCTGCAGAGCTTGCTCTCAGGGACCTCAGGCTGCAGTCAGGATCTCCTGTGCCTGCTGCAGCTCCAGAAAAAGGGAAATTCCAACCTTCTTCCACAGGAAACTCCTACCTGTTACCTTCCCAAGGCAATCTTACCTGTTTTGACAAAATGCAGCTGAAGTTCAGCCATTTTTAGCAAGCCCAAACCTTCTAACACGGGTAATTCTGAGTGAGGGGAACTTCTGGAATGAAGTTCAGCTGCAGACCAGGAGCAGAGACTTTGTGTTTTGAGGGACTGTCACTGTGCTGGGTGAGCCCAGGACGCCTCCCTGCGACCCTCCTGCTCTTGCTCATGATCTGCTGGCTGGAGTAACCAACAAAACCAAGCCCAGATCACCCATCTTTAACCCCACCAGCACCGAACTGTGCAGAGTTTTCCTGCAGGAAGGGAAAGCTCACACAGAAACGTGGAGGACTGTGCAGAAACCAACCTGGTGCCAAGAATGGGTTCAGAGAAGTAACAGGTTGTGGTGGCTTAGACACCAGAGAATCCAGGTTCACCAGGGCAGCGTTGGGGCCCAGGAAGGACTCCGGGGTTTTCCGGGCCGTGCTCTGTTTGCCTGATGTCCCACTCGAGTGCTGGGACTCAAAGAGATCAGGACTCGTGGTACCACTGTGCTGAGAGGGCAGAGTGGAACCTGATTCAGCTGCAACAACACAAAGGGACAAAGAGAACTCCTGGTTAATGCACAGAGCTGGGCAGAGAGCAGCCAGCGGCGTGTGAGAGCAGAGCTGCTTTATGCTAAGTTTGTGTTAGTCAGGGCTCAGCGTTTCAGGCTGTCACACCCTCTCAGCATGCAAGCAGGTCAATGTCCTTTAGCAGAGCATGGAGAAGCTACAGTCAGAGTTGCAGTGCTCTACTGATGGAATTCCCACAGCTTTGCTGCTCCAGGTGGGACTCACAGGCTCCAAGGAACAGATCCTCCACAGCCTTGGCTTGTGCCCTGGCCCTACACCACTGCTGTGCCCTTCCTAGCTGGATTCCAGCCAGGGCTTCCTGCTCAAAAAGCCCAGCTGTGCTTCAGGCAGAACCATCCTGAGAGCAAAGGTACCACAGCACTGACAGCGTCTGGCAGATTTGATTTACTGACCACTGACCAGAGGAAAAATAAATTAAGAGTATTCATAGAAGGTACTTTCTCATCTTCCTGCTGGAATTTACACATTTGAGAGATTCAGTCAGCATGGTTCTGGTTGAGTCTCTGAGCATAAGCCCTGCTCCAAACATGCTGGACATTGGAAATTAGGAAGTCCAACAAATTTCTGGGTCAATGCAGCAAAAGGTCACAGGGTGCAATTCCACGGATTACAAAAGGCCCATTCCCCACGAGTTCATGCACAGGCCAAAATGTGAACAAGGAGCTGTTACTGCTGCATCATCACTTCCTTCCCTTTGTGAAAACTGATTTTTTGGATCAGTAAAATTTAAGATCAGAGACATTTGTTGCCGTGACTGTCACCCAACCTGTCCACATGCTAAGAATTTGATTCGTACCTGGCTTTTTGGAAGTTCGAAGTGTGTCAAATTCAGAAAAATCATCTTTAACTGTACCATTCAAATTACTGAAGAGGTCAAAAGATGTACTTCCTGTTCAAAACAACAAGACAGCCCTGTCATTAACACATCTTCGGTTGCATCACACAACTGATCCTCCTGGAAGCAATTCCTAACCCATTCCTGCCACCAAGAAGCCACCACAGGTTCCAGGGCAGCAGCTGGGAGTGCTCCTACTCTGAGCTGGGAGAAGGAAAATGTCACAGATTTGTCCTTTCTGACAGCATGGAACAACTACATCAGAGCAGTTTGCTTTTGGATCAGTGCAGGGCACACCTGAGCATGCTGGGGTTTGCTTGATTGAGTGTCTGCATTAGAGACAAGCAGATCTTGCTGTGGAAGGAGAGAACAGAAATGGATTTACAGCCTCTGCTATCAAGTGTTAATCAGCCCTCAAGGAAAACACCACCAGTGATGATTCAATTTCTGTTTCCCCAGTGGAAAGGAGGAGGAATGCCAGAGCACAGGTTGTGGAGATGGCAAAGCACCAGCTGAAGCACCAGCACTCACCCGGAGTTTGCAATCAATGAAACATCACCATTGCCAAAGGTGGACACACTCTTACCTCAGACTGGAGGCACAAAACAACACCTAAATGATCAGCAGTCACACTCCTGAACAGCCTTAAGGTTTGTGTGGGTATTTTTAATTAGCTGAAATGTTTTCTTAGTTTACTTTTAACCTTCAACACATTTCTAGCAAAAGAGCTCAAGATGACAAACCCCAAGAGAAGGAGTGAAAATTGAATATAAAAACAATATTTATCAAGAACAAAGAGCCACCATAGCTAAATGCTCATTTCACCATGTTCCAGTTATTGCCCTTTGCCCAGGGAAAAGCAACTTAGACAACTTTTTGCAGCACTCAGATTCCTTTGTCTGTTGTGTACAGGGATGAATGATGAGCAGAAAATGCATTCTGGATGCTTTTAGCCACGGTGCCAATATGAAAATGCCAGGTATTAACACTCCTCAAGGTTGTATTAGTTCCAAAGCATGAACAGACAATTATAGCAGCACCTTCTGCATCTTTACCAGGGCTCAGGGAGGGTTTCACACCCTCAGTCTGAAGGAACAAACCTTCATTTGCACCTCTAAAAGTCTCCTCCGAGCTGCTCAGCCTGTCAATCTACATCTGCAGAGGCATCCATCTGCAGAGCTATTTATCATGAGGAAAGGTGAAATTAGAGTATCAGTCATTGCCAGAAATGAAGTCCTTGTCTAATTAAAGATAAAACCTAAGAACAGCAGCAATCCCAAGTGCTCAGCAGGCAGCCACAAATACCAGGAGGAGCACAAAGCAGCACCACTAATTCAGAGCTGTAAGTCGAATAATTACATTTACATTTCTTTTTCCTGCTGGTTATTACAAGTCCCTTTTCTTGTGAAGACCAATTCTGCCAATTGTCCAGCTTCTTTGAACCACACAATGCAAGAAAACCATTTGGACTTCTCCTCATTACTCCAATAAGGTGGATATGGGATGAGAATATCGCTCACCAGAAGTAGAGAGAGGTTTGTTTGCAGGTGCTGATCCCCAAGGATCCACAGAAGATTTTGCTGCAGTAGAAGATGGCTGAGCAGGAGCCCAAGGGTCCACATTTTTGGCCAGAGGCTGAGCTGTGGATCCTGCTGGTGGTGCCCAAGGGTCAACAGAAGCAGCTGGTTTGGCACCTGCAAGAAGAATCAGCGGGAAGAGAAGTCAGTGCAGGTTCCCTTTGGAAAGCTTTCCTTGGAGACTGACCCCTCCCAGGAGCCTTTCCTCCCAATTAACGCTGAGCATGAATGGCAGCAGCAGCTCTGCACCAGCCACTCCCAGCATTTGTCACACTGACCAACAACAGCACTGGGCAAGGCAGAAAAATAAACAATTCCCTTCTCTCAACCTGGAAACAAATAGCTGCAGTTCCAACAAGAAAATAAACTTGCCTTTGCTCCTGACATTGCCACCACAAGTGACAATCCCTGGCTGGAGGTGACCTAAATCACAGGCTCAATTTATGAGCTCAGGGGAAAGTGAGTTTATAAAAAGCCCAAAGGTAAAAGGTGTAAGATACACAACATTACCCCTTGGACAAAGGAATCTGTAAGATTCAGAAGGAATGTTTGCCAACTCTTTTTAACCACACTGCTACTTTATAAAAATATAATCAGCTCCCCTGAGCCTGCTGTGCTTTTTTATTCCCATTTCTAAGCACTCCTGACACACATCTAAGCTGCCCACTGATAGCCCTTTATTATTTTTAACCCAATGCCTGTATGTTCAGGGTTCTCATTTTTACTGGAAGATGCTGACAACTCTTCATTCCTACAAATTCAATCATCAAAGGTTTAATTCCCAAATGAGGATTTTATAACCCAAGAGAGCAGGACATAATCACCCACACGCAACAGCTCTTACCTTCAATATCCTGCAGGTTTCAAATTACAACTGAAAATTATTTTAGCTTTTAAAACTCCATTCAACTCCCCTGGCATCCCAATATTCCTGTAAAACAGGAATGTTGCACACAGTGGCACAAATTCCAGCTGGAAATTTGGGTTTTGTTTCATCAGCAGACACGTGGTCGCTACAGTTCTGGAGCAGGAAATGCCAAAACTCCCCAAGGAAGCCCCATGATTCCCACACCAGTTCTCCCATTTCCTTTATCTGCCCCCAGTGCTGAGTTAGAAGCAGTGCCACACTAATGGCAGCATTTCCCATCACCAGCAGCTTCCCAAAATGTCCTTTCTTCCCTAAAAGGAGCACTCAAAATTTGAGTGCTTGAGAAAATCCCTTCCCAGAGCTTCCATCAGCTCCCCTGGAATACCACAGCACTGGCAGGATTTGGGAAATGCAGTTTCATGAGTCATTTTTTTTACCAGCAAATTCATAAACTTGCATCTTTGAGACTACCCCTGGGAGAATCCAGCAGGCTGGAAGCAGGGATTGTGCTGTGGTGACAGAATGCTGGGAAGCACTGAGGAAATGCTGTGGCTGGAACTGGTACAAGGAAAATCCTGTCAGAGGGTGACACATCAGGCTGGAGATTTGAGGAAAGTGGATTTTGGTTGCTTGTAGCCATGGAAAAATAAACTGAATGGCCTCAGGGCCCAAAATTTGGGCTTTTTCTCAGTTCCTATCACCAAAAAAAAAAAGCAGGTGACACTTGGAATGATGACCTGGCAGTTGGCCCAGGAGCTTTGTAGGTGCCTTTAATGCCATCATGAGCAGGAGAAAAATCCCCAAACAAGGCATTTCATTATTAAACTTCCAATTTTTCATCAGGAATCTGATGGTGGTGTGTGGATGGCAAAAGACTTGGAAGCATTTCAGAGCAGAGGTTGTAGAATCACCAGCCCGAAGCAGAACTGACAGAACAAAGCTTCAAGTCAATCTTCATGGAAAACTTCATCAAGATTTGCACGGAAGTTCCCTGCCCTTTAAAAAAGTCAAAAATTCCAACAAAAAAATAGATCCAGCTCCAGTTCCAAGTGTTACACTGTGAGAAACCATCCACTGTCTTTCAAAGGAGTCATTCCTTGGATAGGCTGTGGCTGACCCAGACATCAGCCCACCATAGAGACAGCAACACACACAGAGAAAAAAAAAACCACATACAAAAATTTGGCTTAATTGTTCTTTAAAATGTCAAACACTGCACCTTTCCCTTCAGAAATATTCCATGGGTTTAGCATTGAAAACCTATGGAACACTAAGTATTTTAAATGGCAACTTGCATGCTTGTCTGCTATAAAAATCTTCATTTAAGTTAATTTTAATTGTTTTGGTTCTGACCATACACAAGCACATCACAATTCTCTAGGAGCAACTAAGGACATGGTAATTCACACTGATGGCTTTCCTAAGATCAGCACCCTGCCTGAATATCAGATTAAATTTGGGAATAGTCTAAAGCCATGGCACAGGACACAACCAGCAGGGAGACATGAGTTGGACAAGTTGGTTTTGCTGTAAACACAACAGAAGTGCCACCCTCCTCTTCCTCAGGATTCAAACAGCACACACAGAAACCCAATTTTCTTAAAAAAATGCAACTTCCATTGGTTTTAGCGAGGAATTTAGTGAAATGAATGAAAATGGACTTGTACACAAGGTGGACATTTGAGAATTTTGAAATGCTCAAGGTGAAAAAGCAAAACCTTGAAAATGCCAGTGCTGCTGGCAGTTTGCTCTTACCAAATGACTGCCAGGGGTCGGAGGCAGGGGCTGCAGCTGTGGACCCTCCCCAGGGATCCGAGGGGTTGGCAGCAGCAGCAGGAGGTCCCCAGGGCTCGGTTTTGGGCGGGGCAGGTGCCGAGGAGGGCAGGGCATCCATCAGGTCCAACAAGGTGGTGTGCTGAGGGCAGGAATAAGCTGAGCTTTACTCAAGAGCCTTACCAGGCTTGGAAGTACAAACCCGTGAGAGTGAAGAAGCAATTATTATTACTATTATTATTATTTTTTTTTTCCTTTTACACACCTGCATTGACTAGTTCCAAATTTAACCCACATGGAAGAAACGTTAAGCTACACAACAAAGCAAACCCAAAAGCATAAAAGAGCTCAGTATTAAGGTCAATTTATGTTACTGTGTTTCAACTTTTGGCAGCATAACCGGGAATTTCTTAAGCGAAGGCACTACCTCCTTCTTTTTGGGGATTTTAATTGTGTCTCTGCGACTCTCCTCCAGAGCCATCTGTAATCTCAGATCGTCCCCGCGTCTGAGGCGCTCCTCCTGCAAAGGAAATCCACACTGGTGAGACCTCGAGGCTGACACCAGGCAGGGAAAGGAGCTTCCCCCTGACCCTGCTGTAGTCAGAACAGCCACTTTGCTGGCTGGAATTTACCCTGGTGATGTTTTAATCTTTCCAAAATTCAGTGAGAAGCACCATGGAACACACAGCAGGGAAAGGAGCTTCCCTCTGATCCTGCCTCAGAAGCATCCTGACCCTGCTGTGGCCTCAACAGCCACTTTGCTGGCTGGGGTTTACTCTGATGGTGATTTATTCTTTCCAAAATTCAGTGAGAAGCACCACTGAACACACGGCAGGGAAAGGAGCTTCCCTCTGACCCTGCTGTGGTCACAACAGCCACTTTGCTGGCTGGGGTTTAGCGTGGTGGTGATTTATTCTTTCCAAAATTCAGTGAGAAGCACCATGGGACACACAGCAGGGAAAGGAGCTTCCCTCTGATCCTGCCTCAGGAGCATCCTGACCCTGCTGTAGTCAGAACAGCCACTTTGCTGGCTGGGGTCTACTCTTTCCAAAATTTATTTTGGAATAGGGTGATTTATTCTTTCCAAAATTCAGTGAGAAGCACCACGGAACACCAGGCATGGAAAGGAGCTTCCCTCTGACCCTCCTGTGGCCACAACAGCCGCTTTGCTGGCTGGGGTTTACTCTGATGGTGATTTATTCTTTCCAAAATTCAGTCAGAAACACCACGGAACTTCGAGCGACCGAGCCATTTTTAGACCAGCACCGTGGTTTTTCAGCGTTCAGATCACCACTGAGGGCTGCAGGGAATTCAAGTGAAATTTCTCTTGCTTCTGGTTCACTTCCCTCCACGCTGGTGCAAGATCCAAGGGAATGAAGTCTTGCCAACTCCATGTGTAATTGGAAGGTTTAAACATCTGTAACTACAATGTTTATGCCACATTCAACTCCTTTAAATGTCTCTGCTTGCATCATGTCTCTCAGAAGCTGACTAATCCCCCAGCTTGTCATTTTTGAAGCTACTTCAAACGCTTCGATTCTGATTTATATTTTTGTTCCCTTTATTGCCCAATAATGCTGAAGTTTACTGGGTGATAGTTTCCCCTTCCAGGCACTCATGCTTTACACAGGATTGTAAACTGAATTGTCACAGGAAGTCTCTAAAATATTACATGGCTGACTTGAGTTTTCACTCAGAGCTGAGATTTGACTTTGTCACATATTAAAATGTAGTCGTTTTATCCACATTTACTCCAAATTCAGAAGGAAGCTCCTAAAAATTGGCCCAGTAACATAACTCAGGTGATAGATCAGGAGTCAATTTACTTTTAAAATATTTTTTTTAATATATTCTGGTACTTTGTCAGGTCGCCCTCCTGTTCCAGGAACTCCCACGGCTCCAAATTGCACGGGAATGGGAATGCAGTGACATGACTGGAGCTTTTCAGGAGCAGTCATGTTTTCAGCTCCTCCAACTGAAAACATCTCCAGTAATGTGGTGATTAACACCCTCCCACACAAAGTCTTCTCTCAAAGCGATTGGCATCTTCACCAGTCTCAACAGCTCGGAGGCTGAAGTTACTTTCAAAAGAGATTTAAAGAATAATAATAATAATAAAAAAAACAAAACCCACACACACAATTCCACCTGGGGTAAAGCCAAGCTGACATAAATGAAATTAAATATAATAAAATGAAATAAAGTTTAAAAATAAGATGAAATAAGATCAAAAATAAAAATAAAAATAAAATAAAAAATAAAAATAAAAATAAAATAAACATTAAAATGAATAAAATACAATAAAAATAAAATAAAAATAAGATAAAAATAAAATAAAATTGAATAAAACAAAATATAAAAAGTAAAAATAAAAATAATGATAAAATAAAAATAAGATAAAGATAAAAATGAAAAATAAATAAAATTTTAAAATAAGATAAAGTAAGATAAAATAAAACAATGATAAAAATAAAATTTTAAAATAAAAATAAAAAAATAAGATTAAATAAGATTAAATAAGTAAAGTAAGATAAAAAATAAATAATACAAAATTTGAAATATAAATTAAGATAAAGTATGATAACATAAGGATAAAATAAAAATAAAATTTGAAAAATAAAATAATTAATGAATGAAATTAAAGTAAAATAAAGTAAGGTAAAACAAGGTAAAATAAAATAAAATAAATAATATAAAAAATAAGTAAAAATAAGAAACAATAAGAAAAAATAAGAAAAAATGAATAAAAATAATAAAAATAAAGTAAAATAAAATAAATTAATTACATGAAATTAAAAAATAAAATAAAAATAAAATCATAAAAATAAAATAAAATACAATAAAATAAAATAAATAAAATACAATACAATAAAATTAAATAAATAAAATTATAAAAATAATAAAATAAAATAAATAAAAATAATAAAAATAATAAAATAAAAATAATAAAAATAAATAAAAACGATAAAAATTAATAAAATTTATAAAAATTAATAAGAATAAAAATTACTAAAAATAAAAATAATAAAAAGTAAAGTAAAATAAAGTAAAATAAAATAAAATAAAAATTAATAAAATAAAATACAATAAAATAATAAAAATAATAAAATAAAATAAAATAAAATAAATAAAATACAACAAAATAAAATAAAATAAATACAATAATAAAATAAAATAAAATAAAATAAATAAAATAAATACAATAAAAAATAAAATAAAATAAAATAAATA
>QUSF01000092.1:748451-792741 GCA_003676055.1 Chloebia gouldiae | reverse complement strand
GGGGTTTGTGCCACTGAAATCGGGGTTTGTGCCACTGAAATCGGGGTCTGTGACACTGAAATCAGGGTTTGTGCACTGAAATCAGGGTTTGTGGCACTGAAATCAGGGTTTGTGCCACTGAAATCAGGGGTTGTGTCACTGAAATCAGGGTTTGTGCCACTGAAATCAGGGTTTGTGCCACTGAAATCAGGGGTTGTGTCACTGAAATCGGGGTTTGTGCCACTGAAATTGGGGTTTGTGCATGGAAATCAGGGCTTGTGCACTGAAATCAGGGCATCCATCCCTCCCATCCCATGGACCCCAACCCATCCCACCCCATCCCATGTTCCCAAACCTTCCTGGAGCACAGGGAAAAAGGGAAGGATGTAGGCACAACCCAAAATAACACCTCTGGACATCCCAGCTTGGGCATAACAGGACTGGATCCCTTAAAAAAAGCGTGGCCTCAGTAAACTTGGTTTTAGAACAGCACCAGACTTTGCCAGGCTGGGAGCAGCAGCCCAGCTCAGCCTTAAGGGCTCTAAATTAAGAACATCCTACTTTTCCTCCTGCAGCCATAAATCCAGAATCCTATTTAAGTGGTCATTGGCAGCTGGAGATGAAACAAGGCCAGGAACAAAAGGCTGAGGTTTTTGAAACTGGGTGACAAATGTCAGGCAAAAACCCAATTATTTAGACACAGAGGCAGATTAGGAGTGAGGGACTATTGCTCTAAAAGATTTTAAATATCTCCTTTATATCCCTTCCTCTCCACAGGAAGTTTAGTTCGGCACCACACAAGAATATTTCCAGATATATCTGATATCAGATTTGATGCAACTCTACAGAATTGGCACATTTTCCAAAATAAATAAAAATGATGCATTTGTCATGGAATATTTAAGAGCTCCTAATCTGAGCTTTAATTGTCCCTGGTTTGAAGCTGGAAGATAAAACCAGTTGTTCCCAGTATGTCAGAAATTGCTGACAAGATGGAGGTTGGGAGGAGCTTTATTTCTGCTTTTTGCTTTTGAGTATCTCTCATGGCTTCCATTTTCAGGTTATGAGATTGGGTAGAAAAAAAACCACAAATACTTTTACAATTCATGTGCCATAATGTGCTCCCTGGAACTGTCCAAGCACAGAGATCTTCAGGGCCAACAAAGTCATTAAGCAAAGCTTTGGGGGGGAAAGGATTTTATTAAAAACCATCAAGTTGCACCATTTCATTCTGCACAGTTTCTAAAGGATTTTAGAGATGAAATGAAAATATTCACGAGAAAACAGGGAAAAATATCCTTATCTGCCTGCAGCAGTGAGGGATGATTTGGTATCAGTCAAGAGATCCTTTTCCATCTTGAATTCTCTCACCACACACGGTATCAATACTGCTTTTATTTTGTCACAAAGGATGAATCTGGGACACAAAAAGCAGCCATTCTTTAAGAAAACCCCTTGTGGCTCAACAGCAAGCAAAAATCCAGTTGTTCCCATGCAAACCTGCCCAGGTTGGGAAGCTGGAGGAGTTTGAGGAGAGTTCACTCAGTGCTGGCTGTGCAGCGCAGCTGATTCAACATTCTCAACAAACTGACCCAAAAAGGCTTCACTGATTTAACCAAAAATTGCACTTTTAGTCCCTGAAAACAGAGTTCCCCCACACCCACATCAGTACCCCACTATCCCCTGGAAGTTACTGCTGAGCTGTCCTGCAGCAACTACCAAACTCTCAGCTCCTTCTTCTGCAAGCAAGCTCTAAAAATGAAATTTTATAACCCAACAGAAATGCCTTGAGCAAGGAGAATGAATTCTACAACCCTCACCCATCGTGTGCAGAAGGAGCAAGAGTAAAATGTGCTGGTAGCAAAGCACTGAGGGATGAAACATTTCCTGGGGTGGTGCTGGCAAAAAGGCTCTGCCACTCTCCCAAACTGGATTTCTGTTTGCCTGGTAAGCAGACGTGATGAACATGCAGCAAAGAGGGTGGCTGGACATTTTGAAGAGGCAAATCTCCTGCTGTAGATGGCAAATCTAAAAGTCTCTGATCTCTTCTTCAAAGGCTCAGAGGAATGAAAGAGAATTCTGCCAGAATATACAGAGCAGCAACAGCATCTTAGAGATATTCTAAGGGGAGTATTTCCCAGGAGTGAAGCAGAACTTCATTCCTTTTACAGATTTTTTTCTGAATACAGATTTTCAGCACAAAAGAAGGGTATTAATAATAAAAAATATATAATTTAGATATATTACTTACTTTTAACATTTATTTTTCAATTTTTATTTATATTATATATATATATATTTAAATTCAATTTTTTTTAAAAGAACACATGATGGATCCGATCTCTTTCACTTTAAATAATGAAAATCATCTTTTCCATCAAACTTAGCAGGCACAGGAATAACCCTACATTTATGTAAGAGATTAAATGTCTGGATTTTAATGAAACTCCTTCCTCGTTTCCTGGGATAAAGCTCTTCCCAGTTTCCAATATCAGAAGGACTCAGCACAGCTGTTCTGGAAGGTGCTGCTTTGCTTTGCTCCACTCAATTAAACCAGACAAGAAACACATTAAAACCTCTAAACAGACAACCTGAGAGCCACCTGGATTTCTGCTGATCCACACTGAAAAAAAATCCAGGAGAGATGAAACAGAGGAAGAATTGAGGGGGGAGGAGGAAAAGAAAAAAAAAAAAAACCCTGAGATTTCTAAATCTTCTTAGGAGGTAAGGGGAAAAAGAAAAGCTTAAGGAATCTTTACCTCCAAAGCAATCCTGCCACAGGACACACAGAGGGAGGTGGGAGCAGCAAATCCACCCTCGGAACACTGAAAAACCAAACTTCTCCCATCAAAATTCCTAAAGCATCCCAGGAACAATTGAGGAACACGCCCTGCATTGCTCAGCCCTGCTGGGAGGAATGGTTTGGAGCCTCTGGCAGCTTTTAAATTCCAAACAATAGTTCCAGGCTTTAATTAAAGTTGGGACTGGTGGAGCAATAATTCAGTGAAAGCCAAGGTGTGCTCAGTACACCTCAATTTCAGCCCACCAGCCCAAGTTAAAATCAATATTTCAAGCTACTTCTAAATTAGGAATTTTTGTTGTAGTCAACAACAATTGATAGATTTGAAAAGGAAAAATGTTGTTATTGTTGAGGCAACAATATACGAGTTCTTTAAAAATTCACAGTGCTCAAGCATGGTTATTAAGAAAAACTACATAAATACAGAGAAAATATTATTACAAGAAAATGATCATGTTTGTTATCCTACTGTTAATTAAAAGTCAAGATCAAAAATTCTCATAGCTGGAAACCTTCAGTCACATTTTTTGTACCCTCTCTGCTAAAAAAACTTCCTTTTGGAAATATTTTTTCTGCTTGTCTCCTGAGTTTTAAACAGAGATTTTTCTCCATCCCGGTTTGAATTTCCTGCTATCTCCTCCTGCAAATGTCAGCAAGGCTGACCCCACTCGTGGATTTATTATTTAAAAAGCACTTTGGGACCCAGGATATGACAAATCTCAGATTCTTAAAGCTGGTGCTCAATGGTTCCTGCACCCTGGCTCAGTCACAGCCCTCCACACGCTGGAAACATTCATTTAAAGAAAAGATTTCCCTTCAGAATTAGACCACAACCACGGACATTCCAGCCAAAGCAGCTTTCATCAGATCATTACTTACACTAAGGAGGATTTAGTGCCAAATCAGGCCTCTTCCTGACATGACAGGGAGTCCCACCAAGCAGTGGTGGAAGGAATTTGTTCTTCCCACATCACTGTATTCATTTTTTAAGAATGTAGTATTTAGTATTTAGTAGAGACACACATACCAAACACTGAGAATTTAAATATTTAAACACAAATTTATAGCAGTCCTCCTCCAAGAACTGCTGAGTAAGCAATAAAGGAAATTAAACAGCAGCATTGTTGCCAAAGTACAATAAAGCAGCATAAAGTAGCAAAATGATTCAGGAAATATTCTGTATTTCTTATTTATTCTTAATCCAGGACAAGGCTGGATGGGACTTGGAGCAACCTGGGACAGTGGAAGGTGTCTCTGAGCACGGCAGAGGGTGGAATGAACTCAGCTTTAAATTCCCTCCCAACCCAAAAACCATCCTATGATTCCATCCTGAACAAAAAGAACACATCTTCAAGCACTGCTTTTAAAAGCAGAAACAAACAGAAAATCCCCATCACAGGAAACCCTGGAACACTTTCACAAGAGCAGCCTGGCAGTGCTACCTTTGGAACTGACAGTAAACAAAGGCTTTTAAAATCCATTTCCATCACTACAAACGTCCTCTCCATAGCAAATATTTACCCAGTCATCTGCAGAGACATCAACAACAGCATGACCCTCATCATCATCATGAGCAGACCCACAGAGATCCCAGATCTCTTGCAGGCAGCATTTCCACCCTCCCATCCCCTAGAGCAGCCCTCCGAAGGAAAGGATGAACACCTTGGGGGTGTTTGTACTCACAGCCGTGGTAGGATGCTGGGGATCCTCCAGACTTTCCATACTCCTGCTCTGAGTAGCTGGTGGACAGGTTGGGCTGGCTGGAGCCTCGGCCAAAGGTGATCTGGTTGCTGCCCACCCCAGTGGCCACCTGAGCCATCCGTTCTTTGGTCTTCAGGGCTTGGGCCCTCTCCGTCTTGAGGCGCTCGTCGTCCTTCAGGAGGGACACCAGCTGCTTGGATTTCTCCCTCACGTTGATGCCCTGGTCTTTCCCATCTCGATCGATGTACTGAAAATCTTTCAACGTCTGGATAGCAAAAATATTCTCTTTACATTGCTGGGCCACCCTCTCGGACCCAGTTTTAATCAGGTAATCTAAGAGAGTGAGGGCCTTGTAGACGTGTCGCCAGTTCTTGCCGTGGTCGTTCAGTCGTTTCCAGATCATGCTCATAATTTCAGAAAAGGCCACAACATTGTAGGTCAGATCTGCTATTTCAGTCATCAACGAACTGGAAGGACCCCAGGGGTCATTTGAGGTCGCTTCCCGAACTTTTATTTCGGCCTCTGAGTAATTGTTCACAATGTTCTTCATCTGCCGTCGGATAGACGAAGTCGTCATTTTTATTTCCCTTTTTACCAAGACAGATTCCACAACACAAACAGCAAAGGGCTAAATTTGCTCTTCCAGGAACGTTTCTGAACTGCGAAGGCTCCGTAGCAGTGGCGTGTTTGTGACACGTTCCGCTACAATCATTTCCTCTCCTCAAGAGAATGACAGGAGAAAATGAAAATCATGACCTGAGTGAGGAAAGAAAACAAAGCAGGTTAGCTGGGTCTCATTGTTCTGCACAGCCAGCAAGCCACACACGCTTGGGAGAAATTTTCCTAGATTAATTCTTTCCTCCTCAAATTTCTTCGGATTTTGAAAACAACTTGTTCTTCTCACGAGTCACATTAAACATTTAAGATTAATAACCTGAAGTGCTGAGCACAACAAAAGCGAGAAGACAATCACAGTGATACAAAGGCAAAATTTTAAAAGCAAACCAGAAACAAAATCCAACCTGGAGACTTATTTTCCAACGTAAAAACTACCTAGAACTTTAAATTACAGAGCTCAGATGAAACCACGTGAGAAATTCCATGTTGAGCAGCCCTCTAACAGTAGGAATCTGCATCCAGAGAGAACAAGGAAATTTCCAAAAAATCAACCAAGCCATTTCTGAAACCCTGGGTAGTTTAAAGCCCTCTCAGTCTCAGGACAGAGATCCTGTGGCCCAACTCAAGGTGACCTTTCATGATAAGCAGATTAGAAAGAATTGTTTTTTCCCAAATTAATTTATTTTGTTCATTTGACAACACTCAGCAGATCCACACTCTCTGCTCTGTGTGTCCTTTGCACAGCACCAAGGAATTTTTAATTCTATGAGAATGGAACTGTAAAGCCAAAATGATTGGCAAGAAAAGGCAAGGACAAGCTGTGGAGCTGGAAAGCCGTGTCAGTTCTTTAGTTAAGGTCACTGTTTCAAGTAAACAGAGGCCTATTAAGCTTTGGAATAAATTACTTGAGCAAACTGGCAGATTGGCCATTCCATGAGCACAGCCCTGAGAGCCACCAGAGGCACAAACACTGCGCAGGGACTCTGGAACTGAGCTGGCCACGTTCACAGAGATGCCCATCCACATGGCCTTTAATAATGCTCCTCCAAACACTCCCAGGAACCAGCCCCATCCCTCACAGAGACACTGCAGACAAGGACAGCACAGATTTCAAACCTGACATTGTTATCATCAAATCACCACAGTGCCATTTGCAATGGAAGCAGAATTCAGTGTCAGCACAGGTCTGTAATGGGTTTTTTTTTTTAGCATAAAGACAAATTCCCTTCCTTGGAAACCTTTCTGGGCAGGTTAAGTTACCACAGAAAACACCTAATGAGTTGTTCTATTTCATCTTCTTCCACTGAAGTTGATTTTTGGCAGAACAAAAGCCTCTTATGACATGATGGAAGATTAACTTTGAACGAGACCAACACTAAACTTCAGGTAAACTTCATGCCCCTGGTGTTGTCCCAGTGTTTAGAACCAACTGTAGGATGGATAACAGCAGCAGGAATAAAAAGGGGCATCTCCTGGGACATTTAAATTCTGTATGGATCAAACCCAGAATTTGAAAATGTTGATCCTACACAAACTCTTCTTTCACTCTGGAATTTTACATTGCCCAGATCTGTTGGCTCACATACCTCTGTGATCCCTCTCTAGGTGAGGAAACGATAAAAATTAAACAGAAAAAGCACAATGTACATCTTATTCAGCCTAAGCCATTTCTTTTTGCCAAGAATGGGTTAGGCAAGTTCCCAGCAAAGCTGAAACCAGTTCTCCAGGGGATCTGGAAGGTCACACTGAACTGGGAGCAGGCAGCAGGCAGGAGCTCCTGCAGCTGGAGGCAGCACAGGATCCAAGACCATGGACACAATTCTGATGATTATACAGATCCCAGAGCAGAAGAATCCAATCCCCCCATAAAAAAAATGAGCTTTTTCAACCAGAAAAGCAATGAATAACATGACAAATCAAACCCAGGAGAGCTACAAAACCTTCTAAACCAGCTGGATTAGAACTCCACCAAGCCTGACATCCTCAGACACAAATCCTTGTGCAAAGAGCCTGAGATTATTCCCTTGTATTGCTCATATTCCCTTGTATTATCAGCAATTGGGACACCCTGGATGCCATCATGGACACACTGGGCCTTTCCCACCCCTCTGGAAGCCACCTGAGCTCCCTGTGTCACCCTCAGCAGGTACAACCAGTGGCACAGTGACCACAATCAAGGAGCAACTCCTTCAGGTTTCTGAGAAAGAAAACATCACCTTGGGCTTCTTTATGTCCCTCATGGTTTTATGGGAATTGGCCAACTCCTTCTGAGCTGAGGTTTTCTGAAATTCAGGCTACTTGGAAGCTTCTCCATATCTCCATCATCCCTGTGGTCTTTCCATGCACAGATTAACCTCTATTTTCTTGGGATACACACAGTTCCCAGCACTCTGCATTTCAGATTTGGCAGCAACAAAAGTTTGTATCACAACAGAAATAATTTACATCTTAGCACTCCCCATGTATCAAATACTTCCTAAAATTCCACATGCCCCTTGGGAGTTGTACTTCTAATGCACATTTCTTCTCCCTGTGCATTTCACCTGCCACTTTATCCCTCTGCAGGTCTCAATCTTTCAGCATTCCTTTCAATCAAGATTAAATTCAATTTGACTAAGTTGCTTCAATTTAGCCATCTTGCTATTTCAGGCCAATCTGCTAATGGCAGTATTTGCAAGAGCACTGATCTCACTATCTCAGAGCCCTTCCCTGTGAGAACCAACATTTACTCCTAACCCCACTTCCTGTCCTTTAACCCACTGCAAATCTATGAAAAACATTCTTGCCTAATGGAAGTTTTATTTCTTTCAAGGCCAGGGATGAGAGGCCTACCCAAAATCTTTTTACAAGTACACTACAGGAGCAGGTGCCTCACCTGTGTGTATCTCCCCAAAGACAAGTTTCTTACTTTACAACTTCACAGGCTTTTGGAAAAATCATTTTAATACCTCACATGTAAAAGTCCCTAAAGAATTAACCACTCTCACAATACAAGACTGCTTCCCTTTTCTCTCTCTCACACCAAATCCAACCACTTTTACACAACAGCACAATACTCTAAGTCTCCTAAGCTCTGCAAGATGAGTAAGAACAACCCAACTCAGGATCACTTCTGGAGCTGATTAAATGCAACACAAAGCTGTCAAGGTCTAAAAAAAACAGAGCAAAGAGCCTTCATTCCTTCCCAATTACATCCCACTAGGAAAGCAGGCACTTGGTTTTGGAGAAGAAACCAAAGGAAGAACTCTTGGAAGCTTTTCTAAGTCTGGAGGAGCACTTTGGAAAAACAGTCCCAGAGCAAGCATGGGAGAGAACACACTGGGTGAAGAGAAACCAGCAATTTCCACACTTCCAGGAAATTAAATATTCCACTTGTTGTTCTGTAACAGATTCAAACCCATCAATCCATCAACGCTGAGGGATTCTTCATCTCTGAGTCCTGAAAACCAAGGCCTTCAATGAGAGAAACATTTAAGGCTTGTTTTTTTCCTTTTCTTGATGGACATGTTTTCATCTTATTCTACTCATAGCCCATAAAAAACAAGTTACTCTAAACCTCATAATGAACACCCAGGGGATGCCAGGATGGAAAGCTGATGGAGCTGCTGTTCCCCTCACCAATGCTGTACCAACACTCCACTCCTGCCTTGGCAGTAGGACTGACCCACACCTTAGAGCTCTGGTTTTGTCCCTGCTTTACTCCCTCTGCTCCCTCACCACACAATGGAAGCCTTTTCCTGGATTATTCCAAATCTTGCAGCATCACAACAACCTCTTTTACCATTAAACAGATCAAAAAGCCTAACACCCCAACTGCAAAAAAAAGTGAGGAACAGTTTCTAACACATTCTAACAAATTCTTACACAGAAAGTTTAGATTTTTTTTCCCAGAGATCTCAGTGAATTAACTTCTCACAACAAACCACAAGGAAGCACAATGCACTTGCAACTTCAGCAAAAATGTGAGTTTGCATTTTTAACAGCAGAGTTGCAAAGAAAGCAGAAAGTGAGACCAGTTGATTAAAGCTGTTTCTGGTTAGCAGGAAAAAGGCTTGAGCAGATTTCTGTGAAAGTTAAGCAGTTCAGTCTTGGGGCACCTTCCTCATTTTTGCTCTTGGTCCCTACAAGCCATTTTCTCTGATTTTGAACTACCTTGACATCTCCAAATGGCAAAGCAAACAGATGTGCAGGCAAAAAGGTGAAGCTTACCTGTGTTACCAGGGCTCAGCTGGAGGGAAACACCCCATGCCCTTTTCCCTACTCCAGCAGTTGCATTACACAAATCATGAATTCTCTTGGTGCTTTCCTACACACAGCGTGCAGACAGGAGAAATCCTTGCCTGAACTCCTCATCCCTCTCACAAGAGATGAAGCTCAGTGAATGAAATCTGCACGAGGAAACATTTTTAACTTGCTGAGACTAACACAGAACCAAGGCCAAGCCACAAAGTCCCTCATGAACTCAGTTCAAAGCAAACAGCCCCACAAATCCACCTATAGACAGGCTTTCAGCAGAATCCATTCACACCTCTGGAATGTAAAACTCCAACCAGGATTTGTCTGCACTGATAAAATGCCCTTCATATCAGCCTGAAGGTAAATATCTGCATAGCCCAGCTAAGCATGCACCAGAAATAAATGGAAAGCCTTCAATATCAAGTGTGAAAATTAACATTAAACATCAGGAGTTCACCTGACACATGCATAAAATTTTAATTAACAGTATTACAGACAATATATACCCTTAGATTAGACATTTACTGTAAGTCACATGCATGAAAAGGAAGGTTTGGAAATAGTTATTAATTCAGTCAGTGTGTGATCTGAATGTGCAGAGATCAAATCTACATAAAAGTATCCCAGCCTTGCTGCCTCCCCTCTCAGGTGGGAATACACAGAGATCTGCTCTCCCTGCTACCAGGCTGCAATGATAGAGGCAGGGGATGCTCAGGGACCTGTATTCCAGCATAAATCAGGGAATTCTTGCCCATCTGCAAAGGATCAGGCTCAGAGAAGCTGCTGTCATGTGCTGACTGAGGAATCTGACAGACACTGACACCACACCTGCACACACAGCCCCAATCCCAGCAAGAAGTCAGCTCCTATTCATGGCAAAAAAAAAAAGGATTCCCATTGCCTGACCCTAAATTCACATCCTGCTTTTCCTGGGATAGCTCATTGTGTGTCTAAATCCAAGCCCACTGTGATTTAGGACGTCTCATTTTCCACAAACAGAAATCAGAAAAAAAAACATTTTTCTTATACTAAATCCACACTGCTAGACAGATTTTCAAATTTAACTAATTCTCTGATTTTTTTTTCTCTTCTTAAATTATTCTCAGAGAACAACTGGCTGACCAGAGGGTATCATTACCCTGCCTAGGATACAATATTCAACTGCAATCCAAACACTGCTCCCAAAACCAAACAGGAAAAGGGGCAACTGTGCATCGTGGCCACTTGGAGGAGAGGAGGACTGAGAGAAGACACTTGGCACTACACAGAAAAGCCAACAAGCAGAACACTTATTAGCTCTCTTTTGCTATTCTACAGCAGAGAAAACAGCAATTCATGGGAATAAAACAGCAAAATGAAGAGCCTGAAATTCCCATCAATGCCCTTCCTCAAACCTTCAAAATTATTTAGGAAACGAGTTACAAATACAGATTGGCAAAGGGTTTGGAGAACAGGGTTAACTCCAGATGAAAGGTTTCATTTCCATTTTTCACAGCTTAAATGCTTGTCTTCAGTGTAATTTCTGAGGAGAGGAAATGGTTCAAAATTCAAAGTTTTGGAAGCTTTCCACTCCCTTTTACAAATGAGAGAACAAGGTCAGCTTTCACAGACAGCAGGTGGCCAAATTATTTCTTTATTTAAAGAGTTAATGGTGAAAGATAATTCTCCTTCAAATTTATGCATATTCATGAGTGCCAAGGTTTGATTCTGCACGACTTTCACAGTCCTGTCTCCAGCCTCACTGAGGGAAAGGAGCTCCAGCTTGAGACTTTTAGCTGTAAAAGAGATTTACAGACACAAATCTGGTTCTGTTTTCTCCATCCCACCTTTTGTTACTCCTTGTCTCCTTAAATTCCCAGGATTTGAGCTCCATGGGGAGCTCATTTTTAAGAGGGTATGGGAAAGGGGGGTGAGGAGCAAATCTCTAACCTGCCTCACACAGCAGCACCACCTGGCCGTGTCCTTTTGGGACCTGCCAAGCCACATCTGCTGGGCTTTGTCACCCCCAGCTCCCCTGGCCCTTTTGGGGTTTTGTCACCCCCAACTCCCCTGGCCCCTTTTGGGGTTTTGCCACCCCCAACTCCCCTGGACCCTTTTGGGGTTTTGTCACCCCCAACTCCCCTGGCCCTTTTGGGGTTTTGTCACCCCCAGCTCCCCTGGCCCTTGCAGCTGGAATCATTGACAGGGTGGCTGTAAATGTGCTCTGAAGGGCTGGGAGAGGGGACAGCTCTGCCAGACCTGCAGATCATCACTCACGACCCAAATCCAACCTGCACTGGGATCTAATTTTAGGATTACCCGCTTTAACAACAGCTCTTTAAAAATAACACATTCCTCCTTCTACAGCCAGGTCAAGTGTCACCCACAGTGCCACCTGCACTGTGGACATGTTTGTAGGCTTGGTGTGGTTTTTTGGTAGTTGTTCACTTAGTGATTTTTTGAGAATATTTAATATTTTTTTTGTTTCAGAGGTTACTGATCAATCTAAATTGGCTGATTAGCTTTCTATGATAAGATAAAAGACTTTATAGAATATTAAGACTAAATTTAAGACTAGTATTTAAGACTAAATACTTTGGAGAAATAGAGCTATGAAAGATGCACTGTAGTAGGACCCACAAGGGGTAATTTTAGATGATTGGATTTAAGGCATTTACAGCATGGTATGACAAAAGCTGATAGACCAAGAAACACTTCTAGTGTATTGTAATTAGGAAATAGTTGGCTTCTGATTGTGGTGGCATGAATTGTAACACCTGTATTGTCTCAGCTTTCTCATGAGGCTGAAAATGGAATAGAAGTTTTTAAAAGGCCTCTCAGTTACCCATTTCTGGGTCAGGAAAAGGGTATTGTCTGACATGGGCACATCTCAGTTTATTCTCCATGCAGCAGGTGTGCAGTGAATATCAGAATATTGCAGAATTACCAGTGTGAGGTCAGACCATTACACACGGAAGCAGAAATGCCAAATGCAAATTAATCCAACAGGGCAGTAAAAATACCTCCCTGAACTCCCCAAAGGAATTTGTTCCCTGGGGATTACCTGCTTCAAGGAAAGCATTTCATCTGTTTTCTCACAAACTGAGTAGGAAAAAAAAGACCACCCAATGTGTGCCTTGACTGAAAGGTAACAACCTGAAATAAATTCAGCTTACCAAGTATGCCTGAATTGTATTTTCAACTGAATTAAGGGCAGTAGGAGACACTTCTCTCCTTTCACATTTTCCTTTTGGAAGGGAAGAGGATATCCAATATTCTTCCCAGAGGATGTGCCTTAGAATCTACTAATTAGAAAAGTCCAGCCTTGTCACTGAGGCTGTTATGGGGTGACAGGCACCTGCTCAGGCCCTCAGAAATCAGCCTGAACACAGGAAGAACTGCAGAAAGTAAAAGAGCACAAAATGTCAGCTCCCTTCTTTAAACCCCAGTGTTTTCCTATAGAACTGCAATATTTAAAATTCATATTCACCTAGATGTGTGCTCATGTATCAGACTCCATATTTTGGGAAGATACCTGCTACTTAAAATTACCTGATGATTTCATTATCTGAATTGATTCTGCATTTTTATTAATATGAAGCAAACGTCACCAAGTGCAGCTTCTCCCATCCTCCTACACACACCAGACATGAAACCACATTAAAACACTCAGCAGGCCAGAGGCAAATACTCACCATGGCAAAGATTAGGGGGGAAAAACAGTTTAACTCTCCATGGTACTACTGGCAGAAGCTGAAGGATTAATACTTTATTTTATGACATGGATGACATGAAAAGGATTGTTCAAGAAGTACGAGATGCCAAGAAACACCTGTCCATACATCCAAACACTATTTTTTCCATTTTAATTAAGTGTGCTTCCTGTCAGTATAAACTACAAGCCTGCAAAGAAAACAGAGATTGATTTAATATCCTACTTACATTCATCAATGTCCATTCATGGCATAAAATTTCAAGTGCCTTCCCTTACAGCCACCAGATTTTGCACAATCATCTTGAAAAGTCACCACAATGTCACCACTATCAGAGCTGGTACCAACATCAGATTGCTTTAAACCTCAGAAATTCAGGTACATGAGTTGTCTGCTCATGAGATTGGAGTTCAGCAGAAAATCCTTCCCTGGGAGGGTGGGGAGGCCCTGGCACAGACTCCCAGAGAAGCTGTGGCTGCTCCATCCTGGAAGTGTTCCAGGTGTTGGATGGGGCTTGGAGCAACCTGGGAATGGGGAAGGTGTCCCTGCCATGGCAGGGGTGGAACTGGATGAGCTTTAAGGTCCCTTCCAACCCAAGCCATTCTGGGAATAAACTGCTGGAAGATCGCAAAGTAGGAAACACATCCCAAAATCCTCCCTGCAGGAACGTTCTGGCCAAAAGCCAGGGTTCCAGAGCAGGATTTGCTGCCCAGCAGTCACGCTCAGAGAAATGAGGATAGGATTTTTCAGCTCCTGCCTCTCCACTCTGCCTCACACCAGAGCCACAGGTGGAACAGCTCTGGTGAGCTGATCCCACACACGGGGGCAGGCAGGGGGACCGGCAGGGCTGGGGCTGCTCACAGACCACACCACACAACCAATTAATGCCAAGGTCACTCTAATTACTCTAAAGAACACCCCAAATAAGGGAGCACCAGGCATTTCAACAGCAGTCTCCAGTTACAGCTCACTGGGCAAAGCTGCACCTGGGAAGCTCAAACTGGAGGAGAAGTTGATGGTTTAGGTTTGGGACTTGGTTCAGCAGACTGGGGTTCTGGGAAATCTCCTTTTCCTGCCTAGGGACAAAGCAGTTCCACCTTGAAGATGGCCACAGAGAAGGAGGAAATTTGGTCCTTCACTCTCCAAATTACCAAATTTCATATTATCTTAGCCCTGCCCTTTTCCCAGCCCGATTTTAGCTCTGTCCTGCAACACCAAATATTGAGCTTTCCCTCTGACTCCTCCCTGTCTCCTATCTTTTCATACTGTACACACCACAGTTTCCAAAATCCTTCCCAAACCAACCCACGTCTCCTCCCTCTTCCTCTCAGACCTGTCTAACGTGTCCAGCACCACCACCTTGGCAGGGGCAATTCCAGAGGAGGGGTCCCAGCTGTGCCACCAGCAGCCTGGATCCATACTGCATTCTGGCTCCCAAGAAACAGAACTCAAGGATATTGAAGAATATAAAAATAATTCGCTTTGGTCAACCTCTATGGTGCCCTAGTTCCTGATTCTGAGCTGTATTTTTAAGTTCAGCTTGGATGAAAATGAATCACTTAAAGATTTTTATTTTAAAATATCAGCACATTTGACATAAGGATTTTGCCTTGTTTTTCTACTTCAAACTTTTCAGTTCCTTCATTCATGCACAAAATAGAGTCATGCTTGATCAACAATAAAAATATTTGTTATTATTTTATTATTATTTTGTTGATTTTTGTTGAATTGGGAAAAAGAAAATCTGGTTTGAAAATGCCAGTGAATCCCACATTCTTCTATGCAGATATACAGAAATTTTCAGCTGTCAGCATAACAATTCCTCAAGTTTTCTGAATCCATCCTCCAGCAGTAAAATTCTACCTACTCTTTTATCTATTCTGGATATTTAGACGGAAAATTATTTGAGTGGGAGGCAGCTTGTTCATTTCAAAGAGGATGACAAAGACTTGTTACTCAAAAGCATCTGTGCCTGTTCCTTCATTAAAGGTCATTTTCTTCCAGTCAGCTCTTGCAGAGAACATCTCCTACCCCTCAGCTTTGATACCCTGCAAGCAGCAACTGGATCATGGCCTTGGGACTCCAGACATCTCCTAAGGAACCACAAGGAAAAAGCAATACCTGCCTCTGTTTCCAAAGCAGCTGATTGTGGCTTGGGATATATTGAATAAAATGCAATAAATCCCTGGTGTAGCACTGCTCCTCCCTGTCCCTCCCAGAGCTGCCTGGTGATTATTGTTTTGACTATTGTCTTCATGCAAGTCATTAAAAACATTCCCTCGTTAGATTTAGAAGCAGAACACAAAAGTGGCTTAAAAACTCACCCAACTCCATTTTCTCCTTTTTTAAGAGCTTTCCACCTAGTCCAAATGCAGAGAAGAAATTCAAGCCCATTAACATCCATCAGAGAGCAGTAATGAATTCATCAATATTGCTCCAGTCCGTGGGCAGGGCATCGTGCTGAATCATTTGGTAACTACATCTGCAGCAGGAAGGGCTCACACAACCCTCCCCACACTGCCAGCAGCCTGAAGAAGGAAAAATGAATGTATTGAGATCTCCCTCAGCTCTGTTATCCCTCTGGATGGGGCTGGTGGTGCCTCTCCACACCAGGATTCCCACAGCCATCAAATCCTCCTGGAGCTGCTCCCCCTGGACATGTCCCTCCTTTGCCAAGCCACCTGCAGGCTTGCAAGGAGCTTTCAGTGCTCTTTCTTTCTAGAAATGATACAAGGATTTGGTTTTTTCCCTGCTTTTTAATGTATAATGCAAATATGTTAAGCCTGAAATCGAGTATTTAATTTGCAAAGAAAAAGAAAACCACAACAAAATCCCCTTCACACCAGGTTACAGCAATCACACTGAACTGTGATTTTATTTTATGTCTATTTACAAATTTCTTCCTCCAGCAAGAAGTTTTCCTAACAGTGAAAGTTCTATGCATAAGAAAAGCTAAAAAGCTACCAAAATCAGCCAGTCTTAAAAGAAAATAATTATCAAGTAACATGGAAGTTTAGCTGCCAAAAAAAAAGCCCATACCTGTGGCTGGAGCACAACAGTATTAAGTTACTGTTCTCACAACAAAGGAAAAGGAACCTATTCTTGAAAAAAATAAAAATCAGCCTTAATGATATAAACAAAATTATCCTTAAATGTAGATTGGAAACGACTCTGCCTGCTTTGCCTTGCCCAGGGATGCCAAGGCTGGTGGGCTCTGCATTTTCCATCTCTCCCAGTCCCCTCCTGGTGTTTACACTCAGTTCTAATGGCATCTCTAATTAACCCCACAAATAAATAGGTTTGTTAAGGTAGCCCTTACAAAGCAAGTACAGCTAATTGAGGTCTCAGCACTCTGCTGCCTTAACACAGATTCAGAACATACACTCACACATGTGTCTACATATCCTCAACTCCCACAGCTTAATTCAATTAATACTATTAAATCTTTAATGCTTGCCTTCAAAGGGTTTTTTTTAATTTTTAATAGCTCTCATCGGTGAGCACGAATGTTTTAAGTCTTTCTGCTAGATTTTAAATAAACTCCTCTTTTCTTGCCACTTTGATGTTTGCCTTTCTGACAAACCTCTGCTCTATGAAGCTGCTGCAACTTTGTTTTGTGTGCAAGGATGACATTACAAGCTCCAAAAGATATGTTAATCACCGAGCTGGAATCCGGGATTTTTTTAATTCCTCTCACCTGCCCTCTGGGCTGGGAGTTGGCACCAGAACAGCTTTCATCAAAACAATGAAACCCAGAAGGAGAGAAGAGGCAACTGGAGGGAGGGGGCTCTGATTTGCATCTGTTTAGCATGGAAGTGGCAGGCGGGGCTTAATTCTCTTTTACTGGGCTTTCCCATGAAAGGAGATTTTTATTTAAATAGTATTTTAGTTATTATTAAATAGTATTTTATTTAAATAGTTAAATTAGGAGTTTTGACAAAAGACTGGTCAAGCTGGATGGAAAAATAAGCCTTGTGGCATCTAAAGGCACATCTGTTTCACGGGCACTGAATGTGGTTTTAATTCTCCCCTTCTCTCATTCCAAACTACCTTGAGACCCCTTCCCACCTTGCCCTGCCCCATTTCTAAATTTTGTATTTGTGAAACAAGAGAGAAAGCTCTGGCAGCACATTTCAGGCCTTTCTATAAAGCATAAACAACAAGAAATGAAAATGGAAAAAAAAAACAAGCACAGAGTTTCCTCCTCCTTTAAAGTTTATTTTTCTTCTAGTAAGAAAAAGAAAATCCTTCTTAACATAAAACTAAAAATCAGCATTTCAGGGACAGGAAAAGGCACTATAGTATTATATACACTATCCAAGCTGACAGAAAAAAGAAGAGATTAAAAGCCTGGCTGGAAGCCAAGGCATCCAGACATAATTTTGCACAGAGCATAGAGAACAAAAGTGTTCCTGCATTCAGGATGTTGGAGCGTGTTTCCTGCACTCACACCTGAAAGCAAACAGCACCAAAAACCAGGGATCCCAGTCAGCCCCAGACCAACAGGTCCCCCACCCCTCCAGAGTGAGAGATGTGCTCACACTTTGCTTGATCTCCTGCAGAACAGACCCACCCATACAGAAAATTAAAAACAGAATAATAAAGACAAACTACAAAACTCTCCTGCTGCTCCTCACTGCTCAGCATTTCAGCAGGGCTCCCATCACCCAGAGCACCCTCCAAAATTCCAGATCTCCAGCCACACAACACATCCTGACTTTTAAAGCCCATGTAAATACTCCTGGAGGCATCCTATGGTCGTATTCTGATGAAATTAAATATACACAGCCACTATTGGTTGGCAGACAGACACCAAAATGGCAATTGCAGCACTCAGTGTGTTTAAAGCAGCAGGCCAGGCAAAAGGAGATTATTCACTAGGTAGTCAAACGTAAAAAAGAGCCAGACATTTCAGTCTGTCTCAGTGTCTCACAAAGGGGTCAGCGATTTGTAAATTTTAAACACAACACTTAAGCAGTTTTGCAGACTAAAAATCCTTTGATGATTTACCTCAGTGCTTCTCTGCAATAAACCAGTTTAAAAGTGATTTTGCTGCACTTGAGCTTTTATACTTCAGCTTCTCTGCAAAAATTCTGAAAGCCAAGTCAAACCAATTATAACATTCCTGTATTTTACTTCCTTATTAAAGCTTCCCAAGAGAACCAGTAAACATATAAACATAAATATCTTTCAGAGGAGTCACCCAAGTACCAATAAAATCTTCAGAGAGCAACAGCTTTGCTGAAAAAGTATGAAATACATAGCCTGGTGCAAGGACAGTCATGCTGTTCTTCTGAGCAGCAGATAGAAATTTCTGCCTTAAAAATATACACTAATTGAAAAAAATGACAGTATTAAATATTGACTTCTGATCTGCATTTGCATACTCCTAAGAAAAGTAGTCTGTGTCACCTATGCTGTTTATCAGAAAACATTCCAACAGAGGCATTATCTTGACTTTCTGAGAAACTCTTCTAAATTGGTAGACAAAGTTTAACTTCATGAACTCTGCTCAACAACAGCAGCAAAATATAGTAACACTTCTCATAGGTAATAAGCATTCCATCCTTAAAAAAAAAATCACTGCATGCAGCAGAACACTGCAAGAAGCAATTCAAACCCCTGCAATAAGGCAGGATGGGCACAGAAGGCAAATATTTCATTAGATAATACAACAGAGGGGAGTTTGTGCTTTCCAGTGGTCATTAGAGAAAGAGGTTTTCATCAAGTAATTAAATAACTGGGCAGGGGCATTTTAAAGATGCATCAGATCTTCCTTGGATCTGAATATTGAGGGTAATGCCTGATCAGGAACCTCTAACCAGACATTACCAGTCACAATCCAGCAATGGCACAAAATGAGAGGGTGTTTCTCTGAATAATTAATTGAATAATTAAAAATATTCAAGTCCTGTTTTCCAACTAACAACTGAAGTGCTTTCCTTTACGTGCACCATGTGGCAGAGCACGCTGTGCTTGACCATCCACCACAGAACAGGCATGTTGGAACAGCTCTGCAGATAAGGATTAATTACTGATCTTCAATTCTGCCTGATTTCATAGGTTAGAGCAAACATCTCTGCCTTATTGCTGTTGTCACAAGCCTCATCCCTGTCCAAACAGAGCTGAAAGTCAGCAGAAAAGCAGCTTCAGCAGCAACTGGGTCAACACATTTGGCTGAAGAAATCCTCATCACTAAAAAGAAAAGAGATAAATAAAAATCAGAATGACAGAACTGAAGTGATGCTTGGGGTCTCCTCACCCCCAGGAGGAACCTCCTGGGAACAGAATTCCCACCTGGAGGGAAACGTGTCTGAGGGATTCTTTTGTGCTGCCATCTCAGGGGAGGAAGTCACCTTTCAAAAGACTTTCTTTGGTCTCTCCCTGAGGAATATCAGAAGTGTCTGTATCAGTTGTTTCAGTGGGGTTTGTCCCACAAACGTTTTACTTGTGAACTGCACAGCTCTTACACCAGTGAGCAGTTTACTCATGCAATTACTCCCAGTGGACTCAGAAGAACTGTGTGAGAAAGAAGGAGCTTTGCCAACCTAAGGTTGCACAATCAGGGGGAAAAAAATGTTCAACCAAACCAGGGAGGGGGATAAATTGCAACTGACAAAAGCTACAATCAAGAAATAGCTGGTGACAGATTGTTATTTAAGTACAAGGAAGTGATTTAAACAGGAGCAGTTGTAATAAGATTATATGATTCTCTATTAAGATTCTTAAAATGTCTTTGTTCTAGCAAAGCTCTGGAAATACCATTACCCTTGCAAAGGTTCAGAAACTACTAAATTGATGTTAAGTCTAGAAATTAATATGATTTGGGAGAATAAAGATAAAAATGTAAAAGAACATCCCAGGCCTCATTAGTACCCTGCCACCCATGCTGGTATTTTTCCCTAGCAGGGGTACCACGTGTGTTGTAGAATTTCTTGGTGGCAAAACTCCAACCCATCCAACAGAAGTAGGGAGCTTGCTCTGCCCGGGTTTCTGCTTTTAAATAATGAAAACCCCCAGGTGGATTTTAGGATTTTTAGAAGTCATCACATTATGTGACATCTCCAGAAGGGCAGAGGAGTCTCTGTGAGGTTATACTGGAGAGAGATTAAATCAGTTTCTGGCTGCTGAATTTTAGCCATGACCCCCAGACTCCACCATGTGTTTTAAGTAATCAGTTCTAAAACTCCAGCCCCCAAAATTGGCCATAACTCCTGCAATACTGAAAAGCAAACAAGGCAAAGGAGTCTTCAGATTTCTGTCTGGTAGGATGAACATAAAACATCTCTAAGGTGCCTGGCATGGTTTTAAACTCATAAGCAGCTTTGAACTTTCAAAAACATAATTTATTACTTAATTTGTACAATTTGAGTGCTGCATTCTGAGAAACAAAAAAGCCTCAAAGAGCTAGGTCTGTCCCAAGCCTGCAGAAGCAGCACAGAGGCCTTCTCCTGCTTGGGTCACCCTCTAAACTCTCCTGGACCTCATGAGCATTTAGGATTTATTATATGGTGACATGAGAGGCTCAGGCACTGCAGACAACATGGCTAAAAACGCTCTGGGAGGAGAGGCAGGGACAGGGGCAGGGGGGAAGGAAAGGCAGGAGCAGGATGGAAGGAAAGGAAGGAACAGGGTGGAAGGAAAGGAAGAAACAGGGTGGAAGGAAAGGCAGGGGCAGGGTGGAAGGAAAGGCAGGAAAAGGAACAGGGTGGAAGGAAAGGAAGGAAAAGGAACAGGGTGGAAGGAAAGGAAGGAACAGGGTGGAAGGAAAGGCAGGAAATGGAACAGGGTGGAAGGAAAGGAAGGAACAGGAACAGGGTGGAAGGAACAGGAACAGGGTGGAAGGAAAGGAAGGAGCAGAGTGGAAGGAAACTGCAGAGGTCTCATGCACAAATTTCAACTAATTACTCAAGGCAGCTCAGGGAGCTCCACTCCTGATGGTGGAAGGAAAACTAGGCCTTGAAAACAATTTGTATGGATCACAACAACAAAACAAGAGTGTGTCTGAGACTCCTTCCAACTTCCCCCAGCCACCTCCAGCACAAAACACAGCTAAGGGGAGCCTCCAAGGCAGAGCTGCACCCAGGCCTGGGCTGGGACTGGTTTTACCCAGCCCCAGAGCAGAGGCAGCTGCACTCCCACTGCCAGCAGGGACCTGTCCCAGCCTGAGCTCCTGCCACCCCACCTGCACAGAGCTGGATTTGGCAAGCCAAGGCACAGGAGGCGTGAACAGCCCAGGCCTGACCTTGAACACAAGCTCGAGGCACCGGTTAGAGGCATTTATGTTAACAGCCCTGGGTGACAGGAAACAGAGAAACACACTATTAACAATTAATGTAACACGGGGTATTGGCTCTGAGATCAATTCAAGTTCAATTTTTGTAACAATAGCAGAAAAATTAGCTGAAAATTATCCATGCAGAAGAAAAGCGTCTCGCTAGCATAATAACTCAAAGTTATATTTCCATATAGAAAGGCACAATAGTGAATTACAAACTGAATTCTGCAGACATCTCCAGTGCAACCAACAAACACAAAGTACTTCTATACTGATTTTCTAATTAGTGTCATCATTCATACAAACTCCACTATTAGATATTTACATAGAACTCAATCTTGGTAACTTAAGCTATTCTCCTTAAACTCTGCCTACAACCACTGGTAACCTACAGAAACCACCACAGCACCTTCTGACCCAACTACTTCACCTTTATCAATGGTCTGGAGCAGCATCACAAAACCAAGCAAACCCCAAATTTGGAAACCAGAGACAAAACTGTTATTTGTAAAATGATAAGTAAAGAGTATCAGTTTTCCTGTAGCTTTCTACCTGCTGCACCCCTCACCGAGAGGCTCAACCCAACAGCCACTGAGTTCCAGATCCATCCTGAAGCTCACAATCTCTGAATTCACTCCCATTCAACCATTCTGAATTCTTTCTCCATGCAGAACAGGAAAGCAGTCCTGTAACAACCAGCTAAACTGATTAACTCAGGCTTTTTAGGGGCTGTTATTCAGCACAGCCAGTCTGTACCAAACCTGGAGCACAACAACGCTAGCAGACCAACAATCAACCCCGGCAGGTTTTATTCCAGAGGACAGCAATCCATGTTGTGAGTCTCCTGCCTTCTTAATGAGCAGCCAGCTACTGAAACACACAAAAACCTGCTGTTCTTTGAAGCACTTAAGCCAGCAGGATACTGGTACGTTTCGATATTTTTCCGGCACAGATCAGAGCGAGGCAAAGTGGGAAAAGAACATTACAGGCGTTCCTACAAAGCAGGCACATTTCATTTTCTATTAGCAACATCCCAAGGGACACTTTAGCACTCTGCAAATATGGCCCTGGAAGACTGGGAAGTTGCTTCCTGAGTACCAGTCATTAAAGAAAGGTATTAGAGTAACTTATATTCCTCTACACCAAGCAAAAGCCAGAGTCATTTCCCCATCCTACGTATGAGCCCTAAGAAAAGCAAGATCAGGAACATCATAACTATTCTTTAATGTATTTCCCCTACACTGATTATCATTTAATGATTGCTCTGTCTCTCTCTAAAGGAAAAAAAAAAACACAGAAACAAAACCCCGATTTCTGTATCAAGAGAGACTATCAGCATTTTTATGAAGTAACAAATTAGGCCTTTGGCATTTCCCAGCAGTGATCCAAGATTTGAGGCTTCTTAAAAGCTCCAAGTTTTAAAGCAATCAAATGGCTGACAGCTGGAACAAAACTAGCATGATTAACCAGTTATGTAAATAATGATGTGGTCAGTGCAGGCTGAATTCATTTCTGCTGCCTGCATTATACTGGACATCAGATGTTTGTGAACTCTTCATTAAATGTAACTGTGGGAATAATGCAAGCAAAAACCAACATGAACATCACCAGCCAGGCTACCTGACAGACAGGGGTCTCTCCTCTGGTCCTTCTACACCCATCAGGTAACTCATAAACAGCACTTTTCTAGCCCAAATACTACCCACCACTGCTTAGCTTCAACCTAGGGAACAAGTCCATGGAGAGGTGGAGAAAGATGGAGAAAGGATATTTATTCACAAGGGCTTGGACTGACAGCCAAGGGGGAATGGCATCCCACAGCCAGAGAGCAGCGCTGGATGGGATTTTGGGAAGGAATTCCTCCCTGGGAGGGTGGGGAGGCCCTGGCACAGGTTCCCAGAGAAGCTGTGGCCACCCCTGGATCCCTGGAGGTGTTCAAGGCCAGGCTGGACCTTTTTTGGAAAAACCTGGGACAGCGGAAGGTGTCCCTGCCATAACAGGGTGGGACTGGATGAGCTTTGAGGTCCCTTCCAGCCCAACCCATTCTGGGATTCAAAGATGCTGTGAGTGCTACCTTGCATTTCTTAAAGGCTGATAATCATTTCCATTCCTCAGCAGATGTAAAAGTCAAGCTGCTGTGTCAGAGAGCTGTTGTGACACAGGTGTAATGCTGCAGAGTAACTTCATGGAATTGAGGAAGTTGCAATCAGCACCCCCAAGTCAAACTTCCTCAAATGGAACCCACAGTCAATTATCAGAATCTGCCTGCAGGAATGCACGCTCATGGGTCATTTGTGCTTGATAATTTTTGATAACATAGTTAAATATTTAATATGGGTAAGATTATCTCTGAAATTCTGCTGAGCTAGTTTACCATTACTTCGGGCTTATAAAGGAAATATATTAAAAGTTTTGATTCTTCCCAATAAAACTCCAGGCTTGAGTTTGTTCAAAAATAACACATCTGAGAATCAGCCAAGACAAACATATTTAGAAGTAACTCCTAAACAGGCTGCATTTTACTAAAGATACCATTACAATATATTTCTGATTTTTAAAAAATCATTCATCCCACATTTCACATCCCAACAATACAATTTCCTATGACCTTGTGTCTCACGAAACGCAGCAACACACTGAAATTATGCAAGAATTCTGTATTACCATAAAACACGTATTTCAGTGGAGAGAATAATAAAACTTAATCTCGTGGCCTGATTTGCATTTTGAACTCCTCAAGTCAGACTCTACAGCCTGTAACATCTGCAACAGCTTCACAATCCCAACAAGTCTTTTAGGCCTCCTGTTGCAAATGGATAAGTACGTAGACAATTCGGGTTATTTTCTTAATAGATGAGAACAAGAAATATGTCCAACTGCTGTAAATTTAAAATATCACTCGGCTTTTCAGATCAGTGTCGATGGCATACTTGAGAAGGGGGAGGGGGAAGCATTACACACCCATAAAACTGAGACCAAACGCTACCAGTTTTAAAGCCTCAGAGCTTTAAATCTTAACATGAATATTTTAACATTTACATTAAAGCCTTACGGCTTTAAAATAGGGGACTTCCATTGTGGGCAGCCTGTGATAATTACTGTTTCAATCTATTTCACGGCAATAATGTAATACAGCTCGCTGACTAGCCAACCCTAATCTCTAGCATCACAGGTACTGCAGGTAAAAAATTAAAAAAAAATATATATGTGTGTGTGTATATATATATATATATATATAGATAGATAGATGTATGTATCGGTGTAAATATATATACAGGGAGAGATAGACAATATCACAGAAAATCACAGAATTATGAGGGTTGAAAAGAACCTCTGGAGATCACCTAGCCCAAACCCCCTGTATAAAACAGACCCTTAAAAAAACCATTAAAACCATTATCACACAACGATTATTACCGAAAATACAACCAAACCACCCCCGCCGCGCCACGATGGAGGCGCCCCGCGCCGGGGCGGGGGTCGCACCGGGCGGACCGGAGCCCCCCACCCCCACCCCGAGCCCGCAGGCCCCGCCACCCCCCGCAGGCCCATCGGGGAGCCGGGCCCAAACTTGGAGCCGCGGGAGCCCAGCCCGTCCCCGCCGCCCGCCCAGCCGCCCACCGGCGACAACAAAGGGCGACCGCGGCCCCGCGCCCTCCCCGCGGGGACCCCCGGGGGCCCTTCCCGCGCCCTCCCCGCGCCGGGGAAAGGCGGCGGCGGCGGCGGCGGCGCTGCCCGCCCGTTCCTCTCCCCGCTGCCCCCCGGTGCCGCGGCCCGCGGGGGCCGCGCTGACCTGCGGGGCGGGCGCGGTGTCCCGCCGTGTCCCGGAGCGTCCCGGCGGCCGCGGGCTGCGCTTGACACCCACACGCACCATCCAACATGGCGGCGGCGGCCGCGGGGAGGCGGCGGAGGAGGCGGAACCGGCGGCCGCGCGCGGCCCCGAGGCGCGGCCGCGCTGAGGGCGGGGAGGGGGGAGACGCGGCGCTGCCCGTCCCCTCCTTCCCTCCCTGTTCCTCTGCTTCCCTCCCTCTTCCCTTCCTTCCCTCCCCGTTCCCTTCCCTCTCCTTTTCCCTTCCCTCCCTCCCGGCGCCGCCGAGGGGCGAGGCAAGGATCGCCCCCCCCCCCCCTCACGACTCCGACTGGGACAATGCCTGGGGAAGGCCCCTCAGGGCTCAAAGCGCCCAAGGGTCCTCACAAAAAGCTGCGTGAAATAATACAAAAGAAGGCTATCGTTAAAAAAATAAGCCGATTTATGGGTCAGGGAACGCCTTAGGGAGAGTTCGGGGGTGGCTCTGATGGAAGGAGAGCGCTTGGGGATCCCCCTCAGTGCTCATAGAGGTTCAGGGGCTAGAGAGCCCCCCAAGAGCCAGGGACAAAAAATACAAATTAATTACTATCAGTACAAAATAACCACATTGTAGCTGTTTAAAGCAGGTCTGAGGCTGCCTTTGATGGAAGGAGAAGGCTTGGGGAGCACACCCCCTCCACACTCACAGCACCCAGGAGAAACTGATTTAGGACAGAGTAGCCCCCCAAAAATCGAGGTCCAATGTGGGCTGGCAGCAGATCATAGAATGAATTCATTTGGAAAAGACCTGAGATAATCAAGTCCCAACTTGTGGCCAAGCACCTGCTTGTCAGGTAGACTGTGGCACTAAGTGCCACATCCAGCCTTTCCTTAAACACCTCCAGGGCCACTGACTCCATCCTTGGGCAGCCCATTCCAATATTTAATCACTTTTCCACGAGATAATCCCACCCCATGTCCAACCTGAACCTCCCTGGCACAGCTCCCATTGCCTTGCATAGGACAGGTACTCCCAATATAAAATAACCACATTTATGGCTAAGGGGACACTTTCTGAGCACATTTGTGGATCAGGCTCGCCACGCTGGGCGATGAAGGGGAGCTGAGCAGGGATGCAGAGGCACAAATGTGGCAGGAGGAGCTGGACGGTCTGGGTGGGTCAAAGCACACGTCCTTCCCCTCGGGATAATGTCGGGATAATGACTAAACCTGTGTCCGGCACCGTGGGCTGGAGGAGGGTAGTGCTCCCATTGTAGTTCTCCCTGAATATATTTGTTCCCATCTTAAAACCGGGAGACAATTCAAGGAAACGGGACACAGCTGCTCGGGAGACAGTCAGGATTGGTGTGGGCCAGGGGAGAAGCTAGATAGCAGAGCTCTGCTTGGATCGCTGCTGGCACAGGGCACTGCTGCTGGTTATTTAAAACCCAAATTCCTGAGGAATCATGCCTTACAAAAGCATAGGGAAACAGAAATGTGGAGCAAAATCCAGTTTATGAGTCACTGCTTTTAAGTGAAAGGAAGGTCAGGCTGAGTGCTGGAAACTTCATCAAAGCCCACAGTGGTTTGGGAAGGGACCTTAAAAATCATCTCCTCCCCACCCTGACAGGGGCAGGGACACCACCCACTATTCCCAGGCTGCTCCAAGACCTGTCCAACCTGGCCTTGGAAACCTCCATGGATGGAGCATCCACCACTTCCCTCCCATAGAGCCACTATCAAATCTGCCACGGATTTGAGGTTTAAATACAGAAGAACGGGGACTGCAGTGAAACACTGGGTAAGCTGCATTTAAAGCATCTTGTTTAGAAATGCTGCACATTCCGATGCCTTGAACACCATCTGGGAGCTGGGAAGCTTCGAATCTTCTGCAGTGAGCTGTGATTCTGGCTTAGCTGTTAACCTTGAGCTAGGCAGGATTCAATTCTGGGTGAAAAAAAAAAAAAAAGGGATCAGCACACATCTGATGGTATCAGCAGGAGCTGAAAGAATACTTCCCCCTTTTCTTCTTTGCAAGAAAACAGCAATGATGGAAACCCAATGTTTCTGGGCATGTTCATTAATCCTAATGATCAGGTGCTGACAGCTCTAAAGGAGGAGAAGAAAGCTCTTGGTTAAAATAAAATGGGAAGAACAGGGTTGTTCCTGCTGCCTTCTCTCCTGCCTGTGTTCCTTCCAGATCTGGGCAGCTCGCTCTCCAGAGCAGGATGCAGCTTCCTCTCCATTCCCAGCTCCATCCCAGGTATCTCTCTACATCATTAAGTGTGCAAATCGGCAAACCCAGCAAAAACCTCCTGCAGCTGGCACGCTTCCACCAAAAAAAACACTTTTCTATCAACCAGATCGAGCCCCATAGTGCAAGTAAAACAAACCAGCCAAGTAAAATCACTTATTTTTTTATTGTTATATCCGTGTTAATGCCTTAAAGTGCAGCGTTCCTGCTGCCCCGGGCAGGTATGAGTGGTAGATCTGCACCAGCAGAGCTGTGCCCAGGCTGCACAGGGATGTTCCCTCCTGGTGGCCCCTGAGCAGACTCGTGGCTGTGGATTTACATCACTTGTTTCATATTAGCAACAGGAGGTCGCTGCATTTGTGCTGTGATTTTAAAGCCAGGAGCTGGTGCAGAACACTTCCCACTGCAGCCCTGCCCCATCCCTCTCTGGAGCAGGCTGCACCTGGATCTTGACCCGAGCCATCTCTGATCCTTCCCAGCCCACAGCATTTCAGCTGCGTTGGCAGAACCAGGGTCCAAGGCCATGATCTGCAGCCTGACTTGGACACAGGGAGCCAGGAGCTGTGGCACCACCCTGATAACCAGCAGAACAATCCACATGGAGAAGGCAGCTCACAGACTCCAGGATGTCCTCAGGACATGGAAGGGACTCACAAGGAGCATCAAATCCAACTTGTGCTCCTGCACAGGACAACACCAAGGATCAGGAGCACCTTTCACTAGACCAGGGTACCCAGAGCAGCTGTGGCTGCCACATCCCTGGAAGTGTCCAAGGCCAGTTTGGACAGGGCTTGGAGCAACTTGGGATAGTGGAAGGTGTCCCTGCCCATTGAGGATTTTTTAGATCCCTTCCAACCCAAACTGTTTTCTGATTCTATAAATCCCACCCTGTGCCTGAGAACATTATCCAAACACTCCTGGAGCTCTGGCAGCCTCGATGCCATGACCATTCCCTGGGGAACCTGTTCATTGCCCCAGCACCCTCTGGGTTAAAACCCTTTTCCTCATAACCCAAACTTTCCTGGCACAGCTTCACGCTGTGCCCTCAGGTCCTGACACTGCTCAACAGAGACGAGCTGGTGGCAGTAGACCCAGCAAGTGGGAGTAGGCAAGGAGCAGGAGGATAAGGAGCAGGAGGATAAGAAGTGGGATGTCTGGAATGCAGGAGGCTCTCCCAGAGAAGATGAGAAAGGCACATCCTCCCCCAGCTGCCCTCCCAACTAACCTAGGGAAGAGCAGCTGCCAGGGAGCGCCTCAGGAGGGGCTGTTCCACAGCCATAATGGGAATATCTCCCACGTGGGGCTGAGCACACCACTAATTAGCTAATGAGTTTGTTCCAAATGCCTGGCCACAGTGCGAGGGACAACAGGAGCAGCACTTGAAAAGCCCCAAACAGTGACAAGTGCATTTGTCTCTTGTCGCTGACCCCAGCCCCGCATTAACAAATAGGTCACAACCAACGGTGCTTTGCAGTGATCTAATCCTCCCGCCATATGTCGGCTGCCCGAAAAAACACTGCACAGAGAACGCCCCAAAGCTCTGCAAAAATCCCAAGGAAAACTCGATAAATATATCCCTGCCGTTTGAAATTTGATTTCCTCACTCTATTGTTCCTCATTTCCTGAGAGCTGGCTTGGTGGATCACATTTTCTGCTTCTGTCTCCAGTGCTTGTAAGCAAACAAGACTGAATCTCATTATCCTGATGCATGGCCCTGGCTGTGTGCAATCCAATCTCTAAATCACAGTCATTTTGCTCCATTACTGATTTTCCTTCCCACTTCTAACCTGCAGGTCTTCAGAGGAATCAATGCAGGAATAGAGACGAGCATCATCTAATGAAGGTGTGTTTAACGTTCAGCGCTTCAGCCTGGATTAAATAGCCAAGTGAGGAACTGCCTCGTGTCTCGGGAGGTTGGGCACCCTCCACTCCAGTGGCAGCTGGAGCTTCCCAGCCTTCCTGGGAAGCCACATGCTTCCACATGGGGTAAATGGGGACTTCAGTCCCTAAGAGCCCAATTTGGGAAATCTGCTAATTAAATAGTCTGGGCAAACACAATCATCATTGTCCTTGGAGCCAAAGCAGCGAGATGTTTCTCAACAAGCACAGACCCTCCCCGGAATTTTCTGAGCTGTCTGCGTGTTGCTGACAGTTATAGAGAATATATTCAGATTATACAACTTGATGTTCACCCCGGGTTATTCTCTCCTGGATTCATGAATATTTCATTGAAATATGCAAAGTCTGAGTTACAGTCTTGTCTGCTTCAATTAGACACACGGATCCACGGGGTCTGCAGCCCTACCACATTCCAGGGTTTGTCTACAAAGTGAGGAGAACCAAAATAAGAGTTTAGTTCCCATCATATTTAGCCTGGCTTCTTCAAACATCTTTAAATAAGGGAGAAAAGCAGAAGGATGGGAATGAGGGAGAGTAGAGCCAGTGAGCCTGTGCCTGAGTTCAGCTGGAAGCAACCCAAGCTAATCAGAACACAGCCAGCAGGAGGGGGTTCGTTCCCTTCACGATGCAGACAAACTTGCAGAACTGTTTCCAATGCAAATATTCCTTTTGACAAGTTCAAAATTAATACACCTCTAATACGGGTATTCAAACCAGACCTTTTCTGAACACGTTGGCAGATTCATGAAAAGAGAAGGGAGAATGCAAGCCCAGCACATTCTGATTTTCTCAAAATGAATGTGCTCTGACAGTGCAAGAGGCAGTGACGTTTGAATGTGCTTAGTTCTAGTAATTACCAAGTGTTGTGTTTCTTTAGAAGCTGGAGCTGTTCTCATCTGTGGGCACCTTCCCTCATTCCTTTCTCCTTACTGCTCCCGAGGTGCAGTTTCTCCCATGCCACAGCAAGAAGCCAAGGCTACTGTGCTGCTTACATTAAATCCCACTGAAGCCTAGGGGTGAAATTCCACAAGTTTTAATTGACCTAAGTCAGGGTGTTGTGGTTCCTGCCCTTCCTCCACCACCCCTTCCCATTCCCTCCCTGCCACCAGCACCAGCTCATACTACCTGTGGTGAAGATTAATCACTTTTTTGGGGGGAGTGCTGCTTCTCAGCCAGTTCAGCTCCCTGAACCAGCTCACCAGAGGTTCAGGTGAGCCTCAGATCAGCACCCACATCAGCAGAAAAGAGAGGACAGGGCCATGCAAGGCCACACCAACTGCTGAGAAGGTATTTTCTGGGTTTATAGGACACAAGGAACACATTTGACCTGAAGAGCCTGGATGTGCTGCTTGTTTCCAGGCTGGGAGCACTCACCCATTAGGACCATCTGCACAGTTTGGAGTGGCAGACTCAGGCCCAGCAAAGTCAGGCTCATTTATTGTTACCATCTGGCTCCCCAAAGCAAGTCACCAAGGCAGAGCCTGTAAGCTCCTGCTGGAGGATGGGCATTCCCTTTTGCTTGGTACAGTTTGTTCTATTCCTCTTGACTTCTTCCTTGTCACAACAAGAGGACTTCCTGCCAGGATGGAGCTGATGGACAACATCACCCATCAGAATTCCTCCTCCTCATTCCTGCAGCCACCCAAAGAATGTCACCTGGAGAATCAGCCCCTCCCTTCTGCCCCAGGCCCATCCTCAGACTGATAGAGGCTCCATAATCACTTCCAAACTGCACGATGACCTGTGCAGTTGCACAAGGATCTCACGTGGCCCGGGATTATCCTCACTCCTCCCAGCTGTTTCTAACCTGGAGGGAAAACGCCCTGCTGGCTCTGAGGAACGTGTCAGGAGCTACACTCCTGGCTCTGCAGAATCCTCTGGGATTTGGGTCTCCTCTCTCCTGTTGGAACAGGAATTTTGGCTGGTCCTGGCTGGAAAGGGTGGCAAAAGACTTTGTACACTTGTAGAAGAGGGGGGAAACGATGTGTACCTCCAACCAAGCACCCAGCCTGTGGCCACTGCTGGCAGAGGATGTGGTCCAGCACAAGGAGTTTCATTTTTAAGCACAAAACCCCAGAAAACATCACCTTCCCCACAGGAATCAGATGCAGCAAACCATCCACCCCCCCTTACCTGGGGTGAGTCAGGGGTGCCAACACTGAAATCAGCATTATCACTCCACAGCGTGGTGCTCACAGAGATTTGGGGCACCGTGGGGACAACAGGAGCTTCCTTCTCATGTGCTCTGCTCCCAGAGCATCCAACGCCTGGAAAACCACCTCAGCTCCAACCTTGGGAGCTGAGCTGCACAGCTACAGCCAGTTTTAGCTCAAATTTCAGAGCCTTTCTCTCAGACACAAAGATGTGACCCCCAAAGCAGAGCAAGTACTGGAAGCTGCAGCTATTTTGTGCCTTTTAAACAGAGAGGCTGGAACAGTGCTGCCACATCCCTGGATTACAGCTGGATGCCCATCACTGAAAAGCTGGTAGCTTTCCCCCTTGACAGATGAAAACTTAGAGCTGTCTGTCTGGTTTGTGTTTGCACAGCATCCAGCCAGTCCCTAAATTAGTTGGCCCAATTTTTGGGTTTCTGATTCTGATTCCCACTTCTGCAAGTAACTTCCTCCATTCCCAGGCTCACAGAGCCAGTTGAAACTTTCTTATCTGCATGCACGGCTGTGACTCCAAACTTGTCCCTGCTGCCCCATCTCATCTTCAGCAGGGCTTCCCAGGAACTTTCACTCTGTAAAAAACCCTAAACAATGCTGCAGAGCTGTAAATACATGGTCCCTCTGTGATAAACAAGCAGATTAAAAAAAAAAAATCACCAGCTGGGCTGGAAGAGATTCGTGACAAACCATCAGGACTCCACAAAGCAAACAAAACTGCACAGCACTGCAGGCAAGGATTCCTCCAGAACCTGATCAATCCTAACACTGCCCAGACGAGCTGCTCCATGGATCAGCCCTGCTCTGAGCTCCTCAAAATCTTGGTGGAAGGAAAACGTTCCTCTTCAACAGCAGCAAGTCTCAGGAGCCATTTGAGCACCTCAGCCAGTCAAGCAGGTTATAATTGGCTGTAATTAACACTCCTACGAGCTTCCACATTCTTATGGACTGAGATGGAGAAATGCAGGATTACTCCCTGACCCTGTGAACATGAGAGGAAGTCAAAGGGGTCTGTTGCATTCTGATTTTTAGAAATCAAACATCTCTGATAGGAAAAAGTGAGAGAGAGGCAAACAGCAGCACTGGTGGGAACTGGCTGTGCACAGCCCCATCTTTTCTGGGACACAAACCACAATAACCTCAACCAAAAATAACTGCAGAGCAAGTTGCTACAGAGAGCAAGTTTCCTCTGTCCCTCAAGATGCTTCCACGTCACTCAGAGCATTTTGGGAGGGGCATGGGGTGCAAGCCACACAAAACCACAACAGATTTTAGCAGTACTGAAAGTGGCCTTTGGTGAAACATCAGCTGAATAATCCACTCCAGGAGGATGAAAACTAAAGAAGCCCAAAATGCCTGATGTCATGAAAACCCCACATGTGTCACCAGCGGGCCAGAAGGAGGGTTTGTGGCACCTGCACAGCTCAGCTGAGAAGTTTTTTGCTCTCAGCAGGATCTCTAGCACTCGGGGAGGAAGGGCTGGGCTCTGCAGGCCACTTCCTCCAAGAAGCCACCGACTGACCCTTAAATGAAAACTTGACAGGCACTTCCACACAAGCACCCTGGGCCTTGCTCTTCACTGCAGGCACGTTCTAGAGCGTGTCTGCATCAGCTTTTCCAGCTTGCACTTGAGAGAGAAACGTGAGACTCCCGTGTTTTCCCTCCAGGCAGGGCAGGACCCCTTGTTTTGCTCTGAGATCAGAGCCTGGGGGAAAGGCAGAGAACTGGAGATGCTGTCACTCAAGGGTGCTTCTTTCAAGATGCATCTTGCAGACACAGCTCCAGTTTGGGAGGTGCCCAGAATTACTGAATCCAAGGAGAAGAACACAGCCTGGAATTCTGTCTGCTCACTCACTTATTCCTCTTATCAGAGAATCATGGACTGGTTTGGGTATGAAGGGACCTTAAAGATCATCCAAAGCCACACCCACAGCCAGGGACACCTTCCACTATCCCAGGTTGCTCCAAGCCCCATCCAGCCTGGCCTCGGACACCTCCAGGGATGGAGCAACCACAGTTGCTCTGGGCAACCTGGTCTAGTGCCTCCCCACCCTCACAGGGAAGAATTTTTTCCTAATACCAAGTCTATCCCTACCCTCCTTCAGCTTAAGGCCATTCCCCCTCATCCTATCACTACACATCCTTGTGAAAAGTCCCTCTCCAATTCTATCCTCAAGCATCTGCTATAAACACTGCCAGTGCTCAGATTTTGGACTGGACACCTGCTTTTAAGCAGGATGGATGTTATCCTCCCACACACTGGCTCCCAGCTCCAGACCTTCATGTTTACCATCCCTCAGAGCAGAGGCCGAGAGCAGCACCCACATGCTGTTTTCCTCAGCTCTCCTGGGTTTCTCCCAAAAGCTCCATCCCTGTGAAGCTCCTTTCTCCAGACTCTCCATGGACTGGCACATTTTCCACCCTCAGGCCTAAAGCCTCCCCTGAGCCTTGCAGACACTTGGCACATTCCCTAAGCCTTCTGCACCCAGAGGTGCTCAGGGAGATTTAAACATATGCTAAAATGATTTATTGAACTGTGTCTGCCCCCGGGAGCCAAGAACAGCATAGCTGCAAACCACTGGAGGCTGCATTCCTGATCCCAGCTGAGGGAGCAGCAAGCAGGCATCAGGCTGGGATATAGAATTTGTGCTAATCTGGTTTCCTGAGGGAGAAGACACAGGTGCCCACACTGGAGAGGGGCTGCAGCCCCTTCCCGAGCTGTTTTTGAGGGTGATTTGAGTCCTTTCTGCCCAGTCAAGACTGTTCCTGTTGCTCCAGAAGTTCCCCAAGTTCCTCCAGCCACCTCTCCCTCCACACTGTCTCCTCCACTTGGAGCTGGAGCTTGCCCATCATCAAACTCTTGCTCCTGTTGCTCATCTGAGCCCTTCCAGGGCTTCCTGTGCTCCGTGGTGCCTCCAGCCCCCTGCTCCCAGGCAATACCAGAGGCTGTATTATGCCAGATTGGGACACACAGGGATCATTGATCCAACCCCTGGCCCTGCACAGACACCCCAACAATCCCATCCTGTGCCTGGTGTTGTCCAAACCCTCCTGCAGCTCTGGCAGTCTCTGGGCTGTGCCCATTCCCTGGGGAGCCTGGGCAGTGCCCAGCACCCTCTGGGGGAAGAACCTTTTCCTAATACCCAACCTAACCCTCCCTGACGTGAAATGGCTCTGAAATCCCAGTTTGTGCAGCAGGGAGGAGCAGCATCACCATGGGACATTGATGTGACAAATGGACATAAGACACCACTGGGTCCTGCTGCCACCTCATCAGCAGCTCCTCGAGCTGCTCAGCCTGTAGTGACCATCAGTCCCCCAGCAAAGCCCAAAAACCAGCAAAACCCAAACCCAGTTCCTCTTTCAGCCTGGGAGAGAGGAAGAGAAGGGAGGAAGGAAGATGACAAATCTGCATTTCAGATGCTGAAAGGAACACAGTGCAGAAACAGATATTTTACTGGATTTTGCCAAATGCTTTGCTTGCTACTGCATCTTGTGCCAAGCACACCTACATGGGAGGGTTTTTATTACCTGTGCTAATGTTAGTGCCTTACATCATGAGCCCTGTCAGAGCAACGCTGTTCCTTTGCCATCAGCTTCACAGGGAGGGGGCTCAGGTCCCCATTTTCCTGGGGATCTCAAACTCTTCTATTGAAGCAAATGCTGTTTCCAGCTCTGCAGGAATACTGCAAGAGAAAGCAGTGCCTTGGCTTTCTATTTAAGATGCAGAATTGCCTCTTAGGAGTGCTGCATTTGCTAAGAGAGCAGAAAGCAAGAACACACATCTTGGAGCAAACCCCTGGGCAGTGTTCCTTTAACATGGGCCAGATCCTGCTCTCATTTACACACAGACATCTGGAGAGGCTTCAGTGAAATTACCCTGGATTGCCACAGCTGATGTGTCAGAAATCACAGCCCAACACAGCCCTTGGGAGGAATTCATCTGTTCTATTGTGGCTTCCTAAAAAAACTGCACTCAGTTTCTCCTCTTGCCTTGCACAGGTGAAAATCATCACTCAGGAAAAGTGCCCTGACAGGGCTCTGCCGCCAGAGCAGCAGCTTTTTTCAGCTTAGTTTTCCAAAGGGAGCAGCACAGTGTGGGATGGGACAGGCAAGGGCACGTGTGTGGATTCTCCCATGTATCCTTCGGGGCTGATTTCCGCCCCAGCTGATGACAGGCTGGGCAGTTTTCACAGCCACTTAATTACCAAACATTTCCTGCAAATAGAGAGGTCACAGCAAGGAGGGACAGCCCAACCCTGGGTGACACTTCAGGGAATATACACACACCTATAGAGTAAAAAAAGGACATCACTGGACAGTGTGGCAACAGGAATAAATCAGGGCTGGGGACTCTGGGGGGCCTCCCGGGCGCATCCCCCGCGAGAAAGGGCAGCGTGGAGCATCCGGGGAATCCACAGCTGCACCTGCATCCGTCCAGCCACACACAGAGGCCTTCAGTGCTCCATCTTCCCTCGCTTCCTCCCTCTTGTCCTGCGCTCCCTGCCCTGAATAGGCGGTTTCAGGAGCAGCACAGTGCCCGGATTCTCTGCGGTTCGCGGCGCATCCGGCGCTGCGCTCAGCTCTGCCCGGCATGTGGCACCGCGCACACCAGCGGCCAGCAGGGACCCCTCCTCATCCTCCTCCTCCTCCTCCTCCTCATCCTCCTCCTCCCTCCGTGTCCCCACGGCTGTCACCATCTGCGCTGGCACTGCCCAAATTCCTGCTGCATGTGGTTCCTCTGCCACCAGCGGCTCAGCCAAACACAGCATGGCCCAGCCACAGGTCACCACTGTGCTGGCGGTCCCCAACAGCCCAGGGAGGTGTCACCATGGCCCTGGGAGCTGGCACCCCATCCCCAGCAGCCCAAATGTCCCCCCAAAGCAGCAGGGAGGGTTACGGAGCAGAAGGAGGAACCAGGGCCGCTCTTGCCACACTCCCAGAGGAAGGCATGACGTGAGTTGTGGCTTAATTGGTTATTAATAACTTCTTTGTTAACCAGCCAGCCCTAAGGAGGAACAGAAATTTGACTACCCCGGTGGCGAGCTCCGTCACCGGCAGCCAGCGATCATTCACAATTTCTCCCTACATTTGTTGTTGTTGTTGTTCCCAGGAGCCGCAGCCCCCCGGGTGAGTCACGGCGGTGACAGCAGGGTGACAGCACGGTCCCCTCACCTACGCACATGGCTCAGCCCTCGGTGGTGGGTTTTTCTTTTTAATTCCTAGAAAAATAACAGCTGCTCTTGTTGAGGGGGAGATTCTTGGAATCCGTTCAGGCTCAGCCTGGATGTGACCAAAACTCCCGGCTCCCCTCAAACAAGCCCTGCGGGAGCCATGGAGATCCCCTGCCCATGGGTGGTTGCTCCATCAGCCCATGCCGAGGAGCCTCCCCCCACGGCAAACAGCAAACAGCCTCCACACCCAAATCCCACGCCTCCTGCCTGCTTTCTTTGGAACTTCCACTTAAAGGGACCCTTTTCATTTGTCTCCCATGCGAATCAAAGCTGGGACCCTCTGCACCTCCGTGCTGTGCTGACAGAATGCAGCACAGGGGGGATTTCCAGCTTCAGCTGTCTGGGAATGGCTCCTGAGGAGCCACGGGAGCTGACAGAGCATTCCCCACTCCCATCCGTGCTGCAGCATCAGCCCATCTAGGAAATTTTAGCATGGGGACCTGGGCTTGTCCACAGCACAGACCTCCAAGGATGGAGATTGGAGGACAGAGACAGTCAATCATCCCAGGAGTCACCATCAGACATTTCCACAGCTGGATGCAGCAGAAAACATTCCTCCCACAGCTCAGATTAGAGCCTGACCTGCATGAGGGCACCCAGCAGGTCCCAGAGTTCCCCCCAGGTGTGTCAGTGACCACAGCAAGGCCCCAGGACAGAGCCAAGGACCAGGACACCACAGCCGTGGGGCACACAAGATCTGCTGCCAGCTGTGCTGGCCCTGATGATGAATGGTGCACACCTCTGTCAATGATCCTGTCCTGAGCCCCCATCCCAGCGTGCCCAGAGCCAGGCACTGACTGTGACCTCACCCAGCAGCCAGAGCAGAGTCCTGGGAGCTCCCTCAGGGCTCCCTCGCTCTTTGTTCCCCTGTGGCTGCTGTGTCTGGGCTCTCCCTCCTCACCAAAACAGGGTTTGGCCTTGCCCAGGAGGCCAATCCCAGCCAACACACAAGGCTGTATTCCTCTTGAAGGGGTTGTTTGGGATGACCCCATCAGTGATCCTTTCTTACAGGTTTGGGGTTGAATTCCACACCTGAGGTTTCATGACATCCACTTCTTTTCCAGATCCATTTTTAGGGCCAAAAGCAGAAAGTGAGGTCTCACCACCAGCCCCCTGCCCTGGGGTTTCTCCCATGAGAACACAGTGCCACTTCCCAACCCACCTACAGTATATCCTGCTCTCATTTACCAGCTCAAAAACCCCAAAACCAGCCCCAGCCACCCATGCTGACCCCGAGGAGATGCAGCTCCACGTCTGGAGACCACCAGCACCTCAAGGAGCCTTTCATGGCCACGCTGGACCCACTATGGCCAACTGCCTCTGTGTCTGCTCCTCCTGTAGATGCTTTCCCACAGATCCTGTGGGATAATGTGAGCTCCAGAGAGGTCTGATCCTCTGTCCTCAGCTACACCAGGGTGTAACTGGTGACACGAGTTCCTCAGTGTGGGCTGAGAAGTTGAGTTACACACAAGATCTGGCGCTCAGGAGTCACCGGCGTGGCCTCTGCTCCGGTGGGGGGGAAATGCTGACTCTGAGATCCTGTCTGGGGGCCCTGATGTGGCATTTTCTAGCCCAGGATGTCACTTCCTCCCTGGGCAGAGCCTCGGTGGGGCTCGAGAGACATCTGGGTCCCCACAGGAAGGGCTGATTCCACTCCTGGGCACACGGGCAGCTACAGCCTTTATCCTACAGGATTTATCCACATTCCCCATCCCAGGCACAGCCTGGATCCTGGCTGTGCTGCAGTCCCAGTCCCCAGCACAGCGCTGTGTCCTGGGGCAGCAACATCCATCCTTCTCCCTGCTCCAGGGGCAAAGTCCTGGCTCTGCAATGAGCCAGCTCAAAGCCTTGCCCAGCCCTGCCCCATCCAGGCCCAGCTCAAAGCCTTGCCCAGCCCTGCCCCATCCAGGCCCAGCTCAAAGCCTTGCCCAGCCCTGCCCCATCCAGGCCCAGCTCAAAGCCTTGCTCAGCCCTGCCCCATCCAGGCCCAGCTCAAAGCCTTGCCCAGCCCTGCCCCATCCAGGCCCAGCTCAAAGCCCCCCAGGAGGCAAAGCCAGGCTTGAGACACCCCCTCCATGGGCAGAGCAAGGGGTCCCTGAGCAGCAGGAGAGGAGCTGAGGAGCTCCCAGTGGTGTCCATAACAAAGCTCCCCAGGCTGCAGAGGAAGGGGAAGAGGCTCCCCTCCCTCCTCTTCCTCCCTCCCGCGTGGGGATTTTGCAGCCAGGTAAACACAGGATGTTGATGAAACAGGGCTGGGCAGATTGGGCAACCCGGGAGTCAGCAGAAGCTCCAGGCAGCTCCCAGTGCCTGGAATGGCCCTGCAGCTGGGAAAGGGCAATGCCAGAGCCCCTGGCACCTTCCTTCACCTGGGTCCCAGAACTCCCCAGCTCAGAGCGAGAGGCAGCGTGGGCTGGTGGCCAAAGCCAGGGCAGGATGAGCTGCCACGCTCTGCTCTGTGCCCTCGGGTGATCCTTGGCATCCCCTGGGATCTCCTTGACACCCAACCAACAGCAACCGTGTGGCATCTCCTGTGTCCCTCTGAGGGGACGTGCGGGCACAGGGATGAGGGGACAGATCCCCCAGGATCCCGCCCTGCTGGGCATCGGCTCACGGCTGGCACAGCGACTTGGGATGGGCACCTGGGGACCAGCTGAGCACTGCAGGGTTTGGCCCCCAGCCCAGAAAAGGGGCCCCAGAGCAGCCCAGCCTCTCCGGGGTGCAGGTGCTGCTGTCACCCCCACCGTGCCCACGCGTGCTCAGGCAGCAGCCGGGGACAGCGAGCCACCAGCGGGCCACCAGCGAGGGGCAGGGACCCGCCCCCTGCCCGGGGAGCGCGGCCGGGGCAGCGGGAGGGGTCGGGGACGGGTTGTGATGCTGGAGGTGACAGAGGAGGTGATGCAGGAGGTGACAGAGTGCCTGCATCATTACAGCCTGAGTGGGGGGCAGATGGCGCTGTCCCCAGTGTCCCCGATGTCCCCAGTGTCCCTCCCGATGTCCCCAGTGTTCCCAGTGTTCCCAATGTCCCTCCCGATGTCCCCAGTGTCCCTCCCGATGTCCCCAGTGTCCCTCCCAATGTCCCCAGTGTCCCCAGTGTTCCCAGTGTCGCCGATGTCCCCAGTGTCCCCAGTGTTCCCAGTGTCCCCGATGTCCCCAGTGTCCCCAGTGTCCCCAGTGTTCCCAGTGTCCCCAGTGTCCCCAGTGTCGCCGATGTCCCCAGTGTCCCCTGGGGCACTGCTGCCATCTGCTGGCACGATCCCATCCTGCTCCGGTCCTGAGCCTGGCCACCTTGCCAGGCTGGGGACCCTCTGGGGACCCTCTGTGACCCCACTGTCCTGTGCCCCCTCCCAGACACTGTGGGACCACCTCTGGCTCCAGTCTGGACACCCCAAGGTGCCCCCAAATCCCCCCTGCTGCCCCAGGAATCCGAACCCCAAAACTGCTCCCCGTGTCCCCCATGGCACAGCTGATTGTCACCCCAATAACCCACTCCTGGGCTGCAGGTGTCTCCCTCACCGACCCCTTCCAGGGCCCGGACACCCTCCCTGCCCTATTCTCCGTGTGGGGTGGCCTGGAGTGGCCTCTCCATCATCCATTTGGCTGATGGAGCAGGGACAGGATCAGGCCCTTGGCTGCAGCACGGGGGGAACATCCAGCTCCATCCCCTGCAAGGCTGCTGAGGGGCAGAGGAAGCTCATCCCAAGATGATTTCCTGCTGCATTCCCATCCCCTGGGTCTCTCTGGGATGTGGGGATTTGCTGAGTCCCCTCCTCCCTATGACAGCAGAGCACATTCGGAGCCTCTTCCCACGGCCTCCCTGCCCCTCCTGGCCTTGCCAGCACCTCCGTGTCCCCTGGGAGCAGCACATCCCGGGATAACCACTGGGGACTGTGCCTCGCTGGGTGTGGGGACACCCAGTGACACCCTGAACCTCCCTCTGTCCTTCCCACCGGCACTAGAAGTGGTCTCAGTGGGGTGCTAGAGGGCGTTTTCTTTTCGGATGCAGTCGGGAAGTGGGAATGCGGTTTGGGAGAGGCGAATCGCCGAGCCCATGTTCCCGCAGTGGCCCTACAAGCACCACAGCTCATCCCACCCCGGGCAGATGGCAGCAGCATCCTGCTCCCCGCTGGAAAATGCCCAAATCCACGGGCAGGGACTGCGCTGCAGCTGTCCCTGGTTTAATTCCTCGCAGCAAAGCGAGGCGGTGTCTGGCGGATTTTCCATGCGCTCCCTGCCCCAGCCCACACACAGGAAGGCTGAACAGCTCCGGAGACCTTCCCGCTGGGAATGCTCCCCGGCGTGCGAGCCCTGCAGACTCCGTGCCTGACGCCCACGGGAGCAGCAGGAAGTTTTAGTGCTCAGTTTTAGTCTAAAAGGGATTTTTATTCCCTAAGCCCTGCAGAAGAAAACTGGGAAAAATCAACTCGCCCAAGGGGCCACATCCCAAAGAGCCAATATCAGTTGTGCTGAAAGCTCTCTGTTCAGAGCTGAGCCACGGAGGGTTCGCTCTGAATTCCAAAGAAACCAGGTGTGTGCATCCTCCCACCTCCCTCCGCCTCCGCCATCCCCACCCGCCGCCATTCTCTTGCTTCTGGAACAACCATTCCCACCAAGCCCCCCTTCGGCAGCTCAACCAGAGACTCCCCCATCAGCGCTGCCCGTGCTCTCCGAACACCCTTCCCAAAATCCTCAACCCATCACCATCCCTTTCCCATCCAAACCCCGGCCGCTGCCCCCCGCGGGGGAAACGCCAAATCCTTCTGCCATCCTTTGGCACGTGGATCCCCTGGCACTCGGGTGGGCTGGCACGGCTCCCCCCCGCCCCCGCCGCACATCTGGGCAGCTGTGGCCGCGGCAGGCCCCGCGCGGTGCCCCGGCAGCGCTGACATCAGCGCGGCTTCCTGCCCGCCGCCGCCGCCCCGTGCGCGCAGCCCCGACCCCAGCGCCCCGCGGGCCCCGGGACCCCTCCTGCAGACCCCCACGGCCATGGAGTCGGTGGCCCTCTACAGCTTCCAGGCGACGGAGAAGGACGAGCTGCCCTTCCAGAAAGGAGACACCCTGAAGGTACAGGGGACACGGCTCACCAGCTGCGGGGGGGTTGGATGATGTTGCTTTGGGGTGACGGAGTGGGCCCATGGTGACACCGGTGCTTCTTTTGTCCCTGACTTTAACACTTCTGGGGCTTTCTGTGGGAGATAAGGAGCCGGCCTCGAGGATTTTGGAGTGTGGAGGAGCATTCCCTGCTCGCCTGTGCCACCAGGCACAAGTTCAGAGCAGGACACCCGCAGCTGGGACATGTGGCCTCCGTGGCTAGCAGTGCCACCAGCCGTGCTCTGCGGCAGCCCCTCGGGTCTGGGACACATCTTCCCTGTCCGGGGGGCACTGGAGGGCACAGGGCAGCGGGGGGCATGTGCCCAAACACCCACCCGGGCACTGGCATTGGGGTGGGCTCTTAGATGCCACCTGACAATCCCAAAAAGCTCCAGTGGGGCTCAGAACATCTCTGGGAGGCAGCAGCCCTGCGATGGGAGTGAGGGCAGCCCCTCCCTGCCCATGTGCTCATCCCTGCGGGCTCCTCCCGGAGCCCTGGCACCCCGTAGCCCCCCGGGGAGGGACAGGGGCACATCCAGGCTGGAACCCAGAGCCCCAAACCCTCCGTGCCATCCCTGCCTCCCGGCGTGTTTTCCCCGTGCCCTGACCCGGGGTTTCGGATCCTGTTTTCACAGCTGTGCCGGCCCCGGGCCCCTGCGGGGGAGGCTGGAAAATGTTGTCACACGGAAGCGGTGTCAGCACCCACTGCCACCGTCCCGGGGGACGTGGGGGCCTGGCTCATGTCCTGGCTGCTCCAGGGACAGATTTCACCCTCTTCCCTGGGCAGGGGTTTGGGACAACACCGGGCACCTTCCAGCTCTGTGACCCCAAAGCCCCCAGAGTGTGCCAGCACTGCCAGAGCCCCTTTTTCCCCAGGGGATGCTTGGTGGGTGTTGTGGGGTCTGGGGCAGCAATGGGGTCCCCATCAGCCCCTCTGCCAGGGGAATGACAGCCAGGCTGACACCTCCCTGCTCCTCTCCCACCTCAGATCCTCAACATGGAAGATGACCAGAACTGGTACAAGGCTGAGCTGTTTGGCCGTGAGGGCTTTGTCCCCAAAAACTACATCAAGGTCAAGCCACACCCGTAAGTACCACTCCACCAGCCAGGCAACCATCCCAATTCCCAAAGGTCTGCCACGAGCCAGGGTAGTCCCACACGGGGGGAAATGGAGTCACAGAGCTGGGGGGGTCAGTCTGCCAGTGCCACCACAGCCTGAGGGGACAAGAGGCAGCAGCACGCCCACGTACCCCCAAAAATCCAACCCTCACACCCAGCTGCCACTAAATAAATGATAATTGGGGAACAACAAAGCGTTATGGGATTATGACTGCATTAAACACAATCCTATTACCGTGTTATTAAAGCCCAGCCTAATCCATCACTGATTTAACCTGTGTTTTATATATCCTTAGCCCCTGGTAAATCACATTTAAATGCCAGAGCGAACGCGTGGGCTCGGGGCAGCCCAGGGCACATCCCACTGCTTCTCCAGCTTGGGATAACAAACGGGATGGGCGAGACACAGCCTCTTCATGCAGCACCTGGAGGGCTGGCCCTGTGCTAAACTCCGTGGCTGATCATTCACCGGGCAATTTTTACAGCAGCAGAGACTCTTCCCAGCCCAGGGACCTGAAATTCGGGGGCACAGGGCTGGGACAGGGGGACTCTGCTCTTTGAGCTGGTTTGGGAGCTGCCGGCGGTGCAGCAGCGGGGGTTTATCCTGGCACCGAGGGTTTATCCTGGCACCGAGGGATTTCTGCTTCCCCCTGGAAGGGCTGCTCCCCCCGGGGCCCGAGGGACGCGGAGGAGGGGACAGGCAGCAGAGCGGGGCCGAGGCACGGGGTGACAGCGCAGGTGACAGGATGCGGTGGCGGCTGCCGGTGACGAGGGGGCAGCGCGCCCGCAGCACCCTGCGGTGCCCCCCGAAAATTCCGGGGTGAACCAGGAGGGGGAGGGAAGGGAGAAACTGCCGGCGGAGGGCCGCAGCCCCGTGAGGAGCCCGGTGCAGACCCTTTTCCCGGCGGCACCGGGAATCTCGGCGCCTCCACCCCGCAGGCTGCGGGTGCGGCGCCGGCGTGTCCCGGGTGTGCCCGCGTGGCTCAGCGCGGTGCCCCTCGCAGGTGGTACGCGGGCAGGATCTCCCGGCAGCTGGCAGAGGAGCGGCTGCTCCAGCGCAATCACCTGGGAGCCTTCCTGATCCGCGACAGCGAGAGCGCCCCGGGCGAGTTCTCCCTCTCCGTCAGGTGAGTGCCCTTGGGACTCGCGGCAGCAGGGGAAGGGTCCCTGCAGACCCCGCTTTGGGACCACCCTCGTGTGTGCTGGAGAAGAGCTGAGCACCCTGCCCTGTCCTGGCCACCTCGGAGGGTGTCCCCAGCACATCCAGCACAGGACCTTCCCCTCCTTCCTCTCCTCCACAGCTCCGCCTCCATCCCCGCTGCTTCCTGCTCCCTGCACCGCTCCCCTGGCAGGGACACCCTAAACACAGCCCCGTGGGTGATGGCGGGGCTGGGGCCGAGCTGCAGCACGGCCCGGGGACACGGCCGGGGGAGCAAA
>QUSF01000092.1:656229-747712 GCA_003676055.1 Chloebia gouldiae | reverse complement strand
CATCCATCCATCCATCCATCCATCCATCCATCCATCCATCCATCCATCCATCCATCCATCCATCCATCCTCTTTCTGCAGCTACGGGAAGGACGTCCAGCACTTCAAGGTGCTCAGGGAGAGGAACGGCAAATATTTCCTCTGGGAGGAAAAGTTCAACTCCCTCAACGAGCTGGTGGATTTCTACAGGATGACCACGATCGCCAAAGAGCAGCAGATTTTCCTGTGGGACGAGGACCAGACCCAGAAGGTACCACCATGGATGGGGCCGTGGGTCCCAAACCCCTGCGTGAGCCCCCTCGAGGCTCAGTGTCCCTGCAGAGGGACAGGGACATCCCTGGCTGGCCCCTCAGTGGGCTGAGGAGCAGGAGAGACAGGCGGTGCTGCAGGGAGGAAGAGCTCCTGGAGCAGCTCAGCGGGGCAGGGCAGGGCACACATCCCTGTCCCTCAGGCCAGGAGTGATGCCCAGAGCAGGTGGCAGAGCCAGGACAGGGCACAGCCAAACTCCAGCAAAGCCAAGCCCTGGGGCAGTGGTTGTGGAGGTGGCAAAACTGGACTTTGGGAGCTGGGATGGGGAAAGCTCCAGCACCTGGAAGGACCTGGGAAGGAGAGGGTGCCAGCTGCCTCCAAGGGTCCCCTGGGCACCCATTTTGGGTCTCCCAGCAGCAAGAACAGGGAGTCTTGTGGCCTGGGGTGTTCCCCTCCACCTGGGCTTGTCCCCAGCGCTCCACTTTTCCCTTTTCTTGTTTCTCTCTCTCCAAAGCAGGCGTCCCAAGGCTCGTCCTCATCCCGTGGTGGCACAGCGTCCCCATCAGGACCCAGGCAGTGCTGCCCAGTTCTAGGGGCTGGCAGATGGGGACCCCTCTCCTCCCACCAAGCCCTGCCCTCAGCTTCCCTGCGGGTGAAGAGACCCCGATTTGTGCAAGCCCAGTTCAACTTCTCAGCCCAGGAGGGCTCCCAGCTGCCCTTCCTCCGCGGGGACATCATTGAGGTCCTGGACTGCCCTGACCCCCACTGGTGGCAGGGGAAGATCTACGGCCGCGTTGGGCTCTTCCCCCGGAGCTACGTCCACCCCATCCACGAGTGACCTTGGAGTGACCATCCACGAGTGACCCTCACACGCTGACCGGGCAGGACCCTGCCCCGCTGTCCCCGCTCACCAGAGCTGCCCACACGGCCTGAGTGTCCCTTTGTCCCCAGGATGGTGCCTGGTCCTTGTCCCCCAGCCCAGGGATGGAGCTGGCAGCGCTGCTCCCCGGGGAGGGAGTGTGGAGTGTTCAAAAAAAAGCTTTTCCAGAGGCATGATCCAGTGGGATGACAGCAAGAGAGGGAATGAGCCCAAAACCCCAAACTTTGACTCCTCTCCAAACCCTGTAAGCAAAGCCCCAGCTCCAGGGAGGGCTGCAGGCAGCCAGGATCCACAACTCCATGGAGGAATTCCAGGACTCAGGGTACCAGGGAAGGCTGAGACAGGCAGATTCCATCCTGTGGGTGCTGTTCATAGCTGTAAATTGTGGCACTTTTTAATATTATTTTTATATTTAGGGCCAGTAAAATGTGTTTGGGTGTTGTTCCTGAGAGTGGCTGCTCCTATCCAGCACTGCCAAGGTGGTCCCATCCCTCTATTCACACAGGTGCTGTTTCACTGCAGTTTTGCTTCCCTGCAGCCCCCATTTCCCACCCCAGTGCCTGTCCCAACCCCCCCACAAGGATTTTCTGCCCCCACACCTCACACCCCCTGGGACTCACTCAGGGAACACAGTGCTCAGAACACCCAACTCGTTGCACCAGTGGATTTAAACATCACATCCCAAACAAATAAAAAACAGCACCCAAATCCTCAATTTTCCCCTCTCCAAGCACCTCTTCCCCACCCCAGGGGTTGTCAAGGCGCTGGGCAAAATAGGCATAACAGAAAATACTGACACACATCAGGACCATGGCACTGCTGCCACAGCCACGGGCCCAGAACGGGGGTTCTGTGGGGTCCTTGAGGGTCACAGCCGGGGGTCCCATGGCCTTGGGTGGCTCTGGGTGTCCAGGCTGGCTGAGCAAGAACCCGGCACAGAAACATGGTGAGTGGAGGGGACAGATGACCCTGGGGACAGCCACCTCCTGGAGCTCAAACCTTCAGGTCTGAGAACTTGGAGTTCTTTGCCACCTCCCAGTCAAAGCCCTTTCCTCGGGGCTGGACCGAGATGATCTTTGAGGAACCTTCCAGCCCAAATCGTGATCCAGGATGTGGCATCCCCTTCCTGGTGGGTGTTGGGGGCAGTTGGGACCCCCTGACGCTACTCAGGACCCAACCCACGCTGAGGAAAACCTCAAACCTGCGGCTCACACAGCTTTTTTTCCTTCTGCCCAGCACAATTCCTTGGCTCGATCCCTACGACCCGCAGCGTCCTGCTGCCACTGAGGAAGTTGCCCGGGATCCACCACGGCAGCGACTCCCGCCCCGGGCGGGCAAAGCCCTTCGCAAACATTCATTATCCATCCTGGGGAAAGCCGTCCTGCCTTGTCACACCCTTGTCACCGGCAGCCAAGCCAGGGAGGAGCTAAGCAGGCCCTGAGCCAAGCGCCCCTCTTCCCAAGGGGGACAACACGGGACCCCCATCCCCCGGGATCGCTGCCCATCCCCTTGCCACCCTCTGCGCATGGAAGAAGCCAAGAAACAGCCGCTGCTGCAGCCAAGCAAGCCCAGCCCTGACCCAGACTGGCTCCTGTTGGTGTCTCCCGGCCGGTGGCACCGTGCCGGGCATTGCCCAGCGCTGACTGCGCCGCCCCGGGGCACCCCCGGGCTCCCCGGGATGTGCGGGCAGCGCTGCCCTCCGCACCGCCCCAGCTCCCCCGCCTGTGAGCGGGGAGAGGCTGTGCCGAGCGCCCCGTCTGCCTTGCCAGCGCTTTCATCCATAAAACAATCCCGGGGTTTGCGTTCCTTTCCACGAGCCAGGCTGAGCGGAGGCGCTTTGCAGGCTCGACCGGCCCCGCGGGTCTCGCCGAAAGCCGCGGTCAGTACAGCAGCACCCGGACACCGGCCCGCAGCTCCCTGAAGGTGTTCCTGGAGGAGAAGGTGCTGCCATCGTCACCGCGACCATCGGAGCCCGCAGCCCTGCGGGAGAGAGGGAGCGTCAGGGAGCGGCTGGACCGGGACAGGATAAGCCCGGGATGGTGCCGACCCCTCGGCAGCCGCACGCTGGGATCTCCCCTGGGGAGAGGATGGGGTTTGGGAACATTCAGCTGCACCCCGGCACCTCACATGCCCTGACCTCAGTGCTGGAGCGACCCTCGGAGGGGCGGCATGGGCTGTGCCATGCACAGACCCCCCCACACCGTCTGTGGGGTCCCCCCAAACACAAACCCTCCCACAGCATCTGTGGGGTCCCCCCAAACACAGACCCTCCCACAGCATCTGTGGGATCCCCACAAACACAAACCCTCCCACAGCATCTGTGGGGTCCCCCCCAACCTCCAAGCCCTGGCAGCAGCCCTGGGGTGCAGCAAAGCCCGGTGGGGATGGAGTCACCCCCTGGCACCCACCTACCCCTGGCCATCAGCTCGACCACCAGCCCGGGGCAGGAGAAGCTGGAGCAGCCCCACACACACCAGGTGCACTCCTCAGGGTCCACACAGCCCACGGAGTCTGGGGGACAAGCTGAGACCCCTGACAGGGTGGGAGCCACCCCTGCACCCCTTCACCCCTCATGCCCCCTCCCACTGGGCAGATGCTGAGCCTTTGCCGTGGCCACCATGGCCAGACCTTGGCAGGACAGCGGCTGGAGGAGCAAGGAGCACATCCCACCTCAGAGGTAAAAATCCACCTCTGCCTCACCTGCCTCACTCCCACCCTCAGCTCCAGCACCGCAGGGCCCGTCCCACCCCTCACCTCCTGCTGCCCAGCCCGGTGCAGGTTGGGTTTTTCCCACATTAAACCCAGTGACAGCTGCCCCGGGGGGATCTCCAGAGCCCCGCCAGGACCCGGGGCTACGGCCAGAGGCAGCAGAGCCCCGGGGCCAGCCCGGTTCCTGCACCATTGTGGCAATTTTCTGGGCATGGGCAGCACCAGCAGCTCCTGGCATTTGCGTGGCAGCACTCCAGGACCATCAACACCCAATTATTTCTATGTCTCAACGAGCGATGAACCCTTTTTTTTTTTTTTTAATTGTTACGCTCATAAAATATTGAAATGAATGGAAATTAATGTCAGGCATAAATATGGATGGGCTGCCTGGCTCTCCGGGCTGCACCCGCCCAGATAGGAGCACAGGGACGAGCACGGGGGATCCCTGCACAGGACTGGCAGCACTGTCCTGGTTCTCCTGCCCGGTGACCTCCACCAGCCTCCCAGTCTGTCCCAAACACCAGTGGTGACACCTTGGGACCTTCCACAAAGGAGCTGGGAGCACGACTCGGTTGTGGGCAGACCACAGGCCGTGCTCAGCACATCCCAAGGATGCCAAAAAGCCCAACCTGGACTCAACCCTGAGGTCAGAGTCAGCGCTGAGGCTCCAGTGACTCCTTCCTGCAGCAAGCCCTGAGCAAAGCTGCCATCAGCGCTCTGTGCCTCAGTTTCCCCTCTCTAAAACACCACGTTGTGCACGGCTCCATGCAAATTGTGGGTGGCTGGAGGGTGGAAAGCGTCCCAAAGGGCAAGGCAGTGTCTGGATGTTGTATTCCAGCTGAAATGCCTGCCCCAGGCCTCAGCTCTACCAATGAACACTTGGTGGCACCTCGGAGTGGGTGGGAAGCAGGATCCTTCGAGCCAGGAGCAGCGCTCAGTGTCATGCCCCACTGCCTCACTTTCAGGCCTGCTGCTAAAAATGGAAAATTACTTAGGACCCTGTAATTAATGCTTCCATCTGCAGGAAAGGGGCCGTGTCTGCAGCGGGTGCTGCCTGTCCAGCTGGATCCACCCGGGGACACCTGGAACGATGAGGACCAACCTGCTCAGCCACAGCCAGCCAAGCCTGCAAACAGGGGCTGCACCCAATTCAGGGCCTAAATTCACCACGTGGGGTGAAAAAAGCCCCAGGATGGGGAGACGGGGGACCCAGGTGAGGATCAGGTGGAGATGCTCCAGGTGTGGGGCTCTGCCACCCCAACCCGCCCCTGCCAGCAGAGCCAGCACACAGCACACGACGGCTGGGATGCAGCATTTACCCCACATGCAATAAATCATTAGTGCATACACACCCCGTGAAGGAGTCTGTAAATCTCCTGGCACAATAAAAACACCCGGAGCGAGCGGCTGAGGCGGCCAAAACCACAACACGCTCCTGCCACGCCACACACCCACACTCCAGCACCCATCTGGGCCATCTCCCATCACACCCAAAGAGGTCCTGGGTGCTGGCTCACTGCTCACCTCTGTCCATTTGCTGTCCCCATCGCTGCCAGCAGCGCTGGGATTCCAGCTAAAACACCCAGGTTTGGTTCCAGCCCCCTCGGTCTCTGCTGCAGCAGTCACTGAGCAGGCCACGGCCTGGGGGTATCATCCCACCCCTGGGAAATCCCTGCAGGGTCAGCCACAAACACCTGAAACCCCTCCTGAGCTGATATTCTTTGGGAGCCAAGCACTTGAATCTTCCCCAGGTTGATGTGACACTTGGGGACGTGGTGCAGTGTTGGAGCTGGCAGTGCTGGGTTGGACTCAGTGACCCTTTCCAACCTTAGTGATTCCATGATCCCAACAAACTGCTGTCACATTCCTGCGTCCCCCAGCCCTGCAGCACCTCCTGCACAGGCCAGGCCAGGGCTGGGCACAAGCCCACGCAGGATTTGTCACTGTGGGATGAGCAGGGCCACTGTGCCTGCAGAGAGGAGCACTTTGATGGCCCAGCACCTGGCCAGACGGGCGGCTTTGCCCCGGGAGCCTGACTCAGGCAGGGCCCTCATTTATCCGGCTGTGAATCCAGATGAGCCACACCAACGCCAGGGACAGACACACAGCCCATGGCACTTCCCTTTTTTTTTGCATTGGCGCAAGAATCTGACCCCAATTCCTCAAATTCATCTTCAGCTGAGCTTCCAAGAGAAAAGCTCAAGAGAGCTTCCACAGTTCTGGCTTGTAAGCACCAACAGGCAAATCCAGGGTGGGGTTTTTTGTTATTAATGAGATCTGTCACAGCCAGATCTGGTGATGTGACCATGACCACGCTGTAGATGAAGGGACAGGACAAGACAGGACAGGACAGAATAGAATAAATGGTTTCATTTGGAAGAGCCCTACAACAATCATCTGGTCCCACTGCCTGACCAATTGAGGGCTGACCAAAAAAATTAAGGGCATTGTCCAAATGCCTCTTAAATACTGACAGGTTTGAGGCCTTGACCACCTCTCTAAGAAGCCTGTTCCAGGATTGGAACACTCTCCCCGTAAAGAAATGCTTTCTAATATCCAGTCTAAACCTGCCTCAGTGCAGCTTTGAACCTTTCTGGCAGCCCCCACTCGGTGCTGCCCACCCTGGACCCACCCTGGCTCCGAGCTCCTGCACCAGCACAGGAGGGGTTAACCACAGGACAGAGCTCTTTTCCTGGGAAATATTGACTTACCAGCCGGCACATCGGGAGAGGAGGGACTCTCCGAGAGAGATTTAAAAAAATAAATAAATAACGAAACACCCAAAGCCCTCTGGAGCCGCCCAGGACCCTCCCACATCCGCACGCTCCGGGGGGCTCCGGGCTCCGCAGGTGCGAGGGCGCATCAGCCGAAAGGGTTAATCGGGCTGGGCAGGGAACGTGTGAAGGCAGCATGTGACTGCAGGTGGGGCAGGGCGGAGGGATGAATCACTCTTTTCCTTTTCCTCTTTTCACTTCTTGCTGTTACCTGTCCGGCCCGGCACTGCGCGCCGGCAGAGCCCCGAGCCGAGCGCTGCCGGGGCGATGCGCAGGAGGCTGAGCACCCCCCGGCTGCCCCGCTCCTCCGGGAACGAGAACCTCGGCCGGGACCTCCTGCTCCTCGCTGCCCTGCGTTAAGCCGCTTTTCTCTTTGTTTCTTCCCCAGTTTTTTTTATTTCATCCGGTGTTAGCGTTGTCCTGGGAGAGCGGAGGATGAGGAGGGAGCGGACGCGGGGGTGAAGGACCGTCCTGGTGCTGTAGGTACACCCGGGGCTGTCTGCTGTGGGAAACTCCTCGTTTTCCTCGCCTGGAGCCCGGAGCAAGCCAGGAACCAAACCCTCCTCCCCGGCAGGAAGAGCTCCGGCGTGGCAGGAGCCGTTGGAAAAGGGAGCGGTGCCTCCCGCAAGCTGCGCGTTGAACCGGGGAGGGTGAAGCGAACCGTGTGCTTAAAGACTGGAGAATAATTAATTCCTATTTATTGCCGACGCCCGGCGCTCGCTGGGGACACAGAGCTCCCTCGGGAGAGGGGACCGGCGTGCGGGGTCACCATGGCTTTCTCCCAGGTGCAGTGCTTGGACGACAGCCACGTCAACTGGAGGTCCAGCGAGTCCAAGCCCGAGTTCTTCTACAGCGAGGAGCAACGCCTGGCCCTGGAGGCGCTGGCCTCCCGCGGCCCCGACGCCTTCTATGAAGTCCTGAAGAGGGAGAACATCAGGGACTTCCTGTCCGAGCTGGAGCTGAAGAAGATCCTGGACACGCTGGAGACGTACGACCCCGGCTCCGAGTACATCCCGCGGCACGGCGGCAGCGGCGGCGACAGCGAGGGCGACAGGAACAGCCAGGGCGACGAGCAGGACGTGGCCCCTTCCCTGGAGTACTGGCCCCAGAGGTCCGACCGCTCCATCCCGCAGCTGGACCTGGGCTGGCCCGAGACCATCGCCTACCGCGGGGTCACCAGGGCCACCGTCTACATGCAGCCACCCATCGAGGGCCAGGCGCACATCAAGGAGGTGGTGAGGAAGATGATCTGCCAGGCTCAGAAGGTGAGGTGCGCCGCGGGCACGGGGCAGGATTGGCCCCAGGGCGTCGTGCTCCAAGTCCTGCCCAGCCGGGCAATCCCTGTCCTGCGGGGAGCTCGGGGCCAAGCGTGCGGGTTTTGCCTTGTAACCAGTGCTGGGGGGTCGGGCTTTGCTGAGGATGCTGCTAGCCGGGTTCAGCACTCCTGGCAGCAGCACGGCCCTTCCCAATATCCACACCGCAGCACTGCTCACGCCAGGGGCCCTGCAGGGCTCTGGAGAAAGCTGCTGGGGAGAAAAACGGGTTGAGCTGTTCTCCAGCTGTGAGCCCATGGTCCCAGCCGCTCCACAATCGTTATTCCCGATGTGACAGCATGCAGGAACCTGGGATTGTGTCCTGGTTTCAGGGCTGGGTCCACCAGCTGTCCAGGACTGACCCTGGGGTCACGGCCCAGCCTCAGTCCTTGTGTCCACCATCCGCCCGGTCCATGGCCCTGGAGCAAAGTAGTCAAAGATTCTGGTGTAGCACTGACCCACATGAGGGTCAAGCTTGGCCTGAGGTGGCTGTGGGGCTCTGAGCTGGCTCATCCTGGCTCTCAGAGGACGAGGATGAGCTGGTGAGCAGGAGGGACAAGGCTGGGCAGATGCTGAAGGGATTTGGGTTGAGACTTGTCCTCCCTGTGGCATCAAGCCGAGGAGCAGGGAGTGGGGATGCATGAGCCATCACCCAGGGAAGGAGGGAGATGCTGGCCTGTGCTGAAGGCCAGCAGAGGCGGGAAGGTGCTGCTGGTGTTTCCCAGTGATCCAGTCCCAGGAGGGGTTGGTACCTGCTGGTTTCTTGGTGCTTTGAAGCTCCTTGAGTTCTGTGAATCCAGTACTGTGAGAGCTCCAAGGAAGGAGCTTCCCACCCCAGAGGATGTTCCAGCAGGGAAACAGGGAGACCCTGCCAGGGTGGCTGTGGAGCAGAGGGGACAGGCTGGGATGCACCAGGTCCACCTGGCTGCTCCAGAGATAGTGCTGGGGTTTGTAGGTGCTGCTAGGAGAGCGGGAAACCTGTGACATGCAGCCAGCAGAGCCTCTCCAGACCAGCTCAGGCAGAAAAATGAATCTCTCAAAACATCCAAGGCAGCAGGATCACAGGAATGGCTGTTGGGGGTGTCAGGGCTGTGGGCAGGAGCCATCTCTGGTCACTGTCACCTGGCAGAAGTGGAGGTGACTTCTGCTCACCTGTGACATTTTCCCCGCCAAAGCGCTTTGCAGCGAGGGCAAAGGGAAGGGAGAGCTGACATCCCGTGGGATGGAGGATGGGAGAACAATCCCACAACAAACAATGTCTCATCTTCGGGTCTTTCCGGCCGCCTCTGACTCGGGCTTGCAGCTCCCGCCTGCCTTTGCCTACTCACCGCTTCCCAGCTGCCCCCATGCAAGCAGCTCCTCCTGAGTCATCCCACACCCTCTCCTGCTCCCAGGGCTGAGTCAGGCATTCCCCACCTCCCCTGGAGCCTCTCCAGGACGTGGGGACGTGGCCACGGTTGCTGCTGCTGTGCTCATCACCGGGTCTCGATGGCCCCTGAGCAGGGCTGGGCTCTGCCTCCCGCTCCAGACGGGCCCTGCCTGTGGGGTGAGACATGGTGACACCACTGGGGACATGCAGGAGCCTGCTCGGAGCTTCTGGTGCCTCAGGAAACGTAGAGATGGGTGAGTGCTTCGTGCTGCAGGGTCTGGAGGTGGCAGGAGTTGCAGGAGAGTGGGGTTTTCCATGGTGTCCCATCCCGTATTTCAGCACAGATCTCCTTGCAGCTGAACCTGCTGTCACACAGCAGAACCCAGGGGACAACTTGTGGGCGCTCCTAAGGGTAGGGGACACTGGGCTAGACCACCCTGCTGATTTCTGCCAGGGCTCAAGGTCTTCACAGCAGCTCAGAGGTGAAAGGGTTTGGCTGAGGAAGCTGAGGGTGGACAAAGGCACCGTCCTGCTGCCACCCTCAGATGTCACACACACGGTCCGTGTGCTCTGTCCTGCCAGCCCCAGTGCTCTCCACCACGTGCAAAGGAGCACAGCCTTGGGAGAGGCTCACAGCTCCCTGACCCTTGCTCCAGACGCCGTCCCAGACGCTCGCTCTGCTCCCAGTGCCAGTCGCTGTCCCATGGCCAGCAGAACAAAGTCCTCTGGTGCTGGCCCAGGAGAGTTCAGAGCCCAGGAGAGCAGGGCTGGGGCTGGGAGGTCGCACAGGCTCACAGGGTGAGGAGTCCCAGGGATGTGAGGCTGCTCTGAGGGTCAGAGGAGCCCTGGTGCTCGCAGGAATGAAGCCAAACGCTGCCGAGTTCAGAGCCCCGAACCCAGGCGTGCCCAAGAGGGAGATGCAAATGATCCTCTCCTCTTGCTGGGAATGAAAGGAAGGAGAGGCAGGATCCTGTGGCCACATCCCTGAAAATGCCATCTTTGTGGCCCACAAGCAGAGCTGGTGAGGGATTTCACCAGGCCGAGCCGCGGCACGGCCGTCTCCTCCTCGCTGCGGATCCCTCGGGCTGCAAAGCTCCCAGGTTGGACATCAGGAACAATTTCCTCCTGGAAAGGCTGGTCAGGCACTGCAAGGGGCTGCCCACAGAGGTTTGGAGTGCCCATCCTGGAGGTGTTCCAAGGAATTTGTGGATGTGGCACTCAGCGCTCTGGGCCGGTGACAAGTGGTGATGGGTCCAAGGGTGGACTTGACAATCCTGAATGACTTTTCCAACCTTAATGATTCTGTGGTGGACGGGAGGAAGATCTCCCTCCTCCTCTCCTCTTGGCTCTCTCTGACCAGAAACCAGAGCATGAAAACATTGACCTTGGCCTGGAGCCAGTGGGGAGAGCAGTGACTCTGACCTCCTCTCTTCACTTGAGGTTCCAGGTTGGGATTGTGGTGATGTAATTACCCTGAGCAACTTCCAGCGAAGGTTGGGAGGCCCTATTAATTACTGTTTACAAAACCCTCTGCTGTTCCTGGATGAAAGGGTCGACAGGGGAGAGCAATTATTAATGTTACTTGTCCCACCTCTCCTCCAGCCCAACACTCTTCCTCTAATTGTGCCTTGGTGCCTGCCTAATTTATTAAATGCCCACGTGGTGCACCCCAAAAGTCATTATCTGATGATTCATAGTGAGACAATAAAGAGCTGCAACTTCCTCTATAAAACATGATCCTGCAGTTTAGGCACTCATCAAAGCTGTTCCAAAAATCACAAGAGCATTTGGGATTTTTTGGGATGTCCAGGGGGATACAATGCTCCCTGCTCCTCAGGGATTTGAGACCCAGCACCTGCACATCTGCAGGCAAGAAAAGCTCCTCCTGCGTGGGCACTGGGAGCCTCCAGCTGTAGATTTAGGGCTGATTATTTCCTCTGCACCCTCCAGGAGAACGGCAAAGGGATGGCAAAGCTTCCTGGGATGACACAGCAGCAAAAGGGCTTCAGGAAAAGGAACATCCCAGCACCGAGCACTGCCCTGGCAGAGGTGACAGGGACACGGGACAGGCTCGCTCCTCGCAGCCACATGGCACAGCTTGCTCCAGACAGCCCCACTGCCCAAGCTGGGAAGCAAAGAGCAGGCAGGATTTCACTGCTCCAGAGCAGACAGAGCTCTACTCCTTGGAGATTACCCCTCTGCCAGGGCTCAAGCCCAGCAGCAGATTTCACCCAGGCAAGGACAGTGCCCACGTGGGGATTGCTGCCAGCGCTCTCCCAGCCCCGTGCCAGGCTGTATTGGCACACTGGAGTGAAATCCTGGTGACAAACCAGGGCCAAGCCTGTCCTGCAGGCAAGACACGGTGGGGAGGGAAGCAGGAGCTGAGCAGTGACAGGATGCACCAGCTGAGCAGGAGGAATTGGGTTAAAACGTGGGCAAGGGGCTGAGAGCTGGGCTCCCTTCCCGTGCCCGAGCTGGCCACCCTGGGCCACTGCCTGCAGCGTGTGAGCAGGGCTGGGATGGGGCACGGTGCCCTGCAGAGCTCCCTCACACCCTCAGAGCCACAGCTGGGAGCCAAGGCCTCGGCACTGCTGGGACCACGGGGGGAAAATGTTCTTTTCCCTCAGAAACCGAGGTCAGCGCTGTTCTCATCCCCATTTCACAAGTGCTCAACTTTTCCTGGGGTAAACACAGCACACAGCAGAAGTGACATGGGCAGGGAGCATCAGGGTCAGAAGGAAATCCTCTGCCACCAAACCCAACCCACGCTGTCCCACCAAGGTGTCCCTTAGGCAGGACTCATGGGAGACAGCTCAGCTCCTCCCCAGTTTCTTGCTGAACACAGAAAATGCAAGCCCAGAGCTCCCAGAGTAGCTTTGAACCCGTCCCTCTTTGCATCCATGCACATCCAGCAGCTGATTCCTGCCTCAGTTTCCCCACCAGGACAACAGGGATGAGCAAAACACACGGGTGGGTGCACAAGGGAGTGAGGATTTAGCTTTCCACAGCAAAGCCTGGGGAGAGGCTCTTGGGTGAGGATAAATGGGAATTGAGTTAAAATCAAGTGGCAAAGCCATGAAGTGCCCCCTTACCTGCCTCGTGGCACCTCCCAAAGCACTCCTGGGGACACCAGGGTGGCATCAGGGACAGCAGGGCTGGGGCCTTGCTCTTCTCCCCATCGCCTGCAGAAAAGGAAGGGAAGAGGCAGCAGTGTCATAACGATCCTCTGCTAAATTAAAGCCCTCCACGTCCTGTGGCACTGAACTAATTAAAAGGCAGCTCGGTGCTTTGAGAGCTCTGGGCTGGATGTGTCTGAGTGTGCGAGCACCCAGCACCATCCCAGCCCCTTCCTTCCTGAGGGAGGAGCACCCTGGGGTCTCCCTGGTGTCCCCCCTGGCTCAGCCACCAGCCATGGCCAGCAGGGCCCCTCTGGAAGGGCAAGTGGCCGAGAGCACCCACCTGCCCCCAGCCCAGGGCACCTTCCAGGAACAGCCACAGGGGTGGGAGGAACTCCAGCCATGGGACAATGACAAACCAGCACCCTGATGCTTTTCCCTGGGATGAGGGGAGGCAGAAATCCCTGAGGAGCTGGGATGAGCTGCTGCTCACCGCCACAGATGATGCCATCACCAGGAAATCAACACCCATGGGCACAGGCAGACATTCCAGTGAAACTCCCAGCGTGGCCCAGATCCATTTTCCTGTCAGCCCCAGCGTGGTTGGAACAGCAGCAAAAACCCCGGGGTCCCAAGGAAGCTCCAGCTTGTGAATATCAGTGACACTGCCTGTGACAAACACTGCTGCCACTGCTGTCCTGGCTCTGCTCCTTCCATCCAGCCTGCGAGGAAGGAGGGATGCTGTGCAGCACCCCAGGCTGGGCAGTGACACCAGGACAGATGGACACACCACTCAGTGGCTGGGCTTGATGATCCTGCAGCTCTTTATCAACCTTAACCATCCTGTGATCCTTGTGCATCAAAGGTCTCCCCTCCTGATGCTCCCTGCAATGCTGATAGCAAAGGGACACCAAACTTCTCAGCCAGAAACTGGACTCTGAATTTTGTGAGGCCTGTTAAAGGCAGGAAAGTTAGATTCACCCTCAGGAACTAGTTTTTCATCAGTAGGTTATGCTTTAGATCACCACTGAAATGGTTTGGGTTGGAAAAAACATCCAAAGACCATCAAGTCCAACAATTAACTCAGCACTGCCAGGGCCACCACTAAACCTTGTCCTCAGGTGCCACATCCACCTCTTTTGGAGATCAAACCTTCCACAGTGACAGCAGAGGAATGGGAGGATTTTCCATCCTCAGACTGTCGGGAGCTGGGGGCAATCCTGGGCTCCCCCACCCCAAATTCCAGCCTCCCACAGGGAGCACTCTGCCTCTCACAAAACAAGCTCTGACTGTACCTTGGGTTATCCCTGGCCACGCCACCCAGACTCATCTGTCCTGTCCCCTCTCCAGGTCATCGCCGTGGTCATGGACATGTTCACCGACGTGGACATCTTCAAGGACCTCCTGGATGCCGGCTTCAAGAGGAAAGTGGGAGTCTACATCATTTTGGATGAGACCAACGTGAAGCACTTCCTTCAGATGTGCGAGCGAGCCCACATGCACGCTGGACACCTGAAGGTAGGGATGACCTGAGGGTCTGGAGAGCAGGAACCTCCTCCAAACACAGGAGTTTGGAGTTATCATCCTGCTCCCTCCTGCCTTGGGAGAGACACCCCAGTCCATTTTTCCTGTAGCCAAAGCTGGATGTGATGCCCAAACTCAGAGCAGTGTGGAGGGGTGGGTGAGAAGTTGGGATGTGGATTTACAGCCAGCAAAGCTGGATGCAGAAAGCCCAGGAGGCTGCTGGTACCAAACCAGTGCTGGGACCGGGACAGAGGAGAGGTTGAGGGGTGCAGCCCTACAAGGGTGGGCACAGCAAAGCCCAGGGCAAACCTGTGAGCTCAGCTCCTCCTGAGGAGGAGCTGGTGAGGGACAGGGAGCAGCAGATGCTGTGCCAGGGCGGGATCCGTGCTGCCACCAGCTCCCTGCTGCTGCTGCCCCGGGGCAGGACCGGCACCGCCGCCGTTCTCGCGCTTTCAGCCTCTCCCCAGGTCAGAGGCTGGCGTTAAAAAACTCGATTTTCCCCTTTTCTGGAGCCTCCACCCCAGCACGGGGCTGGGAGCAGAGCAGGGAGGCTCCCACGCTGCCCAAAGCCCTGGCAGCTGCCAAGGATGCCCTCAGTGCTCTCACAGTGCTGGGCAGTGCACGCTGCAGGGACCGATCTGCCCAGCCATGGATGCACACGGAATCACTGCTGTGCACGGATCCCACAGAAAACCAGGGAAGGCAAAGCACAAGGAGGGATGCCTGTCAGTGCAGGGGTTGGTTGGATGGGGCTCGGAGCAAGCTGGTCTGGTTTAAGCTGTCCTTGCTCGTGGCAGGGGGTTGGAATGAGATTTAAGGTCCCTTCCAGCCCAAGAAATTCTGGGATTCCCTTTCCACGTCACTGTGTGAGCGGAGGGTGCAGAGAAAATCACCTGTCACAGAGCTCATGCGAAGGCAGAGGGGCAGAGGAGAGGGCAGGGGGTTATTTGAGCCTCAGGAGCAGCAGCCAGAGCAGGGACCCTCACTCCAGCCACAGGACAGTCCCAGGCTCTGCCCCGGGCACCACCCCCCCCATCACCAGCACGGCGTGCAAACACACCGGGGCAGCCCCACAGTCCCGCTGGGGGCTTGCAGACCCCCACTCCTGGCCAGCATGGCTCGGCCTCGCCTGTTGCTTGGCAGAAAGGTGATGTTGCCTCTCCTGACGTCAGCCGGCCGCGCGCCCGCTGCCAAACGCCCGCCGGCAGGGCCCGTGCCCGGGCAAGCTCCCCAGATTTGCCTGGGGTGAGGGCCAACCCCTGGCTGAGCAGGAGCACGTAGGAGCCACGACACCCTCACACCTGGCTGGCACGAGACGGGGGGAGCAGGGGCTCGGGGACCCCCCAAGCCTCGCCCCTTCCCCGTGCCCGCCGGCCTGGCTTAATGGCTGCTCCCAACAATTAAAGCGAGCTCAGCCCAGCTTTTACCTGCGTCCAAACTCCCTGGAGAGCCTGGGATCCCGCAGGCTGCTGCCGCTTCGAGACCAGAAAAGCCAGCGCTGACGCACTCCGGTGTTTTCCTGCATTAGCAGCCCGGTGGCAGGACTGGAAAAGCAGGAGAACATCTGCAGAGCTCTGCAAATGTCTAGAAGTAGGGATTTGCCACATATTGCAGGCAATTCGCTGGCACGGGGTGCAGGAGGAGGTGAGGAAAGTAGGGCAGAGTCTGGGAGCTGCTTCTTGAGGCGGGAGATGTTAACGAAACGTCCCTCGTTATCTCTCGGTGCCAATTAGCAACCGGCTTGGGCAAGGCAGGCGCTGCTTGAGCAAGGGCTGCCTGGGGAGTGATTCACCCGGCTGGAGTAAAGGAGCAGATTTTACTTAACAGCACTGATAGGAGGAGGAAAAAGGATCAGCACCGGGAGCGTTGTTTGAAAAACACCCGGAGCTGCTCCCTGGGTTTGGATGTCAGCTCCGAGGGGGTGACGGGCAGAGGGTGAAGCCTTGGGGGTCACTGCTCTCTCAGCAGCCCCATAACACAGGACAGGGGTGGGAATTGCTATCCCAGCCCCCTCAGTGCAGCACACTGGCAGGAATTAGGATGCTCAGCACCAGGTTTGCCCCAGCCGCAGCAAGCAAAAAGGAAAATGCTAATAAAAACATGAAATTCACAGAAAATCCCCCCCAAACCTTCTCTGTTCAGTGAGTGGAACTTGCCTGGAAACACAGTCAGGAAAGTCCTGGCTTTCACATCATCTGCACTGAATTTTCCTGCCAGGGGTGGGGGAGCAGGGACGAGGAGTGTACCTGGGCTTAGGACTGTGCCTGGTCTCCAGGGAGAGAGGAGAGCCCAGGGAAGCAGACGAGAAAGGCTGAAGGAGGGGAAGACAAATATTTTTGATGCTTTTCTTTAAAAAACAAAACAAAACACACAACAAAACAGCCGTGGAGGGCATGACCCAGTGATGACACAGAGCTTTTTGCAACAGCATTCTCAACATCCCAGCAGGAACAGGAGGAATGCAGGCACTTTCTTAAGAAAATATTTTCTCCCCACCCAAAAGGAGCCCCTTTGCCGTGGGAGATGCTATCTGCTGTGCTATGGAATGTGCCAGGGCCCTCCATGGAGACACCGGAGACAGGAGCCAGACTGGAGATAAAAAAAGAACAAAACCATTTTCACAGAGCCAGGGCTGCCCCTGCATCACTGGGTTCCCTGGGGAGGACACCCAACTCCACTCCAGGGACCTGCTCCCACATCAGCAGGTTTCGTTTCCCGAGGGTGAAAAGATGTTTCCCCACTGCCTGATTTCCCACCAGCCCTTCAAAGCAGGATTAGATGCCTGAATTTAGGAGCACAGCAAAGGGGAAGCGTGGGGAAGGACAAAGCCACCGCCAGCAGGTCCACGTGGGCTGTCCTGGGGTCACCACCTCCCCCTAAAACCCCCTGCAGATCTCCTGTGGGAGCAGGTGTGGAACCTCCTCTCCCATGGTGGCATTTGCATAGATTGCAGGAGCTGGGGAGCGCTTGGCAGCACCAGCACTCAGCACTCGCCCACGGACACCGAGTTCAAGAGATGGCAAACACAGCCTGGCACATGGGCAAAGCAGGAAACTCTCCAAGCCCAGCCCACAGTGGCCTTGGGCGAGTTATTTTATCTCCCCATCGCTGTGGCGTCGTCTGAGCCAGCCACAAAGAACATTCCTGGTCCTCAGAGGGGCTGTGGAGCATCTGGAGGGGCATTCCTGGAGGGGTGGGTGGTGGTCTCACACCAGCTCGTCACTCCTGCCCACGCCTCTGCCTTTGCTCTGCAGAACCTGCGCGTCCGCAGCACCGGGGGGACGGAGTTTTTCACCCGCTCGGCCACCAAGTTCAAGGGGGCTTTGGCCCAGAAGTTCATGTTTGTGGACGGGGACCGAGCCATGTGTGGCTCCTACAGGTAAATCAGTGACATCTCCTCTTGCCCACCCCACGGAGGTGTTGGTCAAAGGATCGGTGTGAACCCTCATGGTCCAAGGCCCCAGGACCCCGTGCCAGACTTGTTCTCCTCACTCTAAACCAGGAGGAGATTTTCCAAGGAAATTTGGGGTGGGCCCTAAGGGGTTCCCACTACTCCCTTCACCGCCAGGTCTAGGACACCCACCCTTCTTGGAGGTGATGGGACACACCAAGTGTTCCATGGAATGACCCAAAGCACCAAACCACAGCCAGTCCCAACTCTCACACCAAGCTCAGCTTTCCCAGTCAATGTCCTGCACAAAGTATTTTTCAGTTTGCTCAGGGGAAAACTTACTTGGGTAGAAACAGACCAGCCCTGGTCAGGTTTCAGGTCTAAAGGACAAGTTTTACAAACGTGGAGCTGAAACATTTTCTGGCCATAACAAATAATACATCCACTTCTCTTAACCCAAACTGAGACAGGAAAAGCAGCCAAAAACTGACCCACTGCAAATACCTTTTATTTTTACTTCAAGTCCCACTGTGCTCAGGACTTCACCCTTCACTCTAATTTGGGATGGGTGCTATTTTGTCAATCCCATTATTATTAATGTTTACAGTGAGATCATGTCCCTGCTGGCTCCATCAGTCCCCCGCAGGGCTGGGGAGAGGTGTTATTTACCAGCTGAGAGTCTCCGATGTGTTTCTGTTCCAGCTTCACCTGGTCCGCGGCGAGGACGGACCGGAACGTCATCACGGTCCTCTCGGGCCAGGTGGTGGAGGCGTTTGACAAGCAGTTCCAGGAGCTCTACCTCATGTCCAAGGGGGTGAGCCTCAAGTCCATCTCCGTGGGCGAAGAGCCCGAACCCGAGCCCGTAACGCTGCCCTCGGTGGTGCCGGTGACCCCCGCCAACGCCGTGGTGAAGAAGCTGATAAACCCCAAATACGCCCTGGTGAAGGCCAAGAGTGCCGACCAGATCAGCAAGACCTCATCAGAGAACCAGGACAAAAACCAGAAGAGTGACAACAAAGGCAAAGCACCTCCCGAGGCCCAGGGGGGCGACCGGCACGGTGACGTGGCTGACCTCTCCCTGCTCATCCACCCTGGCCTCCTGAACCTGGAGAAAGCCAACATGTTTGACTACCTGCCCACCTGGGTGGAGCCTGACCCCGAGCCTGGCAGCGAAGTCTTGGGCTACATCAACATCATCGACCCCAAGGTGAAGAACGTGAAGCTGTCGCAGATGAACCGCATCAAAGTCTGCGACGTCTCCCAGGCCAGCGCCCAGCACCGGCAGATGCTGAAGAACAGGGAGATGGAGGCCAGGAGGAACTCGGACCAGGAGCTGCCTCTGCTGTCCCCCAGCCACAGACAGATCCCACAGCCCCCCATGGAAGCTCCTGCAGCCCCCACTACCACCCCCATCGAAGGCATCAGCTGGACAACGAGGCAAGTGGGGACATTTGCCTCCTCACCGCTGGGCCACCATTTGAAGCCGCAGGAGGAGGCACTGGAGGATGTCAAGCCTCCAGTTCCAAAGCCAAGGACCGTCCCTGTCGGTGTCCTCCTGACCAAAGTCACTACGACCTGTGACAGCAGCACTGCCCTGGAGGGTGACACACAGCCACCGCTGGCCGACCGCACGGGTCTGAAGCAGGAGCGGGAGGAGAAACCCAACCGAGCTTCCAAGGAGACCTGCCACATCCAGCCAGACCGGCCAGCAGCAGCTCCACAAGAGGACAAAGGGCCTCCCTGCGCCCACAACGGGCTGGGAGAGGAGGAGGAGGAGGAGGAAGAGGAGTACATCACCCTCAGTGACCAGGAGAGCTACTCCAGCAGCTCTGCTGACCACAGCTACCGCCGCTCCAACGCCTCCTCCATCTCAGACGAGTACTTCGAGGTGAGGGATCGCTACGGGCCCCTCCGGAGAACCAACTCGGACGTCACCCACAACGGGGAGATCCTTCCCATGCAGAGGAAGCTCAGCGACCCTCATATCAGCCGGGGCACCTTCGTCAGCCCCCTGGGCAGCCTCCCCTCCCTCAAGCACCTGCGCTTGGAGGACATGATGAAGAGGAGGAGCAACGCCGTGGAGATCAGGCCCATGCTGCCCCGCGCCATCCTGGATGGCAACAGCTCCTACCCCAGCAGTGCTGCCCAGGTAGGACTTTTTGCCGTAACCTTTTGTTTCTCTACCCTACAAAGGTTTGCAAACCTGGAGGCGACCCAGGTGTGATGTCATCCTGAGTTTTTTGGTGTCATCCCCACCTTTGGTGTTGTCCTAGATGCTGAGATCAGACTTCCCATAAAGGAGAATAACACCCTGCACGTGGCCGTGGTCACCCAAGAGGTGCCCAAAGACGTGGTGGCCATTCCACAGCTGTTGGTGTCCAGCAGTGAGGATGGCTGTTAAAGGGGAGGGTTTTGGTAATTAAAGATTTTATAAAGATAATTAAAGCACTGGGGTGGGGGTGGAGCTCCAGGCACAGCTGGACAGATGTTCTGGGGCTGGCTGAGCTCCATCCTCAGCCCATCGGCAGTGGCATCACGCCCAGCTGGGGACAGACTGCACATGCAGGCGTGTCCTTCTCAGGCTTGTTTTCCAGCGCCTTGCCAGGGTGATTAGCATCAAAGGGAAAGCGCTCGGACACATAATTAGGCAGAGCAAGACAGCGGAGGAACAGGGGCAGCAACCTCTGTGGGCGAGTGCCACAGTCAGCAGCTTTGTGGCTGATCCACGAGTGACGCCAGACCCTGTCACCGCACAGGGCCAGCGCCCTGCTGCAATTCCGTGGGAGCAGTGCCAGAACCCCGCTGCCGGGAGCACGAGGGCACAGCAGCGTCCCCACCACGGCCAGAGCATCCTCCCACCCGGGGTGATGACACTGCCATCCCCCGATTTCCACCCCAGCTCTGCAACCTCCTGCAGCTCTGCCAAGCATTCCGGCTTCTCAAGGCTCCCCGCCCGCTGTTTTTGGGGCATTCCAACCCCCAGGGCTAAACCAGCAGCTGAAATCACTGAAACTGCCTGAGGTTACCCCAGCTGAGCATCTAATCTGTATTTACAGGGAATTTAATGTACCATCCCAGAGTCCACTTGCTTCTCCCTTCCCAGGCAGCGACAAGGAGCTCAGAGCTTTAATCCTTGCACATCAAATACCCCCAAAGCCCTGCAGGGCAAGGAGCATCGAGCTCTTTGATGCTCTGTGACCCAGGTCCCAGGTGCCACCTTGCTGGGGACGGCTGGGTACGCTGGTGTTCCTGCAGTAACTTGTTCTGGCCCTTTGATGAGAGGCAGATAATTAGCACAGCATCAGGGTTAGGAAAGCCAGCACTCAGTGGAGAGGTGCAGGGAGGAGTTTCTCCCATGTGTAAAAATAATAAATTGAAGTAACCCTTGATTAAGGCTTGAAAACTCAAATTTGACAGAAATCATTATCAAGTCTCCCAAGTATTTTTTTTTTCTGGGTCCACATTTCTTAGGTGCTGGCCCATTGCCCAGCATAGCCCAAAACACAGGTGGAGGCTCACTCAGGGCAAAAAAATCCTGTTTTCCATGTCATAGAAACCAATTCCTCTCCCAGTTTCTCTCTGGAAACCACCTTCCCTAAATACACAACCCCATTCACAGCAGGCTCGAGCAGGAGGGACGCCTGGATCCTCTCCTGCCCCTCTCCCACCTGCAGAGCCCCCAGCTCTGGGCAGAGCAGAGCTTTCCAGACAAGCCCCGCTCTGGGACGGGGAAAATCCCCACCCCAGCAGTGCCACGGCCGCATGGGGGGCCCTTACCTGGGAACAGGACCCTGCTGACCATCCCTGGCAGATCAGGAGGAGCAGGGGCAGCACCTTCAGGTCTGGCCAGGATGGGGCTGGCCTTGGCGTGGCTCAGGTTTTTGGCAGAGAGTGACCGCTGGACGATGACCTGTGGAGAGCTGGGCAGGAGGGCTGAGCAGCACCAACATCTCCTCCACATCAGCCTCTTCCTTGCCAAGCTGCATCCCAAACGCTGGAGCCCCTGGGCATTGGGCCCAAAGGCAGCGTAGACATCACCCAGCCCACAGTGGGGTTTCTCTCCAGACCAGTAACGGGTTGGGGTTACCCTGTAGCACCAAAAAAAGCCCAGTGCAACCACAGCTGCACATCCTCCAGCCAGGAACCACCATTCCCCACCACCATCCCACCCCCCCTGCCCCTTCTAGCCAATCTCCTCCCCAGAGAGTGCCCACAATGACATGGAAACCCAGTCCAGCCTCCTCCTCCTCCCACAGCTCCACTCAAACCATCACAGCTCGAAGCTCTGGCCAAGCCGTGTCCATCCACAACACAGCCACCCCTGGGGCTTTGAGGCAATCCCTCCTAAATAGGCAACATCTGCAGGAACTGCTGATTTCACAGAGCTCAGAGTCTCTCCAAAGGCTCTCAGAGGAGTGCTCAGCACCCAGCAGGATTCAGGCTCCCCTGGGCAAGCACTGCCTCATTCTGCTGGCAGGCAGGAGGAGCAGGGTGCCGGTTCCTGGGGTGGGACACTTGGTTTAAGCCTTGGTTTAACTTCTTCCCAAAAGCCAGAGCACGTCAGGAGCACAGGAGCCACCACCCAGCTCAGGCACATGATGAGCTCAGAGGGAGAAAAGCCAAATCACCCTTAATCCTTCTCACCTGAAGCCATCTCAGACCTTAACACTGATTTTAAGCACCTAATTAAATCAATCTTGGACTACCTAAGCTAAAGTGCTTTAACACAACTCTCCTGGTCAAAGCAGGAGGTGTCAGCTGCAGGGTCAGGGAGGCCTTTGGGACTGCCAGCAGCAGCACGGGGAGGGTCGTGGCAGAGGCAGGGCAGGTGGGCACAGCCAGCTCTGCAGCCTGCTGGCCCCAGCTCCTCCTGCCATCTGCACCTCGGCTCTCCAGAGCCCACCTCCCCTGGTACCTCTGCACAGGTGCAATTGCACCTCCAGATCACGGCACAGGCACACCCAAAAGGGGAGATAAACATCTGGTGGCCACAGCCACTTGTGACAACCTGACCCAGTCCAGAACTGGGACTGATGGAGCCGACCCAAACGTGTGTCTCAACCCGGCTGAGGCGAGCCACCCCCGCAGCGGTGCTGCAGCTCACTGCTGGCTGCTGATCCCTCCTCCTCTCCCAGCCCTCCGTCCTTTCAGCTGATCCTGGCACTCAGCTGGTCCCACAGGCTGGGCCTGGGTGACTGAACGCTCTTGGGGGCTGACGTGAGGGCTGAGATGCTTCACGTGGGTGTTCAGGCTGCTGCTGGAGAGAAGGTGTTGAGATGCCTGGTCCTGGATTTCCAGGCAGGAGGAACTTGGCTCGGGACAGCCTCCAGCCTGCCAGGGCTGCTTGGGAAGTGTCAGAGAGTTTGTTACCAGAGTCAGGAATCAGCTGGGGTTAATATTTGAGGCCGTCCCGAGCTGCCACTGAGTTTGGGCAAGGGACCAAGGGACAGAGGGGTTTGTCCACGAGGACACCTGGCAGAGGCAGGTGAAGAGGTGGCCTTTCAGGGAGCAGCGCCCTTCCAACAGCCAGAGCTCATGGTGTCTCTGCTCTCTCCCAAACAGGGCACCCACATCTACCACTACCGGCCCAGGACCCCGGCGGGCAGAGAGCCGGGCAAGGAGGTCTCCTGCTCCCCGACGCACGAGAAACCCCTCAGGGCCACCAAGTACAGAGGGGAGGGAGCAGAACCCAAAAAGACCATTGCAGGCAGCCAGCCCTACTGGCAGAGCAAAGCCTTCAGCCCCAGCAAGCCCACGGCGCCCGGGCACCTGCCCCCAGACACCCCCAGAGCGCCGGGCAAACGCTTCACCTCCCTGCCCGAGGGCCAGAAGCCAAGCGAGGAGACGAGGACACCCCTGGGCATCCCGCTCTCCAAACTCTCCCAGTCCAAGCACCTCAAGAACAGGGTTGTGGGGGCTCAGGGTGTTTCTGTGGACTCCAAAAAGCCACCCCCGGAGCCCACGGGCCAGAAGGACCAGTAGGGGCTGGTGGTGGTGGCCTTGCAGAGCTGGTGGAGCCCAGGCAGGCGCCGCCTCCCTTGGGGCAGGGGGTTCTCGTTTACATTTACCAGCACCACGTGGCCACGATGGACAGCCCGAAATCATCCCTGCCCAGGGCACAGCCCCAGAGGCTGGGCCTCGGAAGGGGTGCACGGCACCCACCCTGGCAGGTGGCAGCAGTGTTGGGAACCATCTGGGATGGCACAGCCTTTAAATGGGTCTCTTCCAGGTTGGGGTGACCTCCGACCTCGTTAAAAGCTGGGAAGCGTCGCTGGGGGAGCTGGCACCGTGTGGTCTGTGGGATCAGCTCCTTATCCCAGAGCGCTGCCTGGAAAAGGAGGGATCGTCTGTGATTGTGTTTTCTTCTGGTTATTTAAGAGACTCTTCTGTTACCATTTTGCACAGCAGGTCCCACTGCAGTCTGCCCTCCCTTTGGAGGGTGACCCGTGTCCTGGGACAAAGACTCCTCAAGGGACCCCCCTCTTTTAAACTTGTACTGTACAAAAGCAACTTGTTCATTAAAGCTCCCTGGTCCCACGGCAGGAGAACCTCGCCTAAGACTATTAAAATGCAAGATTAGGTGGCCTTGGACTCAATAAACTGCAGCTCAAGGTGCCTTGGCACTAATGTCCAGCCAAATATTTTCTACCCCCCTGAGCATTTCCCCAGAACCCCCAAAGCTCCAGCAAGCAGTAAAAGAAAAATAAGGACAGAAGCCCCTTTGCACTGCATTTTTCCTAGGAAATGGGAGCCAAGGTCTGAGCCTGAGCCCTGACAAGGAGAATGTGCCATGAACAAGCCCTCACAAGCGATCCCCCAAGCCCTTGGCAGCTGCCCCGTGCTCCTCCTCAGTGCTGCCAACCAGCCCTGGGCTCTGCCCTGGCTCCCCACTGCCTCCCTGCTCCTGGGGGGCATGGGATGAGCCCTCCTTGCAGCACCCCCAATCCCACAGCAGGAGAATTTCGGAGCCAGAGGCATCACTTTTTGGAGGGAGGGAGGGACGGGAGCATCCCCCCATGGCCACCCACGCAGCAGCCTGGGGAGATGAGCAGGGAGGGGCATTGGCACCCCCAAACCCACGGCAGCTGCTGAGGCTTGGGAGAGGAGAGGAGGCTCCAGAGGCCTCACAGGGAAGGGAAGAGACAAAGCAAGACCCGGGAGCATCCCTTGGTGGATTCCCACAGCTGGTCCTGCTGTCTCCTCCTGGATCCCTTCCATCCCCGCAGCCCAGAGGTGGGAATGTGCTCCTGGGCAATCTCCCTCCCACAGGACCCTCCCCACGACCACTGCTGTCTTTAGTTCAACTGCAAATCCCTCAGAGATCAGGCACTGGGATCACCCAGATCAAGTCCAGCTCAGCAAATCCCAACTCCCAATCCCAATTCCCACTGTCCCCTCCTGCCTGAGGACAGCGCTGTCCCTGCAGCCCTCCCACTTCCATGGGCAGCCCCCAGGCCTGTCCTCACCCCACAGCATCCCCCTGACCTGAGGCTTCTGGGGAGCTGGCAAAGGGGCATCGCCCCCCCTGTTCCCCCTGGATCCATCCCCGGTGTTCCACAGGGTCTCAGCGTTTGGGAGCTCCTCCTGCTCTTGTGCAAGGAGCCCTGGCCCCCCTCCAGTGCTTGGTTTATCCAGGCGCCGGCTACTCCCAAGCTTTGCATGGGCGTTGGGCACCAACAAAGGCTCTCCAGAGGCACAGGCCGAGTGCTGAAAGCAGAGATTTGTGCCTGGGGCTGCAGACCTGCTCCCTTCCCAAAGGTGTTCACCAGCAAGGCACAGCACCCACGCCTGCCGAGGAGGAAGAGCAGGGGAAAACCCTGCAGGCAGCAGGAGCTCAGCTGGCAGAGGCTGGGATGCAGCACAAGGGCTCTGCTGGGATTAAATCCCCGTGGTGAATGGCTGGTGGGGTGGGATGGCTCCAGTTTGCCTCATCTGTGATGCCAGAGCTGGGCAGAGCCATCACCGAGGTCTCTGTTCAGCAAAGTGGGGTTTAAAGTGACAGAGGGCAGGGTTGGATGGGATTTTGGGAAGGAATTCCTGGCTGGGAGGGTGGGGAGGCCCTGGCACAGGGTGCCCAGAGAAGGTGAGGCTGCCCCTGGATCCCTGAAAGTGTCCAAGGCCAGTTTGGATGGGGCTTGGAGCACTCTGGGACAGTGGAATGAAATGAGATTTAAGGTCCCAATTCATTCTGGGATTCTTCTGAGTATCCTTTATGAGCTGAGCCTGACAGGAGCTGGGACAAGCTGAGCACCCACCTCCATCTCCTGGGGCCTCCTGAGACCTGGGCAAAAACCTGAGCAAGCAGCAGCTTTGTCTTTTGGCTCCCCAGGATCCTTCCTCTGCCAAGCACCCTCAGCTCCCTGCAAACACCGTGCCACATTCGCAGGCAGCAAAGCCAAAACAAACCAGGTTCTGCAGCTGCCCCAGGGGATTTTCCAGCCTTTGCCTCCTCTGGCTCCTCTGCACAGCTGCACCTGGCAGAGACAATCCTCAGAGAGCCCCACAGCCAAGAACAGCTCCAAACAACAATTCCCAACATCCAGGCACTGCAGCCACTGCTCGGATCTGCCCCGACAGGCAAAGTCCTCCTGTGCCTGGAGCAGCTCTGTGCTGCTGTTGGGGTGGATAAATGCTACTGTCCCTTCTCCAGAAGGTCTCTGTCCTTCCATCTGACTTTTGTGAATAGGCTTTGCTGCATCCAGGGCTCTGCTTTGGCACAGGGGAGCAGCCACAGGGCTGGGTCAGAGCCTTTCCCACCTGCCTGCACAGCCTTCCCCAGGAGATGCTGGAAACCATCTCAGGAGAGCCTCTAGAAATCATCCTCTGTAGTTAAACACCTGCCTTTGAAGCTGGGACCTGCCTTTTTGCTTCCTGCACCTCAGGGCCAAGAGCCCCGATGGCAGAGCCAGGCTGATGAAAGCTCCCGGCCTCCCAAGGATGCTCTGAGGCAGAAAAGGGGGAGACACAACAGTGCTGGGGGCTCAGGAAGGGCTGCTGATGAACCACCCTCACTCCAAGCCGGAGCAGGGCACCAGGATCCACATCCAGCCCTGCAGCAGTGCCTTGTTCCAGCCCCACCTCCTGCCAGGCACGTCCCTGGGCTCTGGGATCCTCTTTGCAGACCCTGAGAGTCCAGCCCCAGGTGGGTTGGATTGGCCACCAGGCTCAAACAATCCTCACCAGAATCCAACCAAGCCATCACCCCAGGGAAACAATTCTCCAAACACATTCCACATGGGAAAAACAAGGAGCAGAAATAGAAATTGTTTTCTCTTTCTTTCCCTCTGTGCTGCTCTATGAAAAATCCTGAGAGAGAAGAATGTGCCACATTTTGAATTGTTTCTTGTTTACATGGCTGGGATGAAATAAAGAGGGAGGATTCAGTGCTGGTGTCTCCAGTGGCACTACCAGGGGAGGGGAGGTCCCAGCCAAAGGGCTGGCAGGGGTACACAGTGCCATGGGCTCAGAGTGGGGCTGGGAGCCAGGAACCCAGAATTTCCAACCCCAGCTCCGTCACCTCCAGATCACAGACCCACCACACGGGTTGACCCTGCACAAAACCACAACAGGAAAGCAAGGCCAAGAAATATTCCTGGGAGCTTTGGGAAGGGAGGGCTGCAGGCTGCACTGAGGGCAGGGCCAGAGGCAGGGAAAGGAGCCAGGTCAAGGGCTCTCAGGTTGTAGATTCCACAAGAATAATCCTGTAACAGGAGAAGCCCAGCTCATTGCTGGTACAAATAGGTACACACGCAGGAAAGTGCTTAAGCAGGGCTGGGGGAGGAGTTATTACAAATAAAAAGGTGCAATGACAAAGGAGAGGTCGTGGGTTGAGTCAGCACCTGCTCCAGAAAGTTGATCAGGTACTGGCTGGATGGGGCAGGGACACAAACCCCACGGGTATAACCCCCTAAACCCCTCCAGGAGCACAAGGAACAATAATCAAACAAAAGCAGAAGGGTATAAGGGGTGTGTTTCAATGAAAGACAGAAACTGGAGGCCAGCAGATGCTGAGCAGCTGGATTGGTGCAGAGCCCCTGACCAGCAGCATCAGGACAGGGGACAGGTAAAGGTCCCAGCCCAGGCAGAGCTGCAGGAAGAAGAACAGACCTGTGTGTGTGTGGAAAAGGAAACACAGGAGCTGGCACAGGTGACACCCACCAGCCAAGGGCTGCTGCAGGAGTGACACAGCAGGGAAACAGCCACCTCTGTGGGGACAGTGAGGACATGGAAACCTGGAATGGTTTGGGTGGGAAGGGACCTTCAGGACCATCACATTCACCCCCTGCCACAGCAGGGACACCTCCCACTGTCCCAGGGTGCTCCAAGCCCTGTCCAGCCTGGCCTTGGGCACTGCCAGGGATGGGGCAGCCACAGCTTCTGTGGGAATATGTGCCAGGGCCTCCCCACCCTCATAGGGAAGTATTTTTTTTCCTTGAATCCAATCTAAATCTCTCCTCTTTTATTTAAAACCATCCCCCCCTTGTGCTATCACTATCTGCCCACATAAAAAATGGGTCTCCCACTTTTTTATAAGCTGTTTAAAGTCTGGAAAGCCCCGTTCAGGTCCCCATGGAGCCTTTTCTGAACCCCTGTGGCACACACCAGGACAATCCTGAACCCCAGGGTCCCAGGGGTGACCAGATGTGTCACAGACCACAGGGAGCAGAGCAGGCAGCTCCAGCTGGGGGTGGGCACAGCCTTGTGGAAATGAGATCCAAAGCAGAGACTCAGAGCTGGGACACCTCCTTCAGCAAAAGCCGTGACACCATGGGAGGACAGGACCTGGCACAGTGACAGTGGCAGTGCCACCACCACATCTCCACCCAGGGCTGAGCTCAGCCGTCCCCAGCGCTCAGCTGGGGCATCTTCACAAAAACCTTGTTTGGGGAAGGGAATGAGGCCAGAAGGGGCAGGAAGAGGCAAGAAGAGCTGACTCCACACCCTGGCCCCGAGCTGAGATGGGTTCCCACAGCCAAGAGAGCGGCTCTGATTTGACATCTCCTCACACACCTCCCAGCAACCCTCCCCAGCAGCAGGGCTGTCTTGCCCTGTCATGTGGGAGCAATCTCTGGGGATTAGGAAGGTGCTGGGCAGGCGTTGTTTCCCATGTCCCCCCTCCTCCTGCTCTGCTCCAGCACATTCCCACACGGACTGAGGATCCAGGTGATGGAGAGGGGCCCTGCAGGATCTTGCAGTGCAAGAGCAGAGGTGTGAGCTGCCCAGGAGGGCTCCACCAGCCCTGCACACATCCAGCTTCAGCACGACACAAAATCCGCTCCCCAGCACCTGAGCCCACGGTGTTAGACACAACCTGAGTTAAATCAAATCAAACCAGCCAGAAGAGCACTTACACCGTGATCTTCAGGATCCTAATTCAGGGCCTCCTCCGTGGCATCTGGACCAGGCTTTACACCACAGCCATGCCTGGCATTCCCAAGGGAGGCACTGCCTGTCCTCAGCTGCACTTGGGATTGGCCGTGTGGCTGGGAGAGGCCCCGTCAACACCAGGAAGGAATTCAGCCCTGGAATGACCTCCTGAAGAGGAACCAACTCACGGGCAACCACGCCATGACCTCCACCAGTGGCTCCTCAAATATTTTCCCACTGCAAATGCAATCCAACCACAGCTTGACAGCCCCGAGCCGCCCTACAAGAGGACAGCTGAAGGTCTCACCCTGCACAAGTTCCAGTGACAAGGCAGAAAAGCCCCAACCAAGGGCTCCCAGCACAGCCTGAAGTGGGAGCCCAAAACAGTCTGAATTCTCCTAGCACAGTGCCAGCCAAGCATCCTTGGTGTCTTCCAGAGCTCCTCATGTCCCTCAGAGGGATCATCACTTGTCACGTCCACACCAGCGGGAATTTTTCTCCCCCTTCTCCAGGAATTTTTCTCCCCCTTCCCCACAGCCCAGCTGGAAGATTCAGCCCTGGACAAAATATTTCATCATTGCTTCTCCTGGATTTCTCAATGCTTAATCATTTTTGCAGTCGTCTGCAGATGAGTCGAAGCCTTTGCTATGAGGAAGCAGAGGTATCTCCACCTCCCTTCCTGGTAATTCTGCAAGGGTGGGAAAAAAATAAAAGCACATGTGACCGAGGCATTAATAAGACATCCCAAATACAAAAACAAGCTAATTAAAACCAGGCATGACCTATTCATAAAATAAGTCCTTTCAACCTCAAGAGAAGAGGAGAAGCCTTTGAAGTCAGGCTTCGTAATCCAGAGAGATCCCTGCCCTCCACCAGTGACCTCACCTGGAAACTTGTTCTTACCCAACTGTCGCCAAAGCCTTCCCAATAAAAGCTGGCTTTGGAGACAGCTTGGGATTAACAATTGGTGAAGCCAGCAGCTCGGTAGAACGAGTTCCCCAGGGTACAGAGGACTCTCCGGGGGCTCTTTGCCAAGGCTAAGATGCCTGTGCAACTCCTCACATGTTCCTAGCTGGGTGGGAAACCATCTCCCAGCAGGATTTTGGGCTGTCCTGAAATGTGGAAGGTTGGGGTCCAGCTAAAGGAGATTTCCAGAACAGGAGGGTCTGACATCCCCACTGCCAAAAAGAAGAGCTGAGGGAGCAGCACTGATGGAATGTCTCAGCTTGGGAGAACGTGGAGCAAAAATCCATCTGTAAATGCAACATCTGCAGGGAGAGGAGGCAGGAAAAGCCCAGATAATCCTGGGCTTTGAGGCAGCCCCCAGCAAGGACCAAAGAAACCCCTCGGGACACAGCCCTGCCTAATTGCCCCGAATTTCACGCTTCCCTCCCACACATTGTGGCCACCGCAGGGATGGGGACATCGGGCCAGTTTGGCAACAGCCCCGCGTGTCTGCAGACAGTCATCCCAACCCACTGCTGGAAACAGCCATTGTCTGAAGGGTTTACTGTGAATGCAGCCAGATGCCAAGATAATCCCCTTATTAGCCTGGTTCCTCTTCTGTTGCATCCTGCCCGACTCGGAGATCAGAGAAAGCTCAGCAGACCAAAGAAAGGACAGCACTGGCTGAGGGAAGGCTCGGGAAGAGGAGTTTGGGGGTGTCCATGGAGCTCCAAACACCAGGCTGTGTGGAGAAGGGCCCAGAGAGCTGCAGAGGTCCCCACTGGAGCAGGCACTGCACAGGGGTCACCTGCAGGTTCAGCTGGTGTCAGGCAAGAGGTGACACCACTAAGAGGGAGCTGGCAGGACATCCACCATCCTGGGCAAAGCCAGGGAGAGGCTGGAAAACAACGGGACCAAGCATGTCCCCATGGCTTAGCAGGACATCCTTTGGTGAGAGAAGAGGGGACTTGGGGAATGCCTGGGAAGAGACTGAAAGACAACCTCAAGCTACCAGTGATCTCCTCCTTCAAATTCAGACCAGCAAGAACAAACTGGCCCAGCACAAATCCTATCCCAGCTTCCCTTCCCTTTAAATGCCAGCAGGGATCTGTGGGAACCCCACAGGTCACAGAACCAGGGACCACAGGCACACCAGAGCTCCAGCATGGCCCTGGAGCTCCTCCTGGATCTCTGCTGGGAGCAGGAAGGAGATGTGACACACGAGGGGAGTGAGTTTCTACAGTTCACTGGATGCCAGGACAATCAGAGATTAATCCAATGTCGCTGTCCAAACTTGCAAACTGAACTTGTGTTCCAAAAGCTGCCAAGATGGTTTCAGGAACAGTGCTGTAGGATTTTTCGATATATGACTGGGATATAAAGAATATTAGTTATAGGATGCCCTCCAACAGGACAGAGCATGGTTTTGTGGGGGAAATGCAGGGCACAACTGCAACACCACAGTCACCAGTGCCACCTCTGCCACTGAGGTTGTGGAAAGAGCTGCTGTGTCCCTGTAACCTGCCTGTTAAACCCAAAGCCTCCTGCCCAGGGTCAGAGAGCAGCTCAGGAGGGGAGACAGGGCTCTCCTGGAGCCGGGGATTCCCAGCAGCAGCGCTGGGCTCTGTCCCAGGGGGATGCAGCCTCTCCCCCTGCACGATGGATGTGCACAGACAGCCCGGTTTTGGGCTGCTCCATCCCCCACACCCCTCGGAGGGACAGCCAGAGGATCCCCCCACAGCCAGAAACGCCGTGCAGGGAGCGATGGCACATCCAGAGACGCTGGGTGAACACAGGGACAGATGCTGAGCGCCTCCTGCCTCAGCCCCTGCCCTGCAAAAGCACGTTTCTTGCAGCCAGCCACCTGCAAAAGCACATTTCTTTTAGCCCCAGCGGAGCGCAGGACAGATCCACCTGTTCCATCAGAGCAGGATTGCTCCCTGGGGCAGGTTTTCTTTCTCTCCAGCTTTTCTGAGCTCTTTGCTCTTGATCTCTGTCTCGCTGTCTCCAGCCCCGCAGGGCTGTCTGTGCCAGGCTCTCTCCTGCTTGTCCTAGACCTGGAATCACAGGCTGTTGAGCTGTTTTACCTCGGATAAACTCTTCCCCTGGTTACCAGCGTGAGCAGAGGCTGCACACAGGAGCTGTGAATGAGGTTAAAACGAGGGGAACACATCCCTGTGGAAAAGTACCTGATTTCCAGGCACTGTACAGGCTTTAATATCCTGTAGCTGCAGCAAGGCTTCCTTTCCTCAGAAAACTCACGAGCCCCAAAGGAATTAATACATTCCCAGTTCAGTCCCTGGCTGTCCCGCATCCTTTGGGAATGCTGGGAAGCATCACTGCCAGAAATTGGACACAAATCCAGGCAATGCAGCCCAATCTCTGAGCACATTTACACCCACAAATGGCTTCAGATACCCTTGATACCCTTTTGGGTATGGGGACATGGTGGAGACCCCCTGGCACCCCTGCCAGCAGGAACCTGCTTCCCTCAGCCCTTCAGCTCCCGACTGGACATTTCCCACCAACTCCTTGAGCACCACAAAAGCCAAACGCTTTTTCTATTGTTACTGTTGTTTCTGCGTGGCAAACACATTTCTCTCTCTCTCGGGATTTTTCATAAAGGTGCACAGAGACAAATGAAAGAAAAAATTTCTATTTCTGCTCCTTGTTTTTCCCATGTGGAATGTGTTTGGTGAATTGTTTCCCTGGGGCGAGTGCTTGATTGGATTCTGGTGAGGATTGTTTGAGCCTGTTGGCAAATCCAACCCACCTGGGGCTGGACTATGGAGTTGCGTTAGTTATAATTAGAACAAGTAGATTTGTAGGTTTTAGTATCTTCCTTTATATAGTGTATTAATGTATTTTAGCACAATTATAATGAAGAAATCATTCAGCCTTCTGAATTGAGTCAGACATTGCCATCTCTTCCCATCGGGTTTGCCTGCATTTCTGCAGGACCCAAGGACTTTGGATACAACGTGTGGGGAAGCAGGGAATGGGTGACCTGTTCAGCCACGTCCCTGTTCGGACCTGCAGGGGCTGGATTAGGAACTCCAAAATGTCCTTTTCCCTGAGCACGTGGAGCTGAGCTGACTCCAGCCTCACCGCAGGACACTGGAAAAAGCTGAGTTAGCAGGGCTGTGCTAATTACCTCCTGCGCGGCTCCTCCCAAACCTTTCGAGACTGTGAAATGGCCCATCTGCCGTGACAGAATTCATTGTCTTAATCACACGACACATTTGTGACATTCCACTCGGAGCCACGACAGCGACTCCCTCCGCTGCTGGCCAAGAGCAGGCGCCGGGCTGCGGGGAGCTGCAGATGCTCAGAGGTGCCGCGCCAGCTGGACCAGCCTTGGCGCTTCCCCAGGGGATAACTCGGGAAAAGGAGGTGGAAAAAATAAGGTCGGAACTGGAGCAACAGGGCACAGACGGCTCCGTTGTTTCTAAAAGTAAAGTGTGTGTGTATTTAGCAAGAAAAAAAATCTTTTAACACATAAAATTCAGGTAGGGGGATGTGATACTCGCACAGCCCAGCTCATCTGGACATCCCTGCTGGGTTTGGGATTGACTTTCTTGTCTCCAGGAGGATGAGGAGCCACACATTGCTGTGTGTGCTGGAGGTGGCCCTATGCAAGGAGAAGGACCAACAGCCAGTTTTGTAAAGATTAGATAGAAATAAGAGGGGAAAAAACAAACTTGGGACAGCCATAGCTTGCTGGAGTCACCAGGGGCATGCAGGAATGGTGGAGATGGATGTTTGGCCCCACAGATCCCTCCCCAAGCTCAGAGCAGGTTGTGGGGAAAACCCAACAAACTCCAGCATCCTCTGTGCAATGAGAAGGGAAACGCAGCTCCAAGGACATAAATTCTGGCAGGAGGAGGTGGACAGGGTGGGGGAAAGTTCAGTGGGGCCGATGTCCCAGGGTGTCACAAGAGGGACAGAGGTATGTCTGTACTTACTGGCCACCAATCCATGTCACTCCCAGCAAGAAAATACCTACTGGAGGTGCTCCTGTTCACCCTGCAGGAAGACTGGGAGGAGGAAAGATCAGCACAGAGCACCCTTTCCCTAAAACCCAGACAAGTCACTAGGACCCAAGTCTCCCAGACAAGAAGCCAAGAGACAGGAGACTCGATAATTAATGGGAGCTCTGCAACTCGAGCTTAATTACACGAAACGGTGGCTGCACCCCAGGTACCTGGAGCCATGAATAGCAAAAGGAAGCACCTGGAGAGGGGAAGCAGGAAGGATGTTGCTGTCCTAGTGCCATCCCCAGCAGACAGCTTGGCTAATGGACACAGCTTTGGCCAGGGCTTTTCTGCAAGGCAGAATAAATGCAATTGGAGAGTCTTTATCTGAGGCTGCTCAGTGTTGAGCCAGATGCCCTGATAACAGCAACAACACCCTGTAATAGACACAGGGCAGAGCTGCTCACACCCAGCAGACAGAGGCTGGGGGAGAGATGGTTAATTGGTTAATTCTGCGGTTAATTCCACCTTGCTCCCAGGCTATAGGAGCCTTTCCATCGGGGGTGAAAGAGGCAGAGGATTTATACAAAATGGAGCAAATCACAGAATCACAGAAGGGTTTGGATTGGAAGGAACCTTAAATCTTATCTTGTTCCAAATGCCTTCCACTGTCCCAGGTTGCTCCAAGCCCTGTCCAGCCTGGCTTTGGACACTTCCAGGAATGGGGCAGTCACAGTTTCTCTGGGCAACCAGTGCCAGGGCCTCACCACCCTCACAGGGAAGAATTTCTTCCCAATATCCCATCTAACCCTACCCTCTGTAGTGGGAAGCCATCCCCTCTTGTCCTGTCACTCCAGGCTCTTGTCTAAAGTTCCTCTCCAGCTCTCCTGGAGCCCCTTTAGGCACTGGAAGGGGCTCTAGGGTATCCCCCAGACCTCTCTCTCTTCTCCAGATGAACACCTCCAGCTCTCCCAGCCTGGCTCCACACAGCACAACACCCAAAATACACAAGTGAAAACAAGAAGAAAATAACAGAAGCTTTCAAATATTCCATGCAGAAAATATTCCAGCCCTGAAAAGTAAACCCATTCAAATAAGAAAGCAGAAAGGAACAAAAGGGTCTTACCCATATTCCCACACCAAGGTTTAAGGAAAAAAAAAACCACTACTACAAGTTCAGCAACGCTGAACTGCTGTGAGGGGGTAACAGATCAGGCAGTGGAATTTAACTCCTTCATTCCTCAGCCTCACAGGGTGACTGAATCAGTAACTCATTAGCAGCCCAAGGGCATTTATCATTAAACAGCCCAGCAGCAGGAATTGTGCTTCCAGAGGTGCCTGGGTGGGCAGCCTGGCCTCACTGCTTCCCACCCCTCTCCACTCCCCAGGGAGCCAAACCCACCTGATTTCAGAGTCTCACAAATGGGCAGGGTTGAAAAATGTCTGAGTGATGCCTCACACGCTTCCCTCCCTTTCCACACTCTAACACTGTCAATACCAAAGGACCTGCAGCCCAGCCTTATGGATGCAGTTTGTTCCCAAATTCCTGAGCCCTCATCAGTATCATAACTGCACTGCATGAAACCAGGCGAAGCTGGGGGGTTTCTGTGTTTTAAAGCAAAGATCAAACAGGAGTTGGGTGAATGGCTGAAGGGCTGGACCAGGAGAGACCCCCACAGAAGAGATCACAGAATCATGGAATCATTTGGCCTGGAAAAGTCCTCTTAGATTATTGAGTCCAACCATTATTCCACATCTACTCTGCTTTTAAATCCCTGCTGATTCCACCACTGCTCTGGGCAGTCTGTGCCAATGCTTGGCAACCCTTTGCAAGGGATTTTTCCTAATATCCAACCTAACCTCTCTCCTGTGCAAGTTGAGATTGTTTCCCCTTGGTGTCACTTGTTAACTGGGAGAAAAGACCAACCCCTCACCTGCATCCTCCTGTCAGGGAGCTGTGGAGGGAGGAAGACACAGCAATTCCTCTAAAGGCCAACATGAGACAGGCACAGGAAACCACCTCAGAATCCCTTGTTTTGGGGTATTTAGCCATCAGTTTGCTGCACTGGACGTTTGTCTGGCTCATTCCCAAGTGGCAGCAAACTTCCACAAGGTCTCACTAATAAAATAAACATGGTGCAGTTAACATGCCCATCACTGAGTCAGGTCAGCATTTCTCCTCTCTTTGAAGGAGCCGAGGCACCACCAGGAGCAGCTCTGCACATCCCTGAGAGGAACCGACCTTCCCCCTCAGTGCTCAGCTTGAATTTGACCTGCATTAACACATCCAAAGTATCCACACGTGTCAATAAATCAGCCTGGTGTATCCATTAACATTAAGGAAAGCACCTGGTTTTATCCTTTTCAAGTCAATGAACCCTCCAAAGTCCTTGGAAGTTTTGTCTCCAACACAGAAACGGTGTCAACAAAGGTTAATTTTCACTTCTGAACATGCCAAAACATTTATACTCATTTGTAGGACGTGGTGGAAAGATTAAACCAAACAGCCTCTAAATGCTCATCAATTCCTCCACTGTTTTCTCTGCAACAGGTGAAGAACTTGGAGTTTCTGGGACTGGGAGCTGCTGCCTGGCAGCCAGCCGGCCCTTCCACCCACACCTGCCCAAGGAGGGTTGGGAAAACGAACCTGGACAAGTTCAGCTCTGCACTATGGTGTATTTTTCAGCTCATCCATGCATTCAGGGCAGGCAAAAAAACTCAAAAAAACCCCCAGTTTGCCTGTAATGAGCTGGTTTGGATTTTACCATCTGGAACCTACACTCCCCACAATATCTCCATATCACAGAGTCACAGAATGGTTTGGGTTGGGAAGGATGATCTCATTCCAAAATCTGGCCAGGGGCAAGGACACCTTCCACTATCCCAGGTGGCTCCAAGCCCCATCCAAGCTGGCCTTGGACACTTCCAGGGATCCAGGGACAGCCACAGCTGCTCTGGGAATCTATGCCATGGTCTGAGCAAGTCCCTGTTGCTCCCTGACATCCACCTGCCATATTTAAGGACACACAGTTTAGAAGACAAAGGACCAGCACATGAACATTTTTAGAAAGCTCACACAAAACAAGTCTTTATTCTTTGTCGCAGAAAATAAATACAGGTGCATATTCCATATGCTTTTCTATAAAAGCACTCCTACAAAATCACTGAACTGCATACAACAGTATAACCTTTTTGGCTTTTAAAATGCAAATATTATACAGTCACTTCATTTTATTATCATTTAAAGCACTTGTAGCAAGCAGCTTTGGAAAAGGAATGCTTAATTTAGAAGCCAAATTCTTGCCTCAAGTGTTTTGTGGGATTTTTCCATCGTGTATAGTGCAACTAACCTAAAAGCAACTAGAACAGTTTTTTTGTAAAAGGTTTATTCCCACCAAACCACCCCCCAAAAACCCTGTAAAGGGGAAAAAATATTCCTTAAAAACTGTTCTACCTTGATACTTAAACCAAGAAAAAACAAGAAGTGGCTCAATGGAAATATTAAGGTAAGCACAATGCTTCACAGCTAGTTCTCTGTTCATTCCAGTTTGGCCCGGGGTGTTTCTTTAGAGGAAGAAGCTTTAATCATCCACTCCTATATTCCTGAAAAGGTAGGACATGGACTCCCCATTGTGGATCCTTCGAATGGCTTCTGAGAGGATCATGCTGATATCCACAGTCTTGATTTTAGGGCACTGAAGTTTTTGTATTTCATGTGGAATTGTGTTTGTAACAACCACCTACAGGAAGAAGAAACGGTCAGGAAGACGTAGCTCTGTTGTTTTCCACCTTTTATACTGGAAGGGTGAGAGGGAGTTTTACAGATCCTACAAAACCACCCTGGCTGACAAAACAACATTTCATATTACTGTCAGGGTCACAATCCCAGGAAGAGCCATGTGCTGCCATAGGTTCCATGTATCCATGGATACTAATGGCACTGTCCCTCCTTCCTTTCATCCAGCCACAAAGATCCAGAGGTACAAAAATATCCCACCCACTGAAGAGAAAAGTGTGCTGATACTGACAGTCCAGCATCTCACCACTTCCCACATTTCCCTGTCTTTTCTAGTTTAAAGACGTGTGCATGCTAATATTCCAGCACACAATTCCATAGTAAGAAAGCCTGCACCAGGAACCTCCCATCTAAATCCTTAATGGCAGCATACATCACCAATCAATTCAGGAGAAAATGGCTTGCTTAGAAAAGCCCCAGGTCACTTGCCCAGAGCTCGGACTCCACACTCACTTCGTCGATGGCAGACTCCTCGATCAGCCGGGGAGCATCTGAGGACAGCAGCCCATGGGTGGCCATGACAAAGATCTTGTAGGCCCCTCTCTCCTTGAGGGTCTCAGCTGCAGCCAGAAAGCTGTCAACGTCATCTATGATGTCATCCTGCCAAAATCCCAGGGTCACTGAGGGTTCACCTCATCACAGGCCACCACAGCACATCTGACTGACAGCACAGCTTCAACAAGTGTAGCAAACCCCAAACTACCAGAAAACTGTTCTTTTCCTGACAAACCCAAACAAACTCTGCTTTAGAGAAAAGTGCATCAAGGAGTGATAGAATGGCCTGGGTTGGCAGGGACCTTAAAGATCATCTCATTCCAAGCCCTCCCATTAGACCTGACTGCTCAGAGTTCCACACAGACTGGCCTTGAATGCTTCCAGGGATGGGGCAGCCACAGCTGCCCTCATAGGGAAAAATTTCTTCCTTATATCCAATCTAAACCTACTCTGCTGTAAGTCTGAAGCCATTCCCCCTTGTGCTGTCACTGCAGGCCCTTATAAAAGTCTCTCTCCATCTTTCTTGCAGGCTGTCCTCAGGTACTGGACAGGCACAATTAGGCCACCTCAGATCCTTCTCTTTTCCAGACTAACAATCCCAGTTCTCTCAGCCTTTCCTCACAGCAGAGCTGCTCCATCCCTCTCAGCATCTTGGTGGCTTCCTCCAGACTCTTTCCAGCAAGTCCAGGTCCATCAGCTCAGCTTCACTGGCATTTCTAAAGTCACCAGTAGGAACAGGGTGATTCTCCCCTCCTCCTGTGTGTGCATGCAGCACCTGAACCCTTCAGGTAAGCACTGAACAGAATTTCACCTGCTCTGCTCATGGAAACAAGGTTCCAGTGCTGCTTCCAGAGTGGATCCCTGCAGAGCTCCCAGCCAGCTTTGTGAGTGTCCTCAGTGCTGCCCCCTCCTATCAGAAGTCCACCAGCAACCAAAGTTTAGTGGCTGATACAGAACAGCCACTTGGTTTCTGCAACTTTAACATGTTTAATATCATTTATGAGAAGTGATGGCATCTCACTTACCACAATGATAGCTATCCTTCCTCCTACATCTCCAACTACAGTGATGGGTGGTTTTTCCTTGGGAATCAGCACTGATTAATGGCAGATGTTTTTACAGGGGTAAAAAGGAGAAAGAAAAGAGGAAGTTTATGAAATTTATTTGAGCTATGGAATAGTCTGATGGGTCACCACTATTAGAGACATGAAGCAGCAACTCTTTCAACATCACTACTGAATGAAAATAAGCAAGATTCTAATATATAAATATTTTTTAAGCGCAATTAAAATATTAACTATATTCATTTATACCTGAATTCTTTACCAATTCAATTAATTCTTAATTTCAGCACAGAAGCAGAGTGGCTTGCAGACACCAGTCAGTGACCCACTGACACCCACACTGGGTTTGTGCCCTGCAGTTCTGCTGGTGCAGCTGGAGGTCACACCCACATTCAAGCAAGAAGGAATCATCTTCTCCCCACTAAGAAAGATGATATTTTTTTTCCTCTGTGAAGAACCACTCCTTTTAGACAGTCCATCCTTGCCAAACCCAATCCCTAAACCCACAAAACCAGCAGGTAACACTGTCCCCCACAGACTTACTTACTGGGGATCTCCAGGCTGGGGTGGATAGCAGCGACGTATTTGGCTGTGGGAGGGGAGTGCCGACCGTCCACCATGTCAGACTCAGCATCCTGAGCTTCCCCGTGGATCACGGCGATGCCCAACCGCAAGCGCTCAGCAAACGACTGTGCCCTGCAGGGAAGGGTTAAAAGGACCCAGGAAAAGGTTACATTTCAAATAACTCACCTGTCTACAATCCTAACCTATTTCCATCTCATTTCTAATGTTTCAGAGGGAAGTCAAATGATCGTAAAATTTTAGGAGAGTTCATGGAAGAAATCGGTTGCCCCTCAGTATCTTTTTTTAATCAGGTTTGTTAAAGTCAGAATAACCTTCAAAGTGCCCATATGGGCCTTAAAGCTACAAAATAAATGCTGCAAGTCACAAAATGCTGACTACTCCCTTCTGCTCTGCCTAACAGCCAAAATAACACTTCCCAGCCTTCAGCATCCTCGGGATCCCATGCTTTAGCAGGACACATCTAACAGTAACCAAGAGCAGCCCTAATGTCTGGATTGTCAACATTTAATAGGAAAAAAATATAAAAAGAGATAACGAGTGTTGACCTATTTATTTAGTACTAAATAAAGACAATATCCCTGACCTGCTGACACATAACCTGAGATAGCCTATGGGAAAGGGGATCCAGATGATCATTCTGCCTGACAAACCACACTTGGGAGTTGAACAGCTTGGATTTTTTAATTAGCTGACATGAAGTTCCTTCACACTGCAGTATTTCTTCAACTAAAATTAGAAATTTCTGTAAAGAAATGTAAAGTTAGTTGGGGGAGTGGGAAAAGCAGGGTGAGGAAAACAGGATTTGCATCCCAGATACTGGAAGCAGCAAATACCAATTAGCACATCCATCCCACCTCACCTTGCACAACCAAGGGTTTGGGATCCTGCCTAAGCCACCCATCCAAGTCTCCTCTGGTCCAAGCACATCCAGAGTGATTCACTCTGCTCTAACATCAGCACCTCAGACCAGTGCCTGAATCACCTCCTCTGTCCTTAAGCCTTATTTAACTATCCAAACAATACAAAGTCTAGAGAATTATTTGCCCATCGTGATACTCAGTCAATTAAAAAAGAAGAACCTTCCACCCTGTGGTTATCGTACAGTTGCAATATTTTTGCAAGTAGTTAATTACAGGTAATTATTATTACAAACAAGAGTTATGACTTAACAGGAATAATCCTATCAATAAAACCATATTAATTACCTTAAAATGCAGTATTAAACTGAATAAAGTTCAAAGTAACAGCCAAATGATTAATTTTCCAGTGAGCTCAGAAACGACAGCGACATTCTGAACTTCACCACACAAGGCTTCTCTTTCACAAGCAGGCATTCATCAAAAGTATTTTCCTAGATTGTTTTCAGCCTGAATTAGGCTGAAACATCCAATTATCCTTCTCCCAATACAATGTAACTCTTCACATATTGTCCTTAAATACTCATAGGAACACGTGTAGAAGCTAAACAATACAGTTCTGGATCCTCTCCTCTACAAATCACTGCATGATGTGCAACTCATCTGTCTATTTGCTGGCAATTGACAATTACTGGATCACCATTAAAATGGTGCAACAAACACTTGCCTCCACCCAAGAGGCAATACTGACACCGTGGAAAAGAAATGCAAAAGAAACAAATGTAAAATTACCTGGCCAAAATAAAAGAAAACACAAAAAGTACTGCTGGAGAAAAAGATGACAAAAGGTGGTTTGTTACAGAAAATAAGGAAAATACAGAGTATCACAATTAATTGGCATGGAAGTCCATATATCTTTTCAACCAACTCTTGGTTTGTCACCACAGCAAGGACAGCATCTCTTAAACCACCATCCAGCTCTTAGAGCACCTGCTGACAGCACTGGAATTCTAGAGCTTAGGAACAGTCAAATAAAAAGCTTCATGGATTAAGAACAGTCATTCAACCACCAAAGGCTTCACAATCACAATCATCTCAAACAACAAACCCAGTTTCAAAACTGTGTTTAGGATCTGATCAGCCATGTTTGTAGTTATGCCCATGTTAAGAAACTCATCTGGATTAATGGCATTAAACTTCCATCCACTCTTCCTCATTTACAGCAGGAGATTTATAATGTAAATGCACACAAATACAACATGATTAAAAACCTTCTTAATCATAAGCACTGCACTGATTTACAACATCCTTTTGTATGTTTTTTTTTTTTTTTTACTCTCCTTAGATTTATTATGATTACAGCAATGATGTAAAAACTGACAGAGCTGACAGGAGAATTGGGAGGGGGGTGAAGGCTGCATCTTCTAATTGTTGCCTATTTGTCCTTCACTCGATCCTAGGAACAAAATCCCGACAGATTTCCTGCTCTAAGGCAAGAGAGCAGATCTTACCCACCTCTTTGCAGATGCAGGAGATTTGGCCACAATTACAGCATTCCTGTAGTCTGGTATCTGTAGTAAATAACAGATAGCAATGTCCACTTCATATCTTTAGACAAATTTAAACTCAGTAAGAATCAGAGAACTTTATTTTGCCAGAAGAATTTTTTAAGCATCGAACATTTTACCTAAGAAAACAACCTCAAGAATCCACGGTACATGATCAGGGTTGACAGCTCAGTAAAAAAATGTATTTAGAAAATTCAGATATTAACTTCAAACCTTTTATAAACCCCATTTATATATATATATATATATATATAAACTTCCACAGCCACTGCACTAATCCTGGAAGCAAAGTCTCACAGTGCTGCAAACTCTGCCATGCTGGTCAGCACCAGGAGATGCTGCTGCAAACTCTGACAGCACCAGAGGGATGAGGCCAGCAAGTCTGGGTTTCCCTCTGATGTCTCACAGGTGCTTCAGCCAGGCTTCACAAGCACAATCTGCTCCTGAGTTTGCTGCCCCTGCCCCATTCTCATACCAGTTTTTCATCCAGACTCCTGATCCCTATTTAGCCAGCATTTTAGTCTCCATCTCTCAAAAGTTTCTTATTCTCATCTCAAATTTTCCCTGCAAGCAGTGACTCCACATCAGATTCATCTGGCTTGTAACATCCCAAACATTTCAGCATTCACACTTTCAGTTCTCCTTTCCAACAGCAATTATAACTGCACTCCCTCTGGTATCTCATTTTACCCCACTCCTTGCAAACTCAGCCTTTTCCCTCCCTCTGCTGCCCTGGGATCATCCATCTCTATGGAGAGCACCTTAAAGAGAACCTGTCTGTCCTTCCAGCCAAAAACCACAGTCCTGAGCCAAAGTCCTACAGGGCAGGTCCAGTCCTCAGAATCCCAGTGTTAAGGGATGGAAGACACTTCACTAAATACCTGCAAATTGATCTGTTAGGGATGGAATTCACAGATTTGTGGGGATGACACCCTGTCATGCAGCTCACCACCTTGTCAGATGTCAAACACCCATTCCAGAGCACAGGAATACTTGGGGTTTCTGCAAACATAGGCAAAGTAAGTTCTTCCACAATCTTATCCACAATATACAAACTGCACTGGCTAATTATTTCCAAAAGTCTACATGAAATGGGCATGGGAAAGAAAAAATAAATTCTGAATTTGGGCAAGGGCTCAACCAACGGAAAGTAAGAAATTTCCTGAGGACGTCAGGCAACATTAACAATCCACAATGTTAGTAACTCCACCTATAAACTGGGAATTCAGCATGTTCTGTCCTCTGCAAACACTGAGTTATACAAGAGGCTGCAAAGATTAACATGATGGAAGGTATGGACAAGGCAGGGCCTGTCACTCGACATAACAAAGGCTTTGATCTAGTTCAGACACCATTGCCTCATTTTTCCTCTGCCAAATTAATGAATTTGTTCTCAGCTCTTCAAAAAATGAAGTCAGAAAGCCAGAAATATCATCCCAAAGACTCTGAGGTGTCAACATGTCCATGTAACAAAGGGCTCTGTCACCCAGGATTAACACCTGTGCAAAGGAAAGAGAAGCCACAAAATATCCAACATTTGCCAAGCACACAGAGGAAGACACCAAACTATTTTCATATCACAGGAATTTCACTGACTGGACTGGCTTCATGCCAGAACAGCAAGTGATTCTCTTCACATCCAGGCATATATTTCCAACTGGAAACAACTACAAGCCCTCTCTCCTAAATTTCAGTGAAATGTTTTTTAAGTGATTTTCATTCTCATCAAGCTGGACTCCATTTTGTGCTCCTCAGTACATCCCATCATGATTCCCACAGCTTTGAAAGCTCTGGCATTCCCAGCACAGGATATCCAGTAAGTTGTGGCCAGGAGGAACTTGAGATGAATACTGAATTCCCCCTGAGCAGCAAAGGATCAAAGTTTTAAGCACAGATACTATAAATGATCTGGCTGGTGAAGGTACTTGCCAGCACAGATCCCGTGTGATCAGATCCATTCAGATAATTCTGGTTTTAGAAAATCCCCTCATGGATGAGCAGAGGGATGAAGAACTAAAAGTATCTTTCAAAACTTCTTCACACATACTTCAGATTTCTACAAATGGCTACTTTTTTAGACTGCACAGCAGTGTCAGACTCAAAGCTGCAACAATTCTGTGCAAACCATTAAAAGTTCAGGAATCACAATGTGCTTCAAGACCAGATCAGGACCATGATCCTGTTATTGACCATAAACCACAGTTTCAACCAACACATAAAGGCAAAACTTGTCTTGTGGCTGTGTATTTGTTCTTTTTTTTTTTTTTAAGTTAGGAAGTGCTTACAATGTGCAATACTTCTTTCCTGAAACACAAGATGAACGACTGTGGCAAAGCCAGAGCCTGGAGTTTTGTTCTGCCATCCTCTTTGACTCTATTACCAAATGAAATTACAATGAGGCATTCAAGCAGATTTTAATACTGTCATAACACAATCATGTTGGTTTGGGTTTCTTTAAGGGGGTGGGGTGGGGTGTGTTTTGTTTTTTAAATTGAGGCATTCCTATCTTTATAAAAAGAAATAGCTTGGATTCAAAAGCAAGAGTGAGCTAAACCCTTTCTCTCACCAGGAAGAAAGCACTTGCTTTATTCCAAATTACCATTAGTCAGAGGCTTAATGTGCATCTTATACCTACAATTATCATTTGCACATTTTGTACAGGCCAATTTACCAGTAGCACTTCTCAAAACCCTTATAAAAATAAGATGGAGAAATGGAGGCATAGAACATCCCAAGTTAAGCTCCTCAAGTCAAGACATGCAGTCAGAACTAACAGTGAGTGAGATTTCCACCCACCAGCCTGATTTTCAGAGCACAATCAATAGGCTCTCTCATAGTTTACAATTTCCAAAGTGTTTCTTATTATGTGATTTAAATTTATACCCACACAAGCAGTCCATCCTATGAATGTCAAGGAAACTGGAAATAGAAAAGGAAGATGACACTGAGAGCAAGAAAATCCTTTTCTTTTTTTTTCAGTGTTAGGGGAATAGATCTAAGGAAAAAAACAGCATTGCTGCATGGCTAAGAAAACACCAGCTCTTCAGGAAAGCAGAAGTTAAATGTGGAGGAGAGAAGAACCAACAGCTCCCAACACCGCTCCCTGCCCCAACATGACCCTTCCCCCTTAAAATTCAGTTTGAAGAGTTTATCTTTTCAGAGGGATTTGTTTCAGATGCCCTGAGACATGACAAAAAAAGAATTAAAAAAAAAACCAAACAACTGTAATAACAGGCCGTCCTCACCTCTTCTTGGATGTACTGGAGTAAAAATGGGGATGCTCTCAAGTTATCAACTGGAATATTGAAGAAACCCTGAATTTCCTTCTGATGTAGATCCATGGTAATAAGATGAGTTAGTCCTTTAAAGCAAAACAGTAAGATACACAGAGAAGCACATCAAGACAAGTAAGAGAGAACAGACACTTTATTTTTCTAAGTTTCACTGCCATTTGTCCAGAAAATTTCTAAGCTGCATGAGAACACTAAAGTACATAATAAATTCATTTTAGTCCCTCTTAAGCACACTGGCATTAACTGTTTTGAGGCTTTTAAAGTGACTTTTTGAAAAGAACCTCAGAATGTTGCACATAACTGGCTCTACAGTGCCACACTGAGGCAGGAAGATCCTTCTCCACTGAACATGGGACAAAATGGAAGCATTAATTTGTCCTGTGTCACACAGCAAGACCCTGGCATGCTCATTAGTTCTGAACTCCTGAAAAAGGGGCCAAGCTCCTCATCAAAATCCACTTCTCTCAAAGTAACAGCCCAGATCCCCCAGTCTGTTATAACTGCCTGCTTTTTCCCAGGGATGGGAGTGAAAGGAAAGAAGTAGAAAATGTGTTGAAGGCTGTGAAGATGAATAATCTCATTCTCCCACATGGTCTCAAGTGTAAAGGACAAAGTGCATTCATCCAACAAGGAAAAAAAAGTAAAAAACAAGACAGAAATGACAAGGCACAACTGTTCCAGACTGTAAGAAAGGCAAAGGATGGTATTATGAGAGGTCCCAAAGCAGCTCAGCCCAGCAGACTCATTTTGCCAGCTCAGTACAACTCAATGCAAAATGGTTGTATCAAATTTGGGGTTTTTATGAACTCATAATCTGGAAACATTTTTAATTACATTCTCCTTTTTACGTAGGTTTTAAACACATGAAAAGCTTGGCAGTTATTTTTAAACAGAGTCCCAACTTGTGTACAGATCTCTCTAAACCTGGCAGCTGACAGCAGGAGCCCCCCTTGCTCTGATTTAAGGACAGCCACATCCTTACCAGCTTTGCACATCATGGAGGCCAGCAATTTGGAGACAATGGAGCCCCTTTTCCTCATCTTGCACTGTTTGCTGTAGGGGAAGTAAGGAATCACTCCAATAATGCTTTTGGCACAGGAGGTTTTGCATGCATACACCATGATCAGGAGCTCCATGATCGTGGTATTCACATCCCTGCAATGAGAAACATCTGCTTCTGTAGCTGCTGCATAAAAATCCTCTGTTCACCACAGTATTTACACCCAGCAGAGATGGAGAGGGCACGTTTTTAGAGAACTGGTTATCTACATTTCTGCTGCCATTAAAAAAAAAAAAAGACTTAGCATTTGTAAAGTTATTTTCATATAAAATTAAAGAATTTCTGAATCACAGGACACATTGCCCAGGAAATGTTCCTCCTACATCTTAACTTTGTCATGGTGCTAGAGACAGCGAGCTGAGAAGAATTTAAAGAGATTGACATAAGCAAAAGAATACACTTAGGGAAGGAATGTAGAAACCAAGGGGAAGGTTTTATTGATAGAGTCACTAAAAATTAAAATTGTGGAAGCTACCTTATGCCAAAGCTGTCTTTGTGTACATATAAAAAACCCAACAAAACCAATACTAAAAACCTTCCACAAGCCTCTGTCTAGTTCATATAAGCTTATCACACTGCATCACAAACACAAAAGGTGATTAAAAATGGAAACCAGAAGCATTGCTATGGACAGCCCATGTCAAATGCTAGCACAGGGTCTTTAAACAGTTACTCACTTTGAAACTGTCTGGATGATAAATACATCTTTTCCTCTCACAGACTCCTGAATCTGCACTCGTGTTTCTGCCAAGAAAAGCAATATGTCATATTTGCAAGAGCAAAAACTCTTTTTAGAGTCTAAGAAAAGGGGAACCAATACATTCAAATCAGTGTCAGGTGCATTTCCAGTTTTGCTAATTAAATGCTCACCTCTGTTTGGCTCTTGATAAACCTGAACCTTCCCCATCTCAACTCCCAAGCGCCTGCAGGAACAGAAATAAGGTAGAACTCAATAAGGGGAGAGGAAGGGCAAATAAAATGTAGATCCCATGTAATGCAAGTTACTGAAAAGGCTGCATTCCATGGGAGAAAACCAAGGAAAGAAAGTCCCAAACCGTAAAACCAGTAATTATAATGAACATCTCTTTAAAAAGCACCTACAATTTCTAAAAACTGCACTGCAGACTATGCTAAACTTATTTTCCAGTCAAGCTCAGAACAAGCAGCAGGAAAAAAAATGCTGGAATACTAAATCATGTAACATTTTGTGATTTTTAATATATTTCTTGCCCTATATATATATATTTTATATATATACACACACACACACATGTGGCAACATACATGTGCACAATACTTAAAAATACTGCTTTTAAATCACTCTTCTCTATAGAAAAAAGTCAATGCAGAGTGAAGAGGAAAGAGTAGCAAGCACTATTCTATGGATAATGGAAGAATAATATCTGCTGTATTTATTCCTTGTCAGCATTAGCTAGACTCCATCACTACAAAGAGACCAGAGTATGCTCTGCACTCAGGCCCAAATTCTTTCTCCACATAACCTGAGTTCCTTTGCACTCCCCTTTCTCCTCCTATCACACCTAACTTTGGGTAAATAAGCCTCTGGAAGAAATCCATCCTAATATTCCCAGTAATGTTATGCATCCTAATTAGCACAGTAAAAATGTACTTATGTCCTAAAAGTACTGCTACAGCTATTCATGGATTTAAGCTAAAGAAATGTTCCCATCCAAAATATACAGAGAGCAGGAGGGATGTAGCTTTCCTCCCTAAAAATACCCCACTACAAGGAGTGAAAACTTCTGCTATGATGATTTAACGCTATGCAAACATTAATTATCCCACGTGTTTCCTATAAAATGCTGCAGCCAGCCACAGAACAATTCAAACACAAGTTACTCTCTCTGTTATTGAGCTGTTGAAATACACTTTCCAATAGAGCACACTCAATATTCTTGCAAATCATGGCAGTTTTCCCATGTAACTTTCCTTAAATAGGGAAATAAAATGTGCAGTAAAACAAACCCCATGAGAATAACCCCAAGATGCAAGTTCCCTGCAGACTTTACTTACTCAGCAATCCTCTTGGACAGTTCCATGCATGAGGAATTGGAATTAGCTGAGAACAGCACCAGCCCACCCTTGGTGATATTCATGATGGCCCCAATTTCAGTTGATGGCACACAAAACATCAACCCTAAGTTGTTTTGCCGCTCCTAAAAGACTGCAAGAGATCAAAGGTCATTTAAATCCATGTTTCAAAAACAAAACAAGATACATTTTCTCTGTTTAGAAAGTGTAGTCTCCCAGAACCCTGGATATTCCAGCATCCTTAAAATCTATTATCCCCACATTAATAGCTTCCCTACAGCTCTCCAAAGATCCCCCAAGACAACCTTCTAACACCATTTTTTTTTCTTCCTTTTTAACTTTTTCCTCAGGCTATCATTCAGTAACACTGATACTTTTATTCCATCAGCTTGTGCAGGTCATTTTCCAGAACTGAGCAAAGTTGATTGACTTTTCCAAAATCACAAAGACAGTCTGGGGTAGAATTGAGCCAAAAAAGAGCTCCTGGGCCCTGCCTAGAAGAGTCTATTTCCAAAGCTGAGTCTCTTCCCATTACTTTGCAGTAACTTATAAACTTACAAATAAGGATGAAATGTAAGGAAGAATTCAGTGAAGCTGACAGCTGCAAATAATGACCTCTTGCACAGCAAATCCACTTGCTGGAGCAGCTGTTGTCATTCTTTGAAAGAAGTATTTCTCCTGTGAAAACAGGAGAAAAACATCAGGAGGAAATCAGTATAATTTGGGTTTTTTTTTTTCAAATAAAGGCACAAACCACTAATCTCACCAAGGATTTGATGGGATACCATGTTTTTATTATTCTTTGTAAATTACATTTTCATGGTTACTTCTACTAGAAAATTTTAGTCTAAAGGGAAAAAAATATCCCATTGACCAGCAATCCTGGATAGATGGAAGCAGCATTAAACTCAAAATCCTGCTGCACTTCACTTCTGCTGCATAAATAATCCAATCCTTCATCATCCATTTCAGCATTATGTAGGAGACTGGAAATACAAAATATGAGTGGCATAATTTAAACCAAAGTAAACAGAAGTTACAGTGAAATCAGTAACTTCTTTCCTGGTAAACATCTCCCTGCTGAGAAACAGAATTATCTAATAGTCATACGTAACTGGTTAGAAAAAGCTGATGATGTATCAACTATAAAGTACTCCAAAACAACAACTAAAAGAAAGAGTTTTGTATTTACTGGAGCAGCTGGCTAGGTCTGTAATGAAACTCCTTCACACCTCCTTTACAACCAGACAGTCTGGCTCAGTTTAACTGTGTCAGAGGAACCCGATTCACTCTTGTGAAGAGCCAAAGTCAAGTCAGGAACTTCATAACAACGGATCTGCTGGTGCCAAGGCTGAGCTGTGCTCAGCTGCTGTGAATAAAAACCTGCCTGTCGTCAGAACTGTGCACAGACTGAGCACAAACAGCAACAGCTTCACCCCCATTCAGTCTGAATGTTTTCACTGCACTAAAACCAGAGTGGCCTCCCATATCCCCAACGCAAGATCTGCATCCCTCTCAAATTAAAAACCTAAACCCCTCCCCATTTCTTAGTGTTTCTCTGCTCTGCTGCTCACTCTCTGCAACTCGCAGCTGTCAACTAATGGCCATCACCCATCAAATATTCATGACGGTGTTCAAGATCCATCTCAGCTCCACCAGAGTGAACAACCTGAAATGCTTTTAGGTCTGAGAACACCACCTGAGAGCACCCTGCTTGTGTGCCTGGATGGGAACAGCGTGGAGACAACTTTCTGTGTTACTAAAAGCAGTCTAATAGAGTGTTACTAAGCAGTTACTAATAGAGTGTTCAGGTGTGTTTTTATCCGGTTGTGTGTCTTCTTTGTTCCACAGATTAGGGAAATGAGGATCTGAGTAAGAGATTTGAAAAGATGAGTTGCTGGCTCCCAACTATTGCTGAGGGTGCACTTTACACCACAATACAATGATGTATTTACAAGCAACAGTTAACATTGCTCTTCATGTTATTATGGGTCAAGGACTTTCTCGTGGACGTACTTCAGCAGCTGCAAGTGGGCTTTGGTGTGTGTGGGCAAGGAAGTTGCATTTCAGGAGTAATATAGATATATCAACCTTCAAACAGGTGTTGGGATAAAAGCAAGCTCACAAAACTTTATTAGATGTGCAAAGGCATGACTCCACAGGGGTACACGGGACAATAACAACCTTTGGTTTGAGGTTGGCCAACCTCCCAAGACTGAACACAAGCATCACAGAACAGGCTGCAGCACAAACACCTGCCTTTCCTTTTGGGCTGCACGCAATTACACAGACACATCATGATGAGCACGATTATGGGAACTGGCTTTATGCTTCCATCAACTGAGCATGTCCACACAGAAAGCCACAGAAGCAGGAATACCTGGATGGGATAAGGAACGGACCCCACGGGATGGAGGGAATCTGCAGCCTCTCACCAGTCTCCCCACAGGGAATCTTCCCGTCCCTGCACACTCACCGATCCGCGTGGGCCAACAGAGCCCACATCTCCCTCGCAGCGCTCCGGATGCTCCAGGTGCGTTCCACAGGCCCCGTGGATCCCATCCCATCCCATCCCTCCTCCCCGAGAGCGCCCCGGGCAGCCCCACAGCCCGAGCAACCCCGAGAAGGGGAGCGCAGGAGAGGGTCTCCATCCCCTGAGGGAAGGGCGGCGCAGCCCATTCCCCTCAAGCGTGGGAACCCCGCGTGGGGAAGGGGCATGTCCTGCCCTCACACAGCCGGCTGAACTGCGCTGAGCGGGCGGGAGCGCCCCTCGCTGAAGGCCTTACCTGCCGGCTCCGGCCCGCCGGCCCCGGGGAGGAGAGAAAGCGGCGCGGCCGGAGGGGAAGGAGGGGGAGAGGCAGAGGCGGCGGCGGAGCGCAGCCCCTGCGGAGCTCCGCGGGCAAGATGGCGGCGGGCCGTGAGGGCGGGAGCGCGCGCGGGCGGGGCGGGCCCGGGGCGGTGCCGCCCCCCCCCCCCCGCGCCGTGAGGGGAGCCGCCGCCATCTTCCCCCTCACGGCCCGAGCTGCCCGCCGCGGGGGTTCAGACTCGTCAGGGTCGGAAAAACGCCGCACTCACTTGCGGTTTTACAATTTTAAAAGGTTAATAATAATAAAGTGGTCATTAAAAAATAGTAGTGCAGTTAGAGTAATAAAGTTTAGGGGTAGGACAATGACAAGAGAATAAAAAGCAAAGAATTACAGACGTCCGGATGCTGTCGGACGCTAAGTCACGAAATGCATCCCTTGTGAACAAAGGAATCGCCCTTAAAACAATACACTGCTGCATATTCATATATCCTTCATGGTTATGCATACATTCCATTTAAAACGAGAAACTCTTGTTGTATGTGAGCTGTTTCCTTTAATCCCCAAGGTGTCTTCGAGTTTGAGCAAGACGTGAAGAAATTAGTTTCTTCTGATAAGAATACCATAAATTCCTTTTCTCTGGAAGATTTAGGTGTTCCTCGAAGCGAGTATCTCATTCCTAAAAAAAAAACCTCCCCCCACATACATAGTCTCTCTATTTTAACATTATGTTGGAACTTAAAACTATATTTAACACACTATGTAAGAGAATTAATACAGCATAACTTTCTAACATTACACATATAATATTAATTGTAATATTTGCAAAAAGCCAATCATAAAATACGCATTTTTCACAGTTGGAACCTAAAACTATATTTAACACAATACTTAAGAGAATTAATACAGCATAACTTTCTAACATTACACATATAATATTCATTGTAATATTTGCAAAAAGCCAATCATAAAATATGCATTTTTCACAGAAGAGACCCGCAGGATCATCCAGTCCGACTGTCAGCACAGCAGCACCACAAAACTACATCGGGTGCCTCTTCCAACACCTCCAGGCAGGGTGACTACACCACCTCGCTGGGTACCTATTCCAGTGCATGACCACGTGGACAATTAAAATATTTTTTTTTCTAATATCTAATTTGAATCTCCCATCTGTCAGCTTAAGGCCATTTCCAAGACTGACCCCCTCCTCACTACAACATCCTTTCAGGGAGTTGAAGACAATAAGAGCTCTGAGCATCCTCCAGAGTAAACAAACCCAGCTCAGTCATCCCTTATAAAATACATTTTCTAGACCTGTCATGAGCCTTGTCCTTTGCTGAAAAAGAGAATGACAGATCTGAGTCCCCAGCTGGGATGATGGTGGGGACCCCAACACCACAATTCAGCTGCCGCCCCACCAAAAATTACCCTGGTGCAAAATCCACGTGGAATAACGCAGTGATGTCCAAAATGCCAATTTTTTGGAGCTCCCACATCTGCATCCCCACCAGAGAGGGATGGAAGGGCGGCTCCATCCTTGCCGGACACCAAGCTACCGTCTGGCCTTTGCCATCAGCAGCGTTTATAGAAAAAGAGGCATTTCTGCAGAGTAAATTAAGAGCAGAAACTATCAGTGGCCTCTCAGTTCCTTGTCAAAAGCACACAGGATTCATCCAGAGTCCTCTCAGGACTCTCCTTGCCACGTGCAGTGGTTGAACTGCACAAAGATTCGTCCAACACCTGAAATGAGGCTCTTATTTCAGTCGCCCTGTTTAAAAAGAAAAAAAAAAAAAGCTTTATCCCAAGTCATCCATGACAAAACTGCTTTGAGTAACTTACAGTCATCCCACACAGACATACATCCCTCCTTTAAATGCAAAACCCAAACACCGTGATTTTTCCCCAGACTGCACAGTTACAACCTGTTTTAAATTACACTTCTCAGTATGCCCAAGTTGAACAGCATTCTATGGATCAGAATTTTAGCATTTAGCATAAAGGTACAGATCAGGTACTTTCTACTGCAGCTTTTCTCACAAAAAGGAATTTAATTTTATTATTTCTGGGCTGCACGGTGCACTGGAGCAAAGCTGATCATCCCAGCAGATATTTCTGCACATGCTGGCCTTAACATAAAAGAGGAGGAAAAGCCATAGGCAAGCTCATCAAGCATGCCTAGGAATGGACAACATTAAATTCATCGTTTGAAACCATGTTTCTGCCTCTACAAGATGCATTTTCCACTTTAAATATTCACAGGCCAGTGTTTTCCCCAGATTTCACATTTGTTTCTTGCTGCATGCATTCCAAGACTTAGTTGTCTCTTTTTTTTTTTTTGATTGTTTTTTTTCAGCAGAGCTGGAGAAGGAGAAACCATTTAATGTGGAGCCGTGGAGCAGATGTTGAGCACTCCACTTGCAGGCTCACAAAGCCAGGACATCTGTTAGAAATATGTGAGCAGAGAGGCCATCAAGCCTCTCAGATGCTGCAGTGATCCTCTGCCTTTCCTACATCCTCTTCCAAGTTACACTGAGGTGTAAGGGAATAGTCCCATCCCTCACCACCTCCACCATTCCCAGTCCATGTTTTTCTGCTTCCAGGCTGGTGCTTCCACACAGTTGATTCAGGATCATTGACCCAAGCAGGTTCTTTTTTTTTGTTTCAGGGTTTTCAGGACAAAAAGGAAGGGGGGGGGGGGGGGGTGAGCTTTTTGTTGGCCTCTTCACAGAGCAGCAGAGATTTCTCTTAGCATCAGTCTCCCTCGCAGGATCCCGCTACAGGCTGGTGTGGCAGAGCAGTTTAATGCAGAACAACCAGAAACAACACAGGGTGAAGCACTGACCCATAACGCAATTAGCAGCCTTCCCCAGAAGCATTTTTCAATACCCCAGGGCACTCGGAATTTGCTGACTGTTTGATTTGTGCTGCCCCAAATTCCTGACATTGCTTAAGAAAACCACAGGACCAGGAAATAAGTGATCCTGTCTTCCGATCCTTTTTTAATAAGGCTACTGCCTTTGTTTTCTTAGAGAAAAAAAAATCAATTTATTTCCCACCTCTGTCTTCCTGATCAGAGGAACACCAGTTTAAATCTCATCTCCCAAGGATTTGTTAATTTGACAATACTCCATTCAAACACTAAGAGTTCAACAAACACTTGGTCCAAGATGAGCACACAGATTTTGTTTCATTTACAATGATTCAATTAGCAGCCATCTAAGGAATTCCGAAAATTTTCTGGGTGTGAAAGCACTGGCTCACAGAGGTTTGTTGTTCTTAATCCAGATGTGACCCTGGCAAACAGAGATGTGCAAAAAAACTCCCCCTCACCACACCTAGTCCAGCCAAGGTGAAGGGCACTGCTCACCCTGCACTGGGCAGGACGACAGCCTGCATCCATCACCTGAGAGAAAATAAATGCTGCTGTCACCCCAGCTCCTGAGCTCCATCCATCACTGCTCAACCAGGCTAGCTTTTCTTTGTTTGGAGTTGTTTCTGTTAAAAAAAAAAAAAAAAAAAAAAAAGTGGATATTAAAGCTCACCTACCAAACCAGCTGACAGTGAGAGCTATCAGACGTGGTGCACCAAAGAAACAGAGCACTGTGGATAGGTTTGGTCTCTCCCAACAAATAAAGGCATCCCAAAAATATTGTCTAACCTACAGAGCCCCTGTGAGCCCACAGGGAGGTTCTGCAGCTCACAGACACCTCCACACTGAGCACAGACCAAAAGCCATCACCTCCCTGCTCCCCTGCCTTCAGCTTTACTGCCTGGGGGACAACTGTGTCCAATTCCCAGAAGATTCTGCCATGGAAACTACCCAGCTAGGGAGGCAGAACTCAGAACAGCTATAAATGCATTTTGCAATTGATGGGGGGAGGTGTAATGTTATCATATCTTGGGAATGATCTGGAAATAGCATTCCCCATGCCTGGGAAGCAAAGTGCTTTTAATAAAGGTCCTGGAGCAGGGAACACATCTTCTCTGTGCGAAGGGCTGTGGCAGACAGCACTCATTGCTTTATCAAATATTACTGCTTGGCTGTCTGTGGGAAACAGGCACAGACTCACTTGTCACAGACCTGTTCCCCCTGAGTCACAAAGCTCCGACTGAAGGACTCCCTTCAGGGTTTTTTTTCCTGTTTCCAACTGTGCTCCCAGTTCCAGAGCAGTCTGTAATGTTTAACAGATCTGCTGCATCAGCTCCAGCACAGACACGGGGTTATCTCCAACCAGCCTCCCAACAAGGGGCCAAGAGGTTTCTGGGAATACCTGGAGCGTGACAGGTCCTGCACAGACAGACAGACAGCTTGAGCTGGATATCAGAGTGAGGGTTTGGGCAAACACGAAGTCAGCGGTGGTGCCTCTTGTTTAGTTCTCAGATTCCCTCTGCTTTGCTGTGCGAGGGCAGCTCTGTCCTGCAAAGTCTGTGTAAGATCCTGTTCACACCCATCACCTGATGTTTGCAGGTGTGGTTTGCCCTTTGATTGGCCTTTAGGTAAAATTGGTTGGACTGCATAGTGGAATCACGTCATTTTAGGGAATTTGAACAGCTACATAGTCCATGACAAACATTAATTAGTGCTCTGTTCCTCTTTGTCTGTTCCTCTGTTACTCTTTGTCCTACCAGCTGAGTCCCAGCATGATTTTCCATTTGCCTCACTAAACTGCAGCTCCTGTCCAAAGAGCACACAGGCACCATGCCCTGTGCAGGCATTTAGCGAGCACACCAAGGTCTTGACTGGGTCACTGCAGAGAACTTTGCAGATTAAAGCAGAATTCAGTGTATGAGAGCAGGCCCTATGCTTTGCATGCACAACTGTGGGGTGCAAAGAAAGATTTGGTACCAGCCTTGGCCCATACACTAAAAAGGAGCTGGAAGAGGTGTAGGGAAGCAGCAAATTGCAATCAGCAAAGAGTATTGTGTGTCCTCCCCAGTTTGGTTCTGACCATGACCAGCAAGAGCAGATTAATGCTCATAATGGGAGTGGGACCCTCATCCAGCTGCTACACCAAAAAAAGGCTGAGCCTTACTCAGGCCTCTTCAGCCTAGCCTACTTACTGACACTACTACCAACATCTCCTTCGCAGAGAAGCTTTTAACCAGAACATCTTCTCTATTTCACTGTATTATTTCCTGCCTGATTTCAGCTACCTCTGGAAGAGGTTTATGCTCTCAGACCTCTCTGCAGTACCTTTGACCTTATCAAACAAGTCAATCCCCCAAGTTCAAGATTGGGACACTTAAAAATGTTACTCACCAGGAAAGTCTCACCAGAGGAGAGGCGTAGGGACTGGGAGGCTTCCCAGAGGCTTTTATTGTCTCATTAAGCTCTTCTTAATGAGAATTTCCTCACCTGCTGCAATGTCCCTCCCATTCATTTGCATTCACTATCCTGCTGATTGTATTCATGGCTGTCCTAGCTCCCACTCCTTCCTCTTTCCTCCTAAGTATTCTGAGCCCATTTTTTATCTCCCTGATCTCATCCAGGTCCCAGGGAGAAAATACTTTCTCCTCTTTTGTTACTGCTTGCCACATCCTCCTTGGCTGGTTTCCTCCCTGACATCTCTGCAGCTTCTCCCGGCACCAGAGTTCACCTGCAATAGTCTCCTCCAAAGCAAGGCAGCAACAGCTGCTCGTGGTGCGATCCCTGACTTAAATGCTGGCTAAAAACTTACTTGTTCTCTCAGCTAAGGCTCCCCATACACAGCCCGGAGCTCACACACCTCAGTGCCTGGACCCCGAACCCTGCAGTGGCTCTGCCCATCCCAGCCCGCTCTTTGTAGGGGCGGGGATGTCGGATCGGCCCCTCTGCAGGACCAATGAGGCTCACACCAGCAGGGCAGCGGGTTCAGCACCTTTCTCAATGACTGCAAATACTGGGGAGGTTTGGGTTGTTCCACTCCTCCCATGGCATCTGAAAGAGCCTTGACAGCAGAGCTGCGTCAGAGGGAGCAACAGCTGCCAAAGCAGCCGTTCAGCCTCCTCTGGTTGCCTGCCAGAAAGTATTTCCCCCTTTTTTCCATTCAAGCTTTTCTAGATAAGTATATGGCAAATGGAAATATCAGAGAGAATGAACTGCCTCCTAGTTGGGAATGAGGGACTGACAATTATCCCTGTGATAATGAGATAGTCTGAACATGAGGGAACTCGATACAATAGGGGATTTATCTTGGAAGCAGTCCCTTGGCAGCCTGGCCTGTCTTGCTGTCAGCACGGTTTCCCATTGCACAAAGGGCAGGGATCAGATCCAGGATGACAAATCCATCTCTATCCCAAGCTCATCCTGCTCCATTACCTACGGCTTTTCCAGTGGTAATTCCTTAGCTCATCCAGACACTCTGCTTCACTTAAACCATGTTGTCCCATGCGAATCTGTACGCACCTTGGATCTCCAAATGACCCAGAAAATTGCTTTCTTTCCTACCACAAACCAGGTCAACATTTCAAATCCTGACCTTCAAGGCTGCCAGGATTGAGGAGAGAGGCAAGACAGGAGTCCAAGGCCTTGGTCCAACACTCACAGATACTCTTGTTGTAAGGAATTATGTGGACTCTGCAAAAAGATAAGGAAAACCAGCAAGAGCAAACGTGGGTCTGCAAAACCTTGACATGGCAATCGATGCTGTAGTTTACCATCAGGAGCAAACAAATAGCCCCAAGAGTTACATGCTGCATAGCAAACATTGCAGTTTTATCTGCATGACAGGCAGCAATTTGTGGCAAAGGTTAAATCTCAGTTCACTCAAGCTTGACATATGATGGTCGTGTTACATTCCCCGTTCTCAGTGGGTTTGTGCATAAATGTGAGGTTAAGTGCATGTGTGCCTTTAGGATCATGACCTGCATGGTCCAGCAGGCCCATAATTAATCCCCAACATGTTCAAGTGACAGCTCTCATTCGTAATGCCATCCATGCAGAGCAGTGAGGTACGTGTAAATTCCTACAATCCAGCTGGGAGTCAGAGATTCTCCAGCCACCAGAGCAGGGAGGCTCCAAGGCAGGTTTCTGACAGGATGAACAGGACAATTGGTAGGTTGGATTAATTTACAGGTAAATTGGGTAGGGCAGGAGAGGGAGCTGTGATGCAGTCACTGCTTGCTCAGATGCCAAGGATGGGCTGGGAATGACAGCAGTGCTGTCATTCCCTGCTACACGACCAACATTTTCTACTCACAAATATGTCAGAGTTCCAGAGGCTTATGAAGCTTGTAAGAAAGTCCCCACCTTCTTCATCCTTGCCAGCTTGCAAACATGAAGCTTGGCTCGACTCAGCTCAGCCACTTGTTCTTTCTTCTTCTAGTCACTCTTTTTCAGATGTACCCAAAGGTCTGAAACCCAACAATAAACTAAAACCATGGTCTGGCAATCAGATCCATGTGCCCCAGGCAAATCCTCACACCCAGGTCATGTCCTGTCTGCCTCATTCATTAGAGCTGCTGCAATACCAGTGGTTTGTTTCCAAATTCTAGATATTTAATCTTTTTATCTGCTTGTTCTGTTACCAAAGATGAACCTGCTCGGTCAGGTTGGATCAAGTCTTTTATCTCACAAGCAACACAACAGCTGGGTATGTTTTACACAAGTTTATTGGGGTTTAATATTCATTCACCAACAGCACAAAGTATCAGATCTGTGCTATTTAAGGGCTGGGAACATCTCAAACACAGAGACTACCATTGCTCAGAAATACATCAAATCTGAGTAACAGCAGCATGACCACTGATTTGTCCTGTCTGAGGAGAGAAAAGAATGTCTTACTCACTATTCCCTTCCCTACAAAAATACATACAGCCATTGCATTTAACCCTCTTTTAATAAAGACTTCATACACAAGAGTCAAAAGGCACAAGGAGTAAAATGCTGCTACTTTGACCCACCTTGCTGCAGCTCCAGAGAGTTCTTCCATCCCCATTATGGGTTAAATCATAGCATATTTGAATTACCTCCAAAACATGAAATCACACCTCGCAAGCATATGCAGCCCTTTGCAGTCTCTAGTCCCATGATTTGAGCTCTGAAATGAGGGAAGATGCAGAGGAAAGAACGGCCCCTTCCACACCAGCACCTGCTCAGACCCTCGGGACCTCCACTTCCGAAGCAGACCTGGACTTGCGCCGGCTGGTCAGGCTGCCCAGGACCGACTCCTCGCTGAAGGCCCCTTCGAAGGTTGACAGGATGGACTGGCGAAACTTCTCCTTGAAATCCGGCCCCACGAAGACATACAGGATGGGATTGATGCAGCTGTTGAAGAAAGCAAGGCTGGAAACCAAGGGGATTCCTATGTAAAGGGCCAGTTTCATCTCATGGCTGGAAGAGTTTTTGGATATTTCCAGCAAGGAGAAGACGTGATAGGGGAAATAACAGAGGAAAAACGAGACTGTGACAGCAATGATGATTCTGTAGGGCTTTGCAGAGTTGGCCAACTGCCTCCTTTTCAGCTTGACAGCCACGACGCCGTAGCAGATGAGAATCACCACGAAGGGGATGAGGAACCCACATAAGAATCGCGTGATGATCATCGCTTTGTGCCGCATCCTCCACAGCCTGCGCGTTGCCTCCGACGCGTAGTCATCGGACAGCGCGAAATTATTGTAACAGCTGGTGACGTTCCTGGGGCTGAGCACGGTGTCCCGAAAGACGAGGTACGGGGAGCTGAGCAGGACAGCCAGGACCCACGTCCCCAGCGCGATCCTGGCCGCCAGCTCCGGGCTCCTGCGGTTGTGAGACCAGACGGGAAAGGCCACAGAAACGCAGCGGTCAATGCTGATGACCGTCAGGAGGAAGACGCTGGCAAACATGTTGAGGAAGGCGATGGTGCTGTTCAGTTTGCACAGCAGCTTCCCAAACGGCCAGTGGAAGCCCAGGGCGGTGTAGGCGATGCTGAGGGGCAGGAAAAAGGTAAAAATGAAGTCAGCTATGGCCAGGTTGAGGAACCAGATGGAATTCACTGTCTTCTTCATCTTGAAGCCTGCAATCCAAATGACGAGGCCATTCCCTGTCACGCCCAGCAAACAGGCAATGCTGTACACCACCATGGAGAGGATGTGCATGGTCTTCTGCAGCCCAGAGTAGTAGTCGTGGTCAGTGGCATTCTCAGGCTGCTCCGTGGGGCAGCTGGCAGAGAAGGGGGAAGGGGAAGAAGAGGTGCTGTCCATCACTCGCAAGCCAAGACCTGAAATCACAACAGAGCTCTTATCTGCTCCTCAAGAGAGGTGAAAATCTTTGCAAGCTACTGTACACAAAATGTGTATGAAAAGCCAGATTAGATAAATGAATTTATAATTAATATTAAATCCTTCTCTATAGCATGTGCAGCTGCTCCTCACAGAAACTACCTCGACCAGAGAAACCTACTCCTATTTTGGCGTTGGTGTCAGTATGTCAGAACAACATGTTCATCACCAACCCACAGCAGCAATCCAGCATGGGCCAGCAGCAAAACCATGGAAACCTCAATCCCCCCACTGTGACTAATCCTCCTTGGATGACTGGTTACAAATTATGACAGCAAAAACTATCTAGACTGGTAACAATGATGTTAACAGACTATTCCTTCACCGAGCCCCTTCCAGGGAGGTGCAGAACAACACCTGAGCTGTATCCAAGTGTAACCATAGGCCCTTTACACACCCACTACCCTCTGCTGAGCCCACCCTTCTCATCTCTCTCCTGCTCATCCTGGCACTTGCCTTGGCAGATCCTGGTGGGGCTCCCGTGCTGTTCCTTGGCTGCTCTGCCCACAGCGGGTGGTCTCACCCTCCTGACTGACTCCCCTTGTGCTGCTCCTCTCCAGGGTGACTCAACACTGCCTCGCCCCATTTTCCTGTGGCTTGGGACCACGAGGAATTTAGTAGGGTCACTTATTCCCTAATCTTCTTCCTCAATTTCTGGTGTGTTGATTTAACCCCTGAAGCCCCAGAGGGTGCAGGTTCCCTAGGGCCAGTTGGCCAAGCCCGCCCACTAACTCGGATTTGATGAATGAAGAAAACACAGCCCCTCTCCTGCCTGTGCCATTCATCCCCTTGGCTGCTCTCCCTCCTGAGCACCCTGAAATCCCTCCGGGCTCTGGGGTGCCCTGCCACGAATGGGGACAGGGCCAGCTCTGTCCCCCATAACAGCAGCAACGTGCCCAGCCTGTGCCAGGGCCTGGCACACCCGCTGTCCTGGGGACAGAGTGTTCACAATCTTGCCTGGGGGGTTTTGGAGGTGCCTGGTGTTGGGGTGTCTCATCCTTGGGTTCATGGGGTGAGACACTGGGAACACCGCAGGGCTGGGGGAGAAGAAGCTGGGGGTGCACGGCAGGCAGGGCTGGAGCTGTGGGTGACGGCAGAGGAGGGGTGACAGCAGAGGGGTGACAATAGAGGGGTGACGGCAGAGGAGGGGTGATGGGAGATGGGTGATGACAGAGGAGGGGTGGCGGCAGAGGGGTGATGGCAGGTGGGTGATGACAGAGGAGGGGTGACGGCAAGGGGTGACGGCAGGGGAGGGGTGACGGCGGCGGGCCCGGCCCTCCCGGCCCGGCCAAGGCCACGCGCGCCGCGGGCGCCACATGCGGACCGCGCCGCCAGCCCCGTCCCGGCGCGGGCCAATGGGAGGCGGGGAGGGGGCAGAGCGCGGCGCTGATTGGCCCAGGCGCTTCCCGGGCGTATTGCCCGCCGCCGGAGCCGGGGCGGAGCGCGGCGCTGATTGGTCGCGACGCGGAGGGGGCGGGACCCAGCCGGGCTATGGTAGCGCGCGGGCTCCCGCACGGTAGCGGAATCGGGAGCGGGTAAGGAGCGAGAGGGACCGGGACCGGGACCGGGAACAAGGACCGGGACAGGGACAGGAACCGGGACCGGGACCGGGACCTGGACCGGGACCGGGAACAAGAACAAGGACCGGGACAGGGACAGGAACCGGGACCGGACCGGGACCGGGAATGGGACAGGGACCGGGAACAAGGACCGGGACAGGAACCGGGACCGGACCGGGACCGGGAACAAGGACCGGGAGAGGGACAGGAACCGGGACCGGGAACAAGGACCGGGACAGGGACAGGAACCGGGACCGGACCGGGACAGGGACAGGGAACAAGGACCGGGATAGAGATAGGGACCGGGACCGGGAAGAGGGACCGGGACAAGGAGAGGGAACAGGAACCGTGACAGGGAACAGGGACCGGGAACAAGGACCGGGACAGGGACCGGGACAGGGACCGGGACAGGGAACAGGGACAGGGACTGGGATAGGGAACGGGACAGGGAGAGGGACCGGGACAAGAACTGGGACAGGGAGAGGGACCGGAACAGGGACCGGGATTGGGACAAGAAACAGGGACCGGGACAGGTACAGGAACCGGGATCGGGACAGGGAAGAGGGGCGCGTCACCAGGCACTCGGGATGTGGGAGGTGATGGAGTCGGGATACAGGGGCTGCAGAACTAGGTGGAGACAGAGCTTCGGGGACGGGGTTCTCCAGGTGAGGTGCCAGGTGTCCACCATGGTCGGGGGGTCTCATCCTGACTGGGAATGGCAGCTCTGTCCCCCCTGAGCCAGAGTCAGTGAGTGCTGCAGCACGCTGTGCTGGGGGGACATGCAGGACCTGCATCCTGCTCAGAGCCAGAGCACTGGGCTTGGGCCAGAGCATGGCTGAGCATCCCTGCCCAGCAAGGGCGGCATGAATGGACTTTGGCAGCTTGGCACAAGGAAACCGCGTGGGGTTGCTTAATAACCTGCTCACGGACCTTCACCCATCCTTGCGGGGTTAATGAGTAAAAAGAGGCATTGTTTTCTGCCAAGGCAGCAGCTGGGCTGTTACTCCTTCCCCAAGAGCAGCAGTGGCATCAGCTGGGCCAGAGAGCTCCTGCAGGACTGGGCATAACCCGTGCCATGGAACCAAGCAGAGGCAGAGCTGCTGCCTCTCAGGGCCTCTCAGCTCCACAAGATGCTTCAGCCAGGGTTTAGGCAGGACTCTGACCTGCTGGGGTTTTGCCCAAGGGAAAGCAGCCAAGAGGTTTAAGTGTGCTGGGCATCACAGCGTGTGTTAAAATTATGATCTGTGGGTATGAGCACTTCACTGCCCTTGAAATTAAACATCAGGCACTGCTGAGCTGGGCAGGGGGAGTTCAGGGAGGAGTGGTGATAGGAGAGTATCAGACATTATCAAAGCACAGTAATTAACAAACTGATCTTAAATCAGCAGGGGGAAGCCTGAGGGTTGTGTGTTTTCCTCACCGAACAGCCCATGGCTGTTCTCAGGGAATACAGGGGATGGCAGCAGGCAGCACACACGGAGATGTGGAGGCACCCAGCCCTGCTGCCATCCCACAGACTCCCTGCTCCCCTGGCAGGTGACTCAGAGCCAGCAGCACCACCATGGCAAACTCAACACAGGGCCTCCCCAGCGCCGAGCTCTGGGCCTCCCATAACAAGATGGTGATGGAGCCACTGGACACCAACGACCCAGAGGTGAGAGCCCCTTCCTGGCTCCTCCCAGCTGCTTCATTCATCCCCCAGCCAGCCCTGCGGATGCTGACCTTGTCAAGCCAAGGACGTGGCAGGGTCCAAGGCTGAGCTGCTGGAACCCATCCATCCTCTGTGCCCTCTCTGTGACTGGTTGGGATCAGCTACACAAAGAAGGGATCACACCTCTGTTCTCCAGAATCTTTCCAGGCCCCTCTCTAAGCCCGGTCTCCGTGGTGGAGCATCCACATCTCTGTGCAGAGCCAGCATGGCTGAAGCCATTTCTCTCCTCTCCCAAAGGTGCACAGCATCATCAAGAAGGAGAAGCTGCGGCAGAGGATGGGGCTGGAGTTAATTGCATCGGAGAACTTTGCAAGCCGAGCAGTCCTGGAGGCCCTGGGATCCTGCTTGAACAACAAATACTCGGAGGGTTACCCAGGACAGAGGTATGGGGCTGGGGCTAAGGCCCACCAACCCAAACCCATGCAGGGAAGGAGAGAAACACCCCATCCTGCCAGGCCTCACCTCAGGGAAGGAAGCAGTGTCCTTATGCCGGCAGCCAGGCTCTTCTAGGACAGACTCTGACCTTCTCAGCCTCTGTCCTTGGCCACACACGGGACAGTCCCAGCAGGGTCACGTCTGCTGTGGCTGCACAAAAGGGGCATCACCCCAGTTTCTCCCCAGCTTGGTCACAGCCATGTGTTCTGAGATGTGAGTTTGGTTTTACCCCTTCCCTGTCCTTTACTGCAGGTACTACGGCGGGACGGAGTTTGTGGACGAGATGGAAAGGCTGTGCCAGAAGCGAGCCCTGCAGGCTTACCAGCTCGACCCCCAGAAGTGGGGAGTCAATGTCCAGCCCTACTCAGGTATTGGGGTGCCCAGGAGAGCCAGGACAGTTTGCCCAGGCCCCTGTGTGCCCCAGCATTCATAACCAGCCCGGTGCGCTCTCGCTGCAGGGTCACCCGCAAACTTTGCGGTGTACACGGCCCTGGTGGAGCCCCACGGCAGGATCATGGGGCTGGACCTGCCCGATGGTGGCCACCTCACCCATGGCTTCATGACGGACAAGAAGAAGATCTCTGCCACCTCTCTCTTCTTCGAGTCCATGCCCTACAAGGTGGGGAGCTGCTCCAGCCAGAGCCGGGGTGCAGATCATAAGTGTTGGTGCCTTTTAAGTTTAAAACTACCAGCATCAGGCTTCTAGCACCCTCTCCTGCAGAACAGCACTGTAGCTGATATTCACCACGGCGAGGTGGCTGAACCCTCCTCTTCCTCTCCCAGGTCAACCCCAAGACCGGTTACATCGACTATGACAAGCTGGAGGAGAACGCCCGGCTCTTCCACCCCAAGCTGATCATAGCAGGTAAGGATCACACCTGTACCTGTGGCACGGGTGGGGTGGGGGTGCCTCCCTGAAGCCAGCAGTACCCCTGTAAGCTCACGGATGGACACAACCACGCTGGCAGGAGTTCATGTACTGTCCCCAGCTGGGTTGTCCACACTGCAGGCTGGTCCTGGGGCTGTCCCTGGGTCCTGCACATCTGCTCCAGTCCCCTCCTCACCGCCCGTCCCCGCAGGTGTCAGCTGCTACTCGCGGAACCTGGACTACGCCCGCATGCGGAAGATCGCCGACACCAACGGGGCCTACCTCATGGCCGACATGGCCCACATCAGCGGGCTGGTGGCCGCCGGCGTGGTGCCCTCGCCCTTCGAGCACTGCGACATCGTCTCCACCACCACCCACAAGACCCTGCGGGGCTGCAGGGCCGGCATGATCTTCTACCGCAAAGGTGCCCGACCTGCCTGGGCTGCCGGGAGAAACGCTGCAAGTTAACGCTCCTCCCTGCTCTGACTGGGAAGGAGGGAGGGCAGAAAGATCCTGGGAGTGTGTGGGGAGCTTCCCTGAGCTAAGGCTGGCTCACATTTGAAGAGGAACAACCACTGTGCCTGCTGTGAGCAGTCAGGGGGTGAAAGCAGCTCGTGGAAGGGTGGCTGTGCTGCCGTGTCACCGTGTCCTCCCTGTCTCACAGGCACCCGCAGCGTGGACCCCAAGACAGGCAAGGAGACCCTCTACAACCTGGAGAGCCTCATCAACCAGGCGGTGTTCCCAGGGCTGCAGGGAGGCCCACACAACCACGCCATTGCAGGTACGCAGCCAGGCTGGCTGCCAGCTCCAGCATGGCACAGGGAGCTGGCAAAGGTGTCCTGGCAGGGCTCTGACCCCTCAGCAGCAGCACGGGAGGCTCAAGCTGCCCTACAGGGCTCACAGCCTGGGGACTCTGTGGCAAAAGGCAGCTGGCTGATCCAGCATTGTCCAAGGAGTAACCAAGTGTCCTATCCTGTGTTTTGGCTGATGGCAATGCCACCAGCCTGGTGAGAGGAAAGGAAGGATCAGTCTATTAGTTTGTTCAGCTCCAGTATGGCTTCTGCTGGCAGTGCCATTGCTGGTGGGAGCCCCCCAAATCTGACCCTGGCCTGCCTCTACCCACAGGAGTCGCCGTGGCGCTGCATCAGGCCATGACACCCGAGTTCAAGGCTTACCAGCAGCAGGTGGTGGCCAACTGCAAGGCACTCTCATCAGCACTGATGGAGATGGGCTACGACATCGTCACAGGTGAGGACACGTCTCAGCAGTGGGATGGGGCTGACCCTGGGGTCTGACCAGGCAGCTCTTCAAGGACACCGTGGTCAGGGCTCTGTTGGCCAATTCCTCACTCCTTGTTAAATCTCAAGTCTTCTTTTGGTGAAGTTTCCTGCGGGAGCAGCACTTCCCCAATCCCACCAAAGCCCTCTCTTTGCAGGGGGCTCTGACAATCACCTGATCCTCGTGGACCTGCGCAGCAAAGGCACAGACGGCGGCCGGGCCGAGCGGGTGCTGGAGCTCTGCTCCATCGCCTGCAACAAGAACACGTGTCCTGGTGAGAGATGCCACGAGCTCCGCCAGCTCCTGCTCCGCTCCGGGAGCCAGGCTGGAATCCCACGGGCGGTGCTTTGGGTGCCAGGTTTGGTGACGGGTGCCTCGTGCTGCAGGTGACATCAGTGCCCTGCGGCCCAGCGGCCTCCGCTTCGGCACGCCGGCTCTCACCTCGCGCGGCTTCCGGCAGGACGATTTCCGCAAGGTGGCCCAGTACATCCACAGAGGTGAGCCAGGCCAGGCTCAGCTCCAGCAGCAGCCTGGAACAGGGCAGCTCCCCCGCGTGAGGAGGCACCAGCTGAGTCACGCTGGAGCCATCGGCACAGCTGGCAAGGCAGCACACCCACCAGTGAGGAATAATCATCCTACCTCCACATCTGGATGTGGGGGAGGGCATCCGGCCACAGCTGGGACCGGCCAAACTCTCCCCACTGCTCAGGCAGTGGGCTGAAAGCCTGTCCCTCTCGCAGTTTTCTCCCAGTTGTCCTCAGGAGTTCCAAGTTGTTTCCCTGGGCAGCAAGTCCCTCAGATGGGAAGGAGGGAGGGAGCAGGGTGGTGTCCCAGGGAGCAGCTGGGCTGGGAGAGCCTTGGGAGGCAGCAGCTGCGAGGGCTGACCAAGACATCTCCCATCCTGGCAGGGATCGAGCTGGCTCTGCGTGTGCAGAAGGACATGAGCCCCAAGGCCACGCTGAAGGAATTCAAGGACAAATTGGAAGACCCAAAATACCATGGGGAGCTGAAGGCACTGAAGGAAGAGGTAGAAGCCTTCGCAAGCACGTTCCCGCTCCCGGGGCTGCCTGTCCTGTAAGGGGACACAGCCATGCCCAGTCCTGGAGCCATGGGCACACCCACAATCCCCAGCCTGAGACTAACACCCCAGTGCCTTCTTCCAGCACTTCCCTGTGGAACTGCAGCAGCAGCTCCTCCTTGGGCTCTTACTCCCCTTTCCCCTCCCATCTGGGGCACAGGGACCCCGTGAGTACAAAAGTACAACCCCTGTGGGGACACCAGCCCTTCACCACTGTGTCACCCCTGGGACTGAGCACCAGGACACCCTCACCTCATGGCCAGGTGCCACCCAGCTCCTGCTGGCTGTGGAGCAGCAGATGAGATTTAGGCTGGGCTGTCCACATTCCCTGGACACCCTGCCCATGGCACTGTGAGGGACAGGGGCTCCAGCTGCACAAGGAACCTCACAGCCACTAAAAGTCCCCCTGGTTTCAGCCTCCAGGATTCCCCTTCATCGGGCTACAAGGCCCAGCCTTGTCCTGAACATCCCTCCTGGGATCACCATCCCATCCTCACCAGATCCTCCAGTATTTTCTGACCCCTTGGAGAATTATAAGCTTCAAAAAATACGACCAATTTTTTTTCTTTTTTTTTTTTTGTATTTCAAAAATATCTGAACCCAAATAAATATTTTTTTTAAAAGTACATTTCTCAGACTAGTCATTTGGTGTTAACATCTGTTAAACTCTTGTGCAGTAACACTTACAGCACAACACTGAGACATGCTTCTTGGATTTCTCCCGGTCACACTCGCCCTAACTACTGACGCAAGCATTCGGCACGCACAGGCACACACACGGAACTCAACATGCAGGAATAGGATACAGTGCTTTTAAAATAAAATGAGAATTCATCACAGCCTCCTGGCAGCCTTCAGAGGCAGCTCTGAGCCCAGCCCCATCCCCGTGCCAGCAGCCGTGCCACCGGCGGGACCGGGTACCCTGCTTCTCCCTTCCAGTTAAATCCATCCCAGGGAGCAGTGGGTGGGGGTTTGACCCCTCCAACATCGGGGTGCAGTTTGGTGCTCTGACATTGTGCTCTGGGGCAGGTGTTCTCCTCCTGCAGCCTGGGCAGCTCCCTGAATTCCCTCAGACCCTGTTACAGGAGCCTTCTCACTGTGCTGCTACAAGCCCTGGGTGCCCAGCTCCTGGAATCTGCAGGTCCCCACCACCAGAACAGGAGGTTCAGGACGCTCACACTCAATAAAACCCAAAGAACTGGTCTGGGAGCACCCCTGGAGTGCCTCTCCCACCCTCCCACCACAGTGAATATTGCTAGAGTATAGGCAGCTCCTCCCTGCCGAGGCAAGGCAGCTGTGGAGCTGCTCAGAAGTGATTGCTATCAGATGAAAGGAAATCTGAGCACTGTTTCTCTGAGAAATGAAACCTTTGTAGGGTTAAGATCAACCTACAGCTATGGCTGAGCCTCCTGGGGTGGGAGCTGGAAGCGGTGGGTTGGTGGAGAGCAGAGCAGGGGTTGGCAGCTGGGAGGAGCAGGAGTGGGAAACGGGAGCCCTCCCTCCTGGCCGGGGGAGGCTCCTGCTCTGCTGAATTCTCGGTCAGCTCCAACACCTCCTCTGCTGGCAGCCAGGGGGGAGCGGGCGTGGCCGTGCGGTAGCGGGGACATGCTGGGCTGGCAGCACTCACGGAAGCAGGGGACGGCCATGCAGGGCACCGCTGGCCCTGGCAGCTGAAAGGCTGGTGAGGATGGCACTGCCGCTGCCAGGAACCCGCCCTGCTCCTCGTGGCTCAGGCCAGACGAGGATGACACACGTGCCAGAACGCATGGTGGGAGCTATCAGTGCAAAGGTTGTGGCTTGTTGTTAGTCTGTGAATATCAGGAACTGGTGAGGAACCACACCAGAGATGGAGGGAAGTCCTAAAGTGCCAATACAAGGATCTGTACTGTACAGCAGCAGAAAAACAGAGAAATTACAGAGGAAAGAGGAACTCAGCTCCCAAACACCAGCTGCCCTTGGAATTCCCCCAGTTTCTGCCACCACAAGCAGAGGGCTGCAAATGCACTGAGGTGCCACAGCCCAATGTCAATTCCCCCTTTTCCAGTCCAAGTTTGCAGGTTACACTGCTGAGAGGAGGACAAGCACTCCAGGGCATGTTTCACCACAGCTCCCAGCTGCAGATAATCCCAGAGCTCCTGTTGGGAATGGGGTGATGCTCCAGCCAAACCCCCAGGGCATCCTCCCCAGTCAGGGCTGCTTTGTGGCAGAGAGGTGAAGCAGGTCAGACAGGTGATAGTGCAAGTATTGCTCAACACGGCCTTGAGTATCAGATACTACAGGTTGGACAGAGGGAGCAAGAAGTGAGTTATTTATCAATTAATGAGCACAGCTGAACACCACAGGTGGAGACCACTGTGACTAAGATGAGCCACCACGAATCATCTCTCCCACTCTGTGCTGGAGGAAGATGGGAGTGAGTCAGCAGGAAAAAAGTCTGTCCTTCCCTCCCTCCTCAAACCCAAACAGCACTAGGTGGTTTCTCAGCAGGAAACAAACTCCTGTTTTGAGCACTGCTCCAGAGCAGGTTGCTGGGAGCTTTCTTCTGCCTGGTGTCACCTGCATTACTCATCTACCCAGATGCCTCTTCCCCCAGGGAATCTCACCTCAGCTTTGGTGTGGAAATTTGGGTGTGCATCAATCAATCCGGGACATCTTGAGTCACTTGAATCAGCCAGCTGGATGGACACGGAGGCCTTTCACCAGCAGACTCGGCTCACATGAAAGGAGGGCACAGGCAGGACAGGAAAAGGCTTTGAACACGCTATAAAAGTGAGAAGCTCACCTTCAGCAAAGGCCACATCACACTGCTTCCAACCACGACCTCAAAACACCATCACAAGCAACCCCTGACCCAGGAAATTCCTCTGGAGAGAGCCAGGAGGCCAACTTGGCTGAGCCACCACAAACACCACAAAACCTTAAAAACAACTTTTCTGCCCTGCTGGTTTATATCCCAGAGAGCCCTTTCCAGGGGAGAGGAGGAGGTGGCACAATCCTGAGGCACCTGATGCTGGTGCAAAATGACAGCTTCCCCAGGGAGCCTCCCTGCCTCCAGACATGGTTTTGGAGGAGTGTAGGTCTCACAGCAAGCCTCAGTGGGGTCTAAGCCACGCTGGGTAACCCCAGGCTGTACACAGAAACTTCCCAGACTCAGAAGGAAGATCACATTCATCTCCAAAGCTGCCTCACATTATCACCATAAACAGAAGTTAAAAAAAAAACCCCAACAAACCAAAGAACAGATCAGCTCCTGCATGATGTCAGCTGCTCTCACCCCATAATCAGCATTAAAAGGAATTAAAACCAAGATTAGCTTTCCTAGAAAGACTTGTCTTACTTAGAAGTACCTTGGGAGCTGCTCCTGCCACATGGCACCGGGCAGAGCAGCCCAGGCTCAGTATCACCTACGAAACTCCAGAGGGAAGCGCTGTGCCTGGGCACGAAGCTTTGGGCACCGACAGAACGATCTGTGAGTATCACCACATTGGTGATACATCCTTTATGGCACAGAAGCTTTGAAAGGAAAAGTTCTCAGTACCCAGGCTCAGGGAGCAGCAGTTCTGCCCCATCCAGAGCCACCCAGGAGCCTTGGGAGAGGTAGTCAGGACACAACAACGGCTCAGCCAGGAGCAGCAGGCAGCAATGCTGGCCCTGTTTTACCACAAAGCACAAATGCCAACTCCCCAACAAAATAAAAGAAACTAATATGAATAAAACATAGAATCCAGTACCTTCATCCCTGATCTCTCCTGAGCACTTGTACCTCACCAACCAGGCAGCCTGTGCAAACAGCCTGCTGTCTCACAGCATGGCTCCAGTTGAATCACGTTGATTCCCCATCACAAAAAGCACCTAAAAAGAGGGCCCTCACCCTCCTTCAGTTCCCTTCTGCCTTTAAAAAGCCAGCCCCAACCTCACAGTTGAGGATTCCCAGTCTCCATGCAGCCTGAGGATTCCCAGTCTCCAAGCAGCCTGAGGATTCCCAGTCTCCCTGCAGCCTGCTTGGAGGCTGCCCAGCAAATCAGACATGACAAATGAACAAGGCACAGTGCTCTACATTCGCAGTGGCCGGCACCTCAGGGCTCACCAGCCTTAGGGAGTGCTTCCAACCTTCCTGATTTTAACAAAGCTGGGAGACACTGGGAAACCCTTTCTGGAGAAAAGCGTGTGTGCCTCCACTATGCTCCCACTCACTCAGGGATGAGCTATCCTGGGAAGTGCCCAGAAACTCAGTGCAGGAAGGGACACCATCCATTGTAGCTGTGCACAGACCTGCGAGCTGCCACCCTGCCAGGGGGCTCTGAGCTACACCCCCATGACAGTCACATCAGTGGATACAAAACTTCACGTGGCCTTCACACCTCTGATAACAGCCCTGGCTCCCTGGAAGGGCCCGACAGTGCTCAGGGTTCTGTCAGAAGCGTGCAGGACACTGTGCTAGATGGGGGGCTGCACACTAGTCAGTATTGATCCCCGAGATCGCCCACCCCCCCTCATGCCATAACCCCCCGGGATGCTGCCATGATCCACTTTAACAGTGCCCCTTCTGACATTTACAGAGTGCCCGATGGTTTATGTGATGGAACATCTACGCTTTTGGCTACAGGGAACAAACAGAAATCCACTCCTGCAGACCTGGATTTCTGTGGAGCAGAGACACCAACACCTCGGCCCCTTCCCGATGCGTGAGAGCTACTGCAGACAGCGGCAATGTCAAGCACGGATGAGCTCTGTCAGACCCCGAGCACGTGGGCACACGGCCTGTGCAAGGCTAGATTTTGTACAAAAAGCTGGGAACATAGTCAAATCTGAGCAGGGGGTTCCCCCCCTGCCCCGGTTCCTGAATGTAGTGCAGCTTCAGCAGCTCGGCCAAGTACTGCACGATTTTGATATCTTCATTTGCAAGGCCCAGTTGATGCTTTAAGAAGTTCATCCTGCGATTCACAACGGATTCCTCCGGTTCCCTTTCGCTGATGGGAAGGTGCAAATGATGGCAGAAGGTGAAGAGGAAGGCTTTAGAACACAGCTGGGTGAGGATGCTTTGGACGTGCATGTAGTAGGTGCTGCCACGCTTGATCTGCGTGCGGTGGTCGGCCAGCCGGGCCACCACGGTGCCCTTGTAGAGGGGGCAGCGCAGGGTCTTGCTGTCGGCGTCCAGGATGCTCAGGTAGCGGCTGTACCGGCTCAGGGCGTGCAGCACGGTCACCCCGGCAGGGGACACTGCCCTGCAACAGTAACACACAGGTCAGGGCTGCAGGGCAGCCGGGATTTAAGCAGCAGGGTGTGTCCATGCCCTGTATGCCATGGAGTTTCTCCCTAGTTGATGAGCTGGTGCAAGATCTCTGTGGGTGAATAAAGCCTAGGCGGGGGGGAAAAATTGGCTCTCCAGCCTGCCAGATCCTAAAGAAACCTCGATTCCCTGGATCCCCACATGCCCTGATCTGTACTGTGAATGCTACAGCATAAACCACCACACTTCTGGTCAGCTTCCTCCCTCAGTGACACGCAGAGGGACTCATAGGACACCTCTGGTGAGTAGACACATCTTACAGTAGCTGGAAGCCTCCCAATGTCACTCAGAAACCCAAAGCAGTCCCCACTTTCCAAGATCTCCATGTTCACCCCAAATTGCTTCGGAAAGGAGCTGCTCTGAGGTGGTCGAAGCCCTGAGTGGAGCAGAACCTTCTGAATTTCCTAAAAGACAGAACCATCCTTTACCCACAACATTCCGTGGCTGAGTCGGGCTTGTTTTCACTCAGGTGCAAACCCACAGCATGCTCACAAGGCTACAATTACCCACCAATCTTAACCTAACGTTATTGAAATGCAAATTACAAGCCAACACAAACCCTTCAGCTCCTCCATTCTTTGTCGTGACAGTTGCTGGGCTGAGATACAGCTCTCAGCCTCAAATTGGGAGCCTCAACTGATGTAGGGGCTGCACCAGTGCCCAAGCAGCACCTGGCCATAGGAGACAGAGGATCCTTACTGGAATAAATAGTTCAGCCTCTAAATTCTTTCCCAGAGCCCTCCTACAAATGGTTTGTGGAGAGCACCCACATTAAACTAAATACTTAATTAACATTCCACAGAGGAGAGCTGAAATGACTGACACATGTTACAGGCAGCTCTTAAATAAAGATTTCTGTTTATAAAAATGGCATCTAACCACAAACAGTGAGCAAACGAGTAAACACTTGGGGTTTTTAAAAACCTCACTGACAGACAAGAGAGCTTGTGAGCAGCTGCTGGCAGAGCTGTCATCCTGCCTCACAAGCATAGAAATGAGAGCAAACTCAAAGCTTTGGATAATTTCAGCATCCACGTCCCCCAGCAATACAATACTCTGCAGCTCAGAAAGCAGGTTTCTGTGTTTTAGTTTTCCTGCTGTTTACAAACACTCCTGCAGGAGCTGTTCCAGCCCTGCTCTGAGCACTGTCTGCCACTCTGACTCAATGTTTTCCACCCTGGTGACAGCAATGGCCATTCCCTGCCATACCTGCACCCAAAGCACAGAACATATCCTGGAACACACAAAAAAGTCCTTTTCATAACATCAACAAGGGCAGGGCCCTTGAGCTGAGCAAACATTCTTTGCTAATATGAGCTGTGAAGCCATAGTTCAGGACTGAGTGTTGGGAAGGGGCACTTGTTTTTGGGACAGTTCTCACCCTAAGCAGAGGTTTCCTACAATCCCAACACTGCTCCTGCACAGCTCCAGGCACCTTTCTTCCTCACCAGCACAGACTGAGGTGCTGCACTCCAATTCTGACCTACAGATCTCATCACCTCTTCAATAGGCTCCAGAAGAAAAACCCTCCCCTCCAGCACAGCACCATTTACCCTAATATTCCAGCTAGAAATATGAGAAGAGTTCCAGCAGGAGATGGCAAAGCAGAGCACACAAGGGACTCAGGAACTTGTATCAGATCAGCCAGGAACCCACAGGACTCAGGTGTTTGTTCTCTGCTTTGCCAGGCAATAACCTCCTGGCCAAGCAACTCACCTGAGGCAGGCAGCAAGTGCTGTTTTAAACTCTGACTCCCAAGCAAGGCTGGACACAGGGGTAAATCTACTCCTTTTCCAAAATAAATCCCACCAGCTATGTTGGCAATTAAGAGACCTCCCCTTCACACCCATTACCCTCTGAAATGAAGTTCTTACCACACACCTCAACCCTATTAAAGCAATCAGATCCTCGCATTTACCTCTGGAGTCCAATCAACTTCCACTTCTGGAAATCCACCAAGTGCAGAGCGGAGGTGACCCAGTGCTTCACGGGCTTGGCGTACGCGCCGCAGTTGGGCACGAAGATGGAGAGCGCCGTCACCAGCCTCTTGACCATGGCCTCGTCCTCCCCCAGCACGACCAGGGTCCTCCCGCTGAGCAGGGAGTAGATGGCGGGGTGGGCAAAGGGGTACTGGCGGATGAAGCGCAGCGCGTTCTGCCCGGCCCTCTTCCTGTGCCTCTCCCCGGCCGCGCAGGCCGGGTGGGCTGGAGACGGGGTCCTGTCGGAGCACGTGGAGGCGGCGCTGCTGATGTGGCTGGTGGAGTCCGAGCACTCGTCCAGGCTGCTCTTACTCACCTCCCTGCTGCCCGTCAGGTAGCGCGAGTCGAGCTCGCCGGGCAGGAGCCCCCCCGAGAGGCCCTGGTGGGAGGGGAAGCCCCCGCGCAGCCCCTGCTCGGCCGGCCGGTACGGCTGCGGGGGGATCCGCACCACGCCGTCCTCCTCGCACGCCTTCTGCCCCAGCTCGGGCAGGGCCTCCAGGAAGTTGGGGCTCTCCTTCCCGATACAACAGGCAGCATCCACCTGCACTAAGCTTTCTTCCTTTGAGATGTCGTCCTGCCCGTCATCCACGCCCGGGTTCGCTCTGGGGGTGAAGCGAAGGCCTCCCTCGTCATCATCGGCGTAGGGTTCCTCGTTAATGGCACTTGGGTAGCTCGCTTTGAAGTCCTCCGGGATGAGGGACTCGGAGGGACACGTGCTGAGCACCTCGATGCTGTCCTCGCTGACCGTGCGCCGGCTGCCCACCTTGCTCCGGCCCGCCTGGGGGCTGGGAATGACGGGCAGGCTGGCCTGGCTCTCCGATTTTGTCAGCCCCGACTTCTCCGTCCCCAGCACCTCGATGCTCTCCCCACTACTGATGCTGCCTTTGATATCTGCATCCAGATAGTCCAGGTTCTCCTGGTGCTCAGACATCACAGACTCAGACATTTTGGGCTCTTCAGAGTCCTCCGTTTCCTGCTCCATCTTGATGGGCACACACTCCACACTGGACTTGTAGGAGCCCAGGCTGATGATCACTTTAGGAGCAAGGGACTCTTCTGAACACTTTTCATCTATGACATCTTGGCCGAGCCCCTGGCAGCCTCTGTACTGTTTTTCAGGAGGTTTTTCATCCAGGAAAGACACATCCTCAAAGAGGAAGTTGGTGACACTCTGTTGCTTTAGGAGAGCCCGGCTGATCTGCTCTGTCAGGAGGTAACAAACATCCCCTCGAAAAGTCCTCTCGATATGGTGCAACTGGTCAAGGGTCTGGGTGAAAAAATAAACATCACAGAGTTCCTCCAGCGTCTTCAGCTTCTTGTCAAAGCACTTGGCAGACTTGGCTTTGATGAGTTTGGGGGTGTAGGATGGCACGTGGGTGTAAAGGTGAGTTTCTCCGGGCTCAGCGGGGTCAGAGGCAGTCGGGTCCTGATCGCTGCCCGTGTCAGCCCGGTCCAGGGCACACTCTGGCTCGTAGGGGTGGAATTCAGAGTCCTTCAGCTTCCTGTAGGGATAGGACCGGATTTGCCTCAGCAGGTCTTGGTGCTCGATGATTGACTTTTCCACACTGGCCAGCTCGTTGGCCTTCTCAATGGCCTGGGTCGTGTAATACCCCTTGTCGTTGGCTTTCTTCTGTTGCTCAGTCTCGTTGTGCAGGACAGTCCTGGTGTAGTCAAGATCTTTTAGTTTCTTTTCCAGTTCGTTGGCAAAAGCTTTCCGGTTCCCCGTCTTCAGGCATTCGGAGGCTTTGGAGAACTCGGTGGAGAGTTCCTGAAACTGCTGCATGATTTTGTGCTCGTCAGCAGAAATATAGGCCATGCAGAAGGGCCTCACAAAGCCCCTGGCTTCCAGGTCATACAGGGTCAAGTGGTGCACGTAGGCAAAGGCCCCTTCCTTGGAGTCCCCCAGCACCACCTTGGAATCCTCCACGAAGTTCAGCTTCGGGTAGGCGGAGCCGGGAGGGTGCCCCACGAAGGATGCCTGGTAATCCACAGACATGATCCGCAGGGAAAAATAATTGAGATCGAAGGTGCCCGACACTTTGGCGTCATCGGGGATGGTCAGGAGGGGCTGGGGCCCCACTTGCTCCGAGAACTCGGAGATGAGGATGAAGTCCCTGGTGAACTTGGAGCCGGCGACCTTGGCCCAGGGGTTGGCGCCCTGGCCGGAGAAGGGGAACAGCGGCACCGAGTACTCCTCGGGCAGGGGCGGCTCGCGGTACAGATCATCCTCCAGCTCCTCCTCCCTGGTGAAGGCCACCACGTCAGGGGCGCTGATCATATTTCCCGCAGGACGGGACCGGCATGGAGCAGCGACGCGCCCCCGGTCCCGCCGGCACGGCCGGGCCCCGCGGGAGGCACCGGCGCAGCCCCGGCCCGGCCCCGCCGCAGCCCCGCGCTCCCCTCACGCCGCCGCCATGGCCGGAGCCGCCGCCTCCTCACGGCCCCGCAGCCATCTTGGAGTCACATGACGCGCGGCCTCCGACCCCGCCGGCAGGAAGCGACGCCACCGCCGCCTCCTCCTCCTCTTCCTCAGCTGCCGTTGTTTATATTTACCGTCGTCGCCCTCTGTCGTTACCGATCCCGGGACGGCCCCGGCGGCGGCGGGAAAGGGGGGAAAACCGAGGCAGAGCGGCGGCGGGAGGGGACACGCTGTGGCGCCGCGGAGCATCTCGGGAGTTGTAGTTCCGTGCCGCCGCCGCGGCTGCGCTTTACGGCAGGACGTGACGGCGAGGGGGAGCGGCGGCGGAGCGCGGGAGGTGAGGGGGGAACGGGGGAGGAAAGAGAGAAAGGAAAGGGAAAGCTCTGGGAAAGGGACAGCCCGAGGGGGTGTCTGGGGTGGGGAAGGGGCTGCCCTGGGCAAGGGACAGCCCCAGGGGGGTCTGGGGTGGGGAAGGGGCTGTGCTGGATAAGGGATAGCCCGAGGGGGATCTGGGGTGATGAGGGGGCTGCTCTGGGTAAGGGACAGCCCTAGGGGGGGGGTCTGGGGTGGGGAAGGGGCTGTGCTGGATAAGGGACAGCCTGAGGGGGGTCTGGGGTGGGGAAGGAGCTGTGCTGGATAAGGGACAGCCCCAGGGGGATGTGGGGTGCTGAGGGGGCTGCGCTGCCCCGGCTGTGGGGGATAGGGCAGCCCCAGCCCCAGCAGGGCAGGAGAGGGCCGAGGGCCAGGCTGCGGGACCCCCCGACAGCCATACCCGGAGCACGGTGACACCTTGATCCCTTCTCCATCCCCGAGGGGCTGCCCCGAGCCTCCCGGCGCGGTGACACAGCCATCTCTCTCCATCGCGGGATGCGGAGCAGCAGCATGGCCTGGCCTCAGCTCCCGTGATGAACCTGAACGTGCGGCTGTTGAGCGGGGCCAGGATGCTGCCCCAGCCCTGGCGCTGCTTCTCGCGGGCCGCCGAGGACTCGGCGCTGCAGAGGATCCGCAAGGTGCTGTGCGTGGCGGAGAAGAACGATGCTGCCCGCGGCATCGCCGAGCTGCTCTCCAACAGCAGGATGCGGCGGGTAGGAACTGCCCACACCGTGCTGCTCCCTGCTGCACGGAGACACGGGTGGGGTGGGTCTGTGTGGAGTGTGGCAGCCCCAGCACTCTCGGCAGAGCTTGGCGTGGGTGCTTCGCATCAGCACACTTGGTGCTGGTTTTGTCTCTGAACACACGAGGGTACAAAAATGTTCCGTGCACAAACATCACTTGCTCAAATGTATTTGGGAGTCTGAGTTCCAGTGGGAACTCGGCTCCCTCTGCCCAAGCTGCCTTCCCATGGTGAGGGTTCCCCCAGTCCTTCCTGGATTAGCAGTGTATGACAAGGGCTTCAGAAACTGACACCATCCATTTCCCTGTCTAAAAGCACCACTTCTGCAGCATCAGCAAGTGTCAGGGGTTTACTGGAGGTCACCAAATAAAACAAAAATGGGCTGTGGTTTGGAGAAGAAAAATTCAAAGGTTTCTACTCTCTGCTGCTCTGGTAACAGTTTGCATTATCACTTCCTGTTTCAAAACTAAGGAATTTCTAAACTAAGGTGCTACTAGACCAGAATCAGAGAGTCACTGAGGTTGAAAAAAAACCTCTGAGGTTATCGAGTCCAACCCATGATCCCCACCTTGGCACCCAGTCCAGAGCACTGACTGCTACATCCAGTTGGTTCCTTCAACAGCTCCAGGGGTAGTGGCTCCACCACTTCCCTGGGCACTTGCAATGCTTAATAACCCTTTCCATGAAGAAGTTCTTCCTGATGTCCAGCCTAAACCTTCCCTGGGACAGCCTGAGGCTGTTCCCTCTCATCTTGTCACCTGGGAAAAGAGGCTGACCCCCACGTGGCTCCAACCTCCTTTATCTGAATAAAAGGTGTTATTGAGAACCTAGGTGCTGACAGTCCCAATCAAACATCATCCTGCTTCTGTAAAAAAAAAAATACAAAAACAAACCAGTAAATACACAATCTAGAAACTTCCATGAGTCCCAAGTAGGTGGGAGGCAGCCTTGAGGACACTACTTGTCACTTGGATGAAGATAGGAGTTTGTCAGGAGTTTCTGAATACTGTCCCCATTAAATAAATCAGTTCCTCATTATTCATGGGGAGATAACCCTGGAACCACCTTCAGGAACAGTTTAAAATCCTCTTACTTTGGAAATCACCATTTCAGTGTCTCCATAAATGAAACAGGAGATTTCCATCCCCTGATGCAATTCCCATTAGCTCCAGTAGCTGGTTTTCCTTTGCCATGTGCCTCTTGTGCTCCATCCCAGTGTGGACAAAGCAGGGCAGGATGGATTTGTTTTCTGTTAAAAAAATACGTTAAAAAAAAATGATGTCCTGTTAGAAGCCAGAAACTCAGGAATTCTCCTTTTCCTTCCAGAGAGAAGGGTTTTCCAAGTTCAACAAAATCTATGAATACGACTACCACATGTTTGGCCAGGTAAGAGTTTTCTCTCCATCTGCTGCTGGATTAATGAAGTAGATATACTAATTAATAAAAGCCATTTGTCAGGAGTTACAAAACATGGCTCCAGCCATGGGGATGTCCTGCCCAAAGATGAGAAAAAGTCAGATGTTTTCTTGGTTCAGCCACCTGTTTGTTGCTCTAAATCTCTTAACTTCCTGGTTTTATGCCAGTCAAAAATAACGTTGCTGTTTAGAATGGGGAGCTTTCTACAAAAGTTGAGGATAAGGCCATGGATAGAGTGTGTTAGGATGTATTAGTTTTGGTTGCTCCACCCCTGGAAGTGTTCCAGGTCAGGATGGATGGGGCTTGGAGCACCCTGGGACAGTTGGAGATGTCTCTGGATGGGCTTTAAGGTCCCTCCCAACCCAAACCACTCTGGGATTAACAGGAGAAAGGTGTCACTAATCATTTAAATTGAGAACTAAAGGGAGATTTTGGGGCTGTGGGTAGTTTTTGGTGAGCGATGGGCACTAATTTCCTTGCTGTGTCTCTTGCAGAACGTTACCATGGTGATGACATCCGTGTCAGGACATTTACTGGCTCATGATTTTGTCATGCCATTTCGCAAATGGTTGGTACCTCGTGCCCCTGGCAGGAAGGGGAAGGGCTCTGTCACCTCCTGGCCCTCACAGGAGGGGCCTGTCACCTCCTGTTCTCATCCTTGACACTGCAAGCATCTCCCTGACACATCCTTGGGATGCTCAAAGGCAAAGGGGCAGGGAGGGACTCTGACTCAGAGCAGGCTGATGACTTCCAAATTTTATAGAAAATAGCCAAAATATTGTTTCAAAATCCTGTCTTCAGAGTGCTGAAACCCCCTGAAGACACAATACTGGTTAAAATACATCAAAGCAGACACAGGGAATTAAACTGATTCCAAAATGGGATGGTTTTGTGTTCTTTGTTCAGCTAAGAGCTGTTCTGGGAAGGAAGGTGCTTTCTCTGCCTTACCTCCTTTTGTACTCTGGCCTTCAGATAGGAGAAGCTGCTTGTTGCCTTCCAGATTTGCTGTTTTCTCTGGCTAGTTTTTCATTCTGTTGCTTTTAAATATTACTCAGCATTTCATGTGAACGCTCTGTTGTCTGAAACAAGGCCTGTAATAAAATGCATTAATTCCAGTACTTAGAGAGCACCAGGTAGTGTCTCACAAATGGTGGTTTAGTTTATGTGATGCACACACACATTTCTCCTCTTTTTTCCAGGCATAGCTGCAACCCTTTAGCTCTTTTTGATGCTGAAATTGAGAAGTATTGCCCTGAAAATTACCTGGATATTAAGGTACATCATGGTTAAGACTTTGAAACTGAACTCAGGTGTTGGTTCAACAAATATTGTCCCTGACAGAAGGATGATCTTTCCTTTGTTCTTAACATTCACATTTCTGCAGTTTAGCAGATTCCTCCTACATTTCCTAGGACTATATATGCCGTTCATTTGTGGCACTGAAACTCTTGTTCATGTACAAGTAGTGCAGTGAAGGAACAGCTAAAAATAGAAATGTTTTTTTTTCCAACAAGGTGGAATTGATGATAGCGTTTCAGTTCTACAGAAAAAGACATTTTTAGAAAACAGATTGTGGTACAACCTGCTCCAAGCCAATTTTTTTAACAGAATTAGATGTAAATAAATGACTCAATTCTTTTAAAAGCTGCCTGATCTCCCAAGACACACAATTACAAAATGTTATTGCAACAACCCATCTCCATGGATACACATTGCATTTCGTGTTCAGTGAGTCATTCTGAAATGAAATGGCAGAGCAAGTGGCCTGGAATGTTCTCCCTGTGTTGTTTTTCTCCTCTCAGAGAACCCTTGAACGAGAAATCCAGCAGTGCCAAGCCCTGGTGATCTGGACTGACTGCGATCGAGAAGGAGAGAACATTGGCTTTGAGATCATCCACGTGTGCAAAGCTGGTGTGTAGAGCATCTCCAGCAGTCTGAGTTCCATAAATGGTTTAACAACTCCTTTAGCAGAGGCAAATTCTCAATTTTAGTGTGTCTAGGTTAAATGCTGGCTAATTCTAACAAACACGTGGCTGTGATAGGCCAGAAATGCATCCAGCTGTTGGAAAGCTGACAGCACATTCTCTCAGTAGTTGTTTATTAGTTGCTCCTTTCTGTTGATGTTTAGTCCCTCTGATTTCTGTGTGTGTCTGGCAGTAAAGCCAAACCTGCAGGTTTTCCGAGCCCGTTTCTCTGAGATCACACCTCACGCTGTCAGAGCGGCCTGTGAGCACCTCACCCAGCCCGACCAAAAAACCAGCGACGCCGTCGACGTCAGGCAGGAGCTGGACCTCAGGATAGGCACGTAAACATCTCTTACTGGAACCTCAACACAAGGCAGAAATGCCCTCTGTAGTCTCATAAACCTGATTTGTAGATCAGATATGACTAAAAGACATATTTTACTGGAAGTGTGCTCTTTGAACCAGAGAATCATCAGCTCCCAAGACTGAGTCCAACCAGTGACTGATCCCCTCCTTGTAAACCAGACAAGAGCACTGAATGCCACATCCAGTTCTTGAACATCTCCAGGGATGGTGTCTCCACTGTCTCCCTGGGCAGTCCATTCCAATGTTTAAAAGCCTATTCTGTGAAGAAATTGCTCTTCAAAAGAGGAAATTTCTCCTTGAAGCAAATATTAAATTTGTAGCTCATGCAGCACTGACAAGCTCTTAAACTGAGTATTAAACAGAGTAAAATTAATGCTTAGAATATTAAAAATATCTGAAGTACTGTGATAATCATTCAACATTGTTGTATTCAGTTGTGGTGCCCATTTTGTTTCCTCAGGTGCTGCCTTCACCAGATTCCAGACTCTGAGGCTGCGGAAGATCTTCCCTGATATTTTAGCAGATCAGCTGATCAGCTATGGCAGCTGCCAGTTCCCAACACTGGGATTTGTAGTTGAACGCTTCAAAGCCATCCAGGCCTTTGTTCCTGAAGCATTCTACAAAATTAAAGGTATTTTTGGGGAAACACAGTCCTGGGCTCCATCTTCCAGGGCTTGATGCGGATAAAAAGGAAAAACATTGGAGCAACTGACACAAAAACACAAAAATCATCCAGAGATGATTTCCTCTTCCTCTGCCATGAACACTGAGCAGAGGTGGAAGGTTTCCAAGTTCCCTTGTGGTATTTCCATTGTGTGGCTCCTCCATCAGCCAGCTCTGTTGTCCATGACAGTGACCCACGAGCATGAGGACGGCAGCGTGGTCTTCAACTGGAAGAGGAACCGGCTCTTCAATCACACAGCGTGCCTGGTCCTTTACCAGATGTGTATGGAGGTAGGAAAGCTTGTAAATAGTTGCATAATCCAGATTCAGCCAAACATTCCCTGTATCTGTCTCGTTCAAGACTTTTAAGGAACAGTTTGTGTAAACTCCTAAAGGATATGTGGGTTTTGCTTATTCTGTTTAGGATCCGGTAGCGACTGTTGTTGATGTCGTGAGCAAGCCAAAGAGCAAATGGAGGCCCCTGCCCCTGGACACTGTGGTATGTTTGAACTCTGGGAAGGATTTTTCTGAAAATAGCTTGGCACAGATGTTTTACTCACTGCTTTGAATTATCCACTAATACTTTTGGGTTTTCTGGCTCTTCCCAATGCAGGAACTGGAAAAACTGGCTTCCCGCAAACTGAAAATAAATGCAAAGGAAACAATGACAATAGCAGAAAAACTCTACACTAAAGGGTAAGAAAGCAAGACTTGGCTTGGTAAATTTAGTTCTTTTAAAACTAAATGGTCTTTTGTTCAAAATGGGAAGCATCTTGGAGCAACTCTCAAATGCTCTCCTGTCTTTCTTCCTAAGGTTCATTAGCTACCCTCGAACCGAGACCAACATTTTCCCCAAGGAGCTGAACCTCTCTGCCTTGGTAGAACAGCAAACACAGGACCCAAACTGGGGAGGGTTTGCACAGAGGATTTTGGATCAGGGTGGGCCAACCCCTCGGAGTGGAACCAAATCCGATCAGGCTCACCCTCCCATTCACCCCACAAAATACGCCAGCAACCTGCAGGTGGGTGTAACCAGAGGGAAGTGGGTGGGTTGTGTTGCTTGATAAATAAAGATAAAATATTAACGTGGCCATTAGCACAAAATCCCCACCCGAGATCCCACTGATGTTGTGATGCCTTGTTAACCTGGGAGGACGCTCACCCTCCTCACTGTTTGATCTCAGGGCAATGAGCAGAGACTCTATGAATTCATCGTGCGCCACTTCTTGGCTTGCTGCTCTCAAGATGCCAAAGGACAGGAAACAACTGTGGAGATCGACATTGCCAATGAGCAATTCATTGCTCAAGGACTCATGATCCTGGCCAGAAATTACCTGGAAGTGTATCCTTATGACAAGTGGAGTGATAAGGTAATCCCCTTGAGTAACATAAGTGGGAGAGGCTAAAGTAGCACTTCACTGCCAACTTCAGACCTCTCTGCACAACAGTTTTTGACCATTTCTGGCTGTTTGACTCAGAGCCTTTGTCCTGAGTGAACAGACCAGGAAACAGTTGCAAAGAGATTCTCCTTCCCTTCAGGTTATCCCGCTGTATCACAAAGGGTCTCGCTTTCAGCCCACCACAGTGGAGATGGTGGATGGGGAAACCAGTCCTCCCTTGCTCCTCACAGAAGCAGATCTCATTGCTCTCATGGAAAAACATGGCATTGGTCAGTATTGGGCAGCATGGCCTCTTGCTCTTGGCAGAGGGAATTCTCCCTAGGGAATTCTCCAAATGTTGCTGCAGATAAGAAATTACTTAAATGTGCAGAAAAATGGGATATAAAGGGCAAAGTCCAGACATCCTCAAGAGCCTGCAGAGTTCTTCCAGTACCCAGGGAGATGGGAAATTTTGGGTTCAGGGTGTGCCACCAGCACCTTGCTGGCCTCAGTACCAGCAGGGCACGAGGGCAGTGCTGCTCCTCATCATAAGCTGTGTCCTTGTCCCTGGGCATAGGGGAAATCACTTCTTGGCTCCTGACTGGACTGACATCTCTGCTTCCAGGGACTGATGCCACCCACGCCGAGCACATCGAGACGATCAAGACGCGGATGTACGTGGGGCTTACGGCGGATCAGCGCTTCCTGCCCGGCCAGCTGGGCATGGGGCTGGTGGAAGGTGAGGGGAGAGCCCTCACAAAGATGGCAGAGTCCTCACTTGCTCCTTCCTTTTGCTTACCATTGCACATATTCCTCAGGCTATGATTCCATGGGCTACGAGATGTCCAAGCCTGACCTTCGAGCTGAGCTGGAGGCTGATCTGAAACTGATCTGTGAGGGGAAGAAAGACAAATCTGTGGTGTTGCAGCAGCAGGTCCAGAAGTACAAGCAAGTCTTCATTGAAGCTGTGGCCAGAGCCAACAAGTGAGTACTGTCTTTGCTCTCTTCCTTTTGTTTTGTTTTGCTGGGAGGTGCTCTTCTGGGGCTCAGCCTGGAGTGGGGGATCCTGTCACACTGTTTCCTTGGAACTCTGCCCTCTGTGTGTTGGTATTTGTGTGGGAAAGGATGACTGAAAGCCTGGCAGACTGTCAGAAGTTCTCCCAGCTAAGAGTTTAAACCAGGATGAGCAGTGAAGATTAAATTTGGGGATGGCAACATGCACTGATCTCTGGTGTTGTACCCACACCTTTCCTGTTCCAGAAACGTGGTGCTGAGTCAATGTGCTGGTGGAGAAGCTCAGAGGGGCTGCGTGGGGGCAGCAGGCTCTGAGTCACTGCAGCACCTGATTGCTCTTTGCAGAAACACCCAGGATGCTCTGCTCATTTCTTCACAGATTGGACCAAGCCCTGGCTCAGTATCTGGGAGAAGCTGCAGAAGTTCCAGAGCAGGATGAGGTGTACCCAGCAATGCCCGTTTCTGTTCGGAAATGTCCCCAGTGCAACAGTGACATGGTGCTGAAGACCAGGAAGAATGGCGGGTTGGTGGCCTTCCCTCTTGTAGCCTCCTGTGTTGGTTTGTGGTTCTCCAGGCTTTTGTTTACCTCCTTTGGTAAAACCTTGGAAACCTTGGGCTGCAGCTTGCTGACTCCACCAGCTACATGAGCTGTGTGGATTCAGCTGAATGTCTTTTCAAGTAGATATTTCCCCTGAAAAGTTGAAGTTTTGACAATTTCTGATGGCTGAGAAGACATGAGAATGGATCCCAAACTGTCTTGAGTTTGCATCTTCCTCATCCAGTACCTTTGTCCCTTGGCAGGTTCTACCTCAGCTGCATGGGCTATCCAGCCTGTAAAACTGCAGTCTGGTTCCCTGATTTCGTGGTGGATGTGACCAGGGATGAGAGCATCTGTGATGTGTGTAAACCCCATCCAGTTCACAGGTAGGTCGTGCCAGTTATCCCTTGTTGGACAGTGGGGCAGAGACTTCCATGAGCTAGGCTGAGCAACCATTTTCCATTCCAGTCTTGGAAAGCTAGAGCAGCATTTGGCTTGGGGGTGAAAGGAAGAGGGGTTGGGGAAACTGTCCTCCATATAGCAGAATCAAAACAATAAATAAAAGTTTGAGTATAAATTGAGGTCTGTTGATGAGAAACTGGCAGGCTTTGACTCTTCCTTTCCTTGCAGACTGAAATTTAAATTCAAGAAAGGCAGCGTTCCCCCTGTGATGCCCTTGGAGTTCGTTGGCTGCATTGGAGGCTGTGATGAGATGCTGAAAGAGCTTTTAGACCTCAAGTACTTGCACAGATCATCCCAACCTGCATCATCCACCTCCCAGCCAGGGCATCACCTGCAGGCCAACCACTCCCTGAACAGAGCCAGCAGTGAGACCAGGCAAGCCAGGGGGACCTCAAACCTGGCACGGGGACACCTCCTCTCCATCAACTCCTCCAGGACCCCCAGGGCTGCTCCTCCAGACGACAGGAACGCTGTGGTGTGCAACTGCGGGAGCGAGGCGCTGCTGCTGACCGTGCGCAAGGACGGCCCCAACAAGGGCCGCCAGTTCTACAAGTGCAGCTCCAGCGCCTGCAACTTCTTCCTCTGGGCTGACGAGCAGGACAGAGGCAGCTCCACGCCGCTCCAGCCCACTGCTGGAAGAGCCCCGGCGGGATTGCAGCGGCCGGGAGGAGGGAGGGAGCCCCCGGGCAGCAGCAGCTCGGACGCCGGAGGCGGCGCGGTGTGCCGCTGTGAGCAGCCCGCGGTGACGCGCACCGTGCAGAAGGACGGGCCCAACAAGGGCCGGCAGTTCCACACCTGCCCCAAGCCCCGGGAGCAGCAGTGCGGCTTCTTCCAGTGGGCAGATGAGAACGTGGCACCAGGTACGGCCGGGCTGGGGGCACACACCAGGGCTGCGGGCTGTTCTTGAGCTCAGCAAAACAAGGAGCTGCTGGAGGGGGTCCAGTGGAGGTCACAAAGATGGTGAGGGGTCTGAAGCATCTCTGTGATGAGGAAAGACTGAGGGAGCTGGGCCTGTTTAGTCTAGAGAAGAGAAGATTGACAGGGGATCTCATTAATGCATGTGAGTATCTCAGGGAAGGATGATGCCAGGCTTTTTTTGGTGGTACCCAGTGACAGGATAAGGAGCAATGGCCAGAAACTAAAACACAAGAAGTTTGACCTCAACATGAAGAAGAACTTATTTACATTAAAGGTGGCAGAGCTCTGGAACAGCCGCCCAGGGGAGGTGATAGAGCGTCCCTCTCTGGAGCCATTCAAACCCACCTGGCATGGCAGGGAAACTGTGCTGCTACCTTTGCCCTAGTTTAGGAGTACAGGGAAAGGGCAAGTCATTCTGGAGCTTAGATCAGAGATAAAACTGTGGAAAGGTGCTGAAAAGAAAAATAATGACGAAATAAGGGCAAAAGAGAAAGAACTCACAAAAAGAGATATAACCAGGTACAGAGAGAAAGATGTGGTCTGTGAGAGATCCTGCTCCTCAGACATTTGGGCCTAAAGGGGTAAAATCGAGTTTTCCAAACTACTTAAACCCCGAGTTCTTCTCTGCCATGTTTTGTTTCTGCTTCAGCTGCAGACCAGAGCAAAGACGCAGATTAGCTTCCCCTGTGCTGTTCCCACATGTCTCTAATGCTGCAAGACAAATGGGTAACATTTCACTGTTCAGACAAGTCTGAAGCAATGCAGGTTCAGGAATAATCTGAGAATCTTTGATCTATTTTGAACTTACCTTGTGTTTCTCACCTATTTATGTTTTCAAAGATCCTTAAATTCAGCTTGTTTATCTCTAGGCCCTTCTGGAGACGACTCTTTCAACCACTTTGGCAGCAATGGATACTCCAGAGGGTTGGGAAGCAAGGCCAAGAGACCAGGCAATCTCTCCTCAGCATCTACTGCCAAGAAGCCACGGACCTGCAGCATTTGCCACCAGCCTGGGCACACGAGGAAAACCTGCCCTCAGAACCACTGAGCAGGGATGGACCTCTGAGAGCCTGCAAGGACCAGGCTTGTCAGCTCTGCAGGAGCCACAAGGAGCTGGATTTTGGGAACAAATCCCTTGTGTGTTTTTTGGAGGGGCTGGTTGCAGGCTGCTCCTGCCAAGGGATGCCATTTGTTTCAGCAAGGTTTCAACCAGCTTGGAAAAGTGGTTCCACTACCAATTTTTGTTTCCAGCTGCTCTTCTGCTGAGCAGATTGGGAAAGTCTGAACATTTCAAGGAAGCACTTGGAAGCTGTGGAGAAAACTGCACTGCATCATCCCCCTGCACCATCCTGGTGGCTGTTCCTGGCCTGTCCACACAGGGAAGAGCTGGATCAGGGCCACCAGGACAGACACCAGGGCTGCCAAGCTCTGCTCAGTCCCTGGCTTTCCACAGTGTGGAATTTAAGTTCCCTTCTCAGTTGATGTTACCTGAGCAACATTCCCCTTTTTAGTCACCCTCACCTGGGTTGTCCCTGCCCGTGAAGGAGGGTCAGGTGCAGAGGAGCTGGATCTGAGCCCTGGGAGGAGCTCAGCTGCAGTGCTCAGGAAAAGCCCTCATTTTAGATGGTTCCTGAATTTGAAGGCAGGTTCTTCTTCAAACTTGGAGACATGCCTTTGTGATGCTGCTAGCTGATGAAAGTTATTTTTACAAACCAATGAGTTTCTTATTAAAATATTATTTAAATTTTAAATTTGATGCAGTGACACCTTAACTCTGCCTAATTTTCCTCCTACATAAAATAGTGAAGCTTCTACTGTAAAAGCATCCAGCCAAATCTTGCTCTTTCCAATCACTGGAACAATAGAGGAGCTTTCTTGGCAGAAACTCCCCACAGCAATTTAGAAGTGAGCTACAAAGAGATGGGAAAAGTGGTTTTTATCTCACCAGCTGCATCTGCTGACCTGGGACAGACCGACAAAGCTGGCTGAGCTGAAGAGAAGCTCTGTTTTCCCTGTTCTGAGTTCAGACTGAACTCCCTGGGAAGCCAGGCTGCCTCTTCCCTCGCTGTTGGGGCTTCCTCTGTTGATCAAAGGAGGGAGATCTGCAGGATTCCCGTGTGCTCTGCTGCCAGGAGCTCCAGGGCTGCTCAGGATTCTGCCCCTGGGCACGGAGCAGTTCCTGGGGTCAGCACTGAGGGGGACGGGCTGGAGCACTTGGAAGCAGAGCCCACAGCAGCACAGGTCAGAAAGAGAGCCAGAAACCCTCCAGCAATCCATTGCTATCAGGCCTAAATCCATGCAGAAAGTCAGGAGAATTTGGGTTGCATTTCCCTGTAGCCCCCACTCCCACCATTAACAGCCAGGGCCTAAAAATACACAGCCTGGGCTAAAATAACAACATTACAGGGCTTTGGAATGCAGCCACTGAGCCAAGGCAGGGCAGCAGCCTGGCCAGCCACCTCGGAATGGCAGCAGCAGGAAGCAGCTGTGCAGGACACAGGGAGCAGGTTAAACCTTGGTGGTGGATCAGCCAGGACCAGCTTTAGGAGTCACACCCTGCTCAATGCTCAGCTGAGCCCTCTAAGTGGTACAAGGTCAGAGCCCAGACAGCTCCCACACTGCAGCCAGGCACTCTGTGGGTTCAGGGCTTTGGAAGAGGAAGACTTTGCAGGGTGGGATCTGACCATCATCAAGCTCTCCAGGCAGCAGGGACACACCCTAGGTGGTTCCCAGGAAGGTCACACAGCTGGGGAGTCATTTCAACCCTTCGCAGGGGAAAGGAGACAAAGGAGAGCTGACACCAGAGAACCAGTGTGCACAGGGAAGGTTTATTCTCATCACTAACACCTGGGAAGTGGTTTGGAGGAACAAAGGAATTGTCAGACTGGGAGGAAAAGCAGGTTTTTTTCCTCCCATAAACAAGATGATAGCTGTGAAGAAAACTAAACCACAACAGCTGCTCACAGTGAAGTCCACAGGATTTCTCCAGCTCCACCCGCGTGCAAAACCAGCTCTTCCCATTAAATATAAGAATAAATTGCTTTTCTCTGGGACTAGAGCCAGACCAAACCCTACTAGCAGCCACTCAAAGGAAAAGAAAACAACAAAATACCCAAACAAAATATATCTTCTTAATAAAAAGCATAAACCACTTCAGTTCTTGCAAGCACTCTGCTCACAACATCATTCCTGCCCTGCTTCCCCACCCCATTCCGTGGGGCTGCAGGGCAAAAGGACCTCAAGACAGCAGCAATACATGTGTGAAAAGTTGACCAGACAGACTGGGAGGGGACAGGTACCTGCAGACAGACACCAGCAGCCACCCACCCACTGGGGAGGGGAAACAGCCCTGCTGCAGCTGAAACCAGGAGCTTCCCCAGAGCCAGCAGCTCCTTTTCAGGACATCTTCCAGCAAAACACTGCATGGGACAAGAGCCCCTTCTTCGGGGCAGCATCAACACTGTCAGAACAAAGAGGTAGGGCTGAGCTCACCCCTTCTGGCGGCTGGAAGGGTTTCCAAGGAATAACCCCCGTCCCCCATTTGCTGTGGCTGTACCATCCAGCACCCAGATCATCCACAGGGCTAATTTGGGATTGGCAAAATCCTGCGGGTGGGTGAGGCTCCCCCCCCTGTCCCGAGCGCTGGCACAGTGAGGCCACACGAGGTGACAGGACCAGCCCAGGATGTGGCACCTGAGGGGGCTGCAGGACACAGCAGCAGGAAGGGGCTGCTCCCCTCCAGCTCCAGCTGTTCTCAGAGCCTGAGGGGGAACCTGACAGCTGGGACAGGCAGAGGACACTGGGAGCCAGAGACCAAACATGCTTCTCTGGGCTCCCAGCAGACAGAACTCACACGTGTGGCGTGGGCTGCCCTCACCCCGGGTTCAGCAGAGCCTCTGAGCCAAAGGCTCCTTCTGCCAGCACCACCTCTGCTCAGGCACGTTTTATTCACACAGGAAACCGTTTCTTTCCTCATAAAGTGCAAGAACTTTGCCTCTTACTGACTAGTCAACTAGAAGCATCACAGCCCTCACAGCGGGGAGCAGCAGGCAGGGAGTAACCCCCCACATTCAGGAGCTCCCGACACACCGGTCACTTCAGCAGGACCTCTGGCTCAGATATGGCCCTGTAGAGCACAAAGCCCATCTCATCAATTTCCTCCTCCAACAGCCCGGAGAACAGGTTGATTTTGGGGTTGAAATAGCAAGGCAGGACTCCTTTCTCCAGGGAGGCCACCAGCTCCTCAAGCAGCTGCTGGAACCTGTCAGCAAGGCTCTCCTCTGCCCAGTCCGAAGCAGTGTCACTGAGGTGCAGGATGACGTGGGTCACGGGGCTGCCACCCAGTTTGTGCAGGCTGGGCTGGCTCTTGCAGACGCCGTTGAGGATGCGGAGGCAGAGCTGCCGAGCCCCGGCGTCACCAGCGTCCAGCTCCTTCACCCTCGAGACCTCCGCCCTGTAAAAGCTCTCCAGCCAGAGGTTTTCCACCAGTCCTTCAGGAGGAACAGCCAGAAGAACCTTGTCCTCCATTTCCACCACTGGGAAGAGGGTGATGCTCAGATCAACCTGATCGTGTTTCACTTCCAGCTTCAGCTCCCGGGAGGCCACCAC